>OX463765.1:3027092-3627092 GCA_949825005.1 Gasteruption jaculator | reverse complement strand
TCCCTCTTGGAAAATCACTTTTTTGCTTTAAACTATAACCACGCACATAGTAAAAATAAAGCACACACATACACACGCTCGCAAGAAATGTCCTTTAGGCACCATAAATTTTTGTCACCACTCTGCGTTGGAGATTAACGTGTCTGAGAACTGCTTGTCTTAAAAAAATTGAGACAAAAAAGGAGTCTTTGTCTTTCAAACTGGAATTCAAAAAAAAAGGAAGGTTACTTTCTCTGATGGAACAGAAGTATCAATTGGAAATCAATGCGAGCTCTGCTTCATGCAACCCAACAAGAATTGCAATTGCTGCAAGGGCATATAATTATTATTTATACTTGAAAATAGTTTGATTCGAAGATTAACGTGTCTGAGAATTACATGCCTGAAAAAAGTGAATCGTCAAACTAGTTTTATTATTTGGAATAAAAATTTTAAAAAAAAGGTAAAAAGAGATTTTCAACGATAGATTAAAGCGATTGGTTGGAAATCGATTTGAACTTTGCGTGATGCAACCCAATGGAAATTGCAGTTGCTATAAGGAAGTATAATTATTATTTATACTTAAGAGCATTATAAACTTTTTTGTCACTACTCTGATTTGGAGATTGACGTGTCTGAGAATTTACAAGCCTCGAAAAAAGTGAGACATCAAACTGATTATATTAATTGGAATGAAAATTTAAAAAAAAGAAAATAAGAGAATTTCTCTGTAAGATCAAAACGATCGGGTGGAAATTTTTATTGCTACATCCAAGCATAATTGTTGATTATGCTTAAAAGCACCATAACCTTTTTTCTCACCAATCTGATTTGAATATTAACGTTTGTAAGAATGAGTCTCAAAAAAAATGAGACAAAAAAGCAATTTACTTAATTAGAACTTAAATTTAAAAAAAGAGAGAAGGAAGATACTTTCTCTGATAGATCAGAACTGTTGGCTGGCAATCAGTATGAGCTCTGCTGTATTATGCAACCCAATTAAAATTGCAGTTAGTACAACAATATATGGATGTCTCACTTGCCAAATCGATTAACTCCATTTTCTGAATTTTATTAAATTTTAATATCAAAACACTTAAGTAGCTCCTAACTGTATATATTCAAAACAAATTTCTCTAATAATAAGTATTAACATCACTAAATGACAAAATTTTTTTAGCCATTGAATAATAAATAATTTATTTCATATAATATTTTATCATTTTTCTCAATTTCTTGTCTTATGGAGTTAATCGATTTGGCAAGTGAGGCATCCATATATTGTTTAGGCTCAAAATATAACTACTTAAAATTTTGTAGCACCCTGCCTGGAAAATCAACGTATCTAACAATAAGAAACACAAGTCATTAAAAAATGCTGATCAAGAAGCAATTTCGTTACTTCAAGTTAAAATTCAAAAGAAAAAAAGATTCTTTCCCGTTACATCGAGGCTACAAATTTTAATGATCTCTGCATTATGCAATTCCATAGAAATTGCAGTTGCTATAACGAAGCGCGTTGTTTATGCTTAAAAACATAACGATGCATTCAACGGTAGTTTTCATGTAATGCATCTTGAAAAGTTTCCCATCCGAAGCTCCGATATCCCATCAAATCCAACAACACATATCTTCTCGCTACTTTCAGAGGACGATTTAATGCGAAGAAAAATATCGCATTTTATCTTAATCTCATTTCGCGTGGCTCTTGAAATATAACAGTCGATTTACATGTCTATCTGTATATAGCTCAGCGGTATTACTCATATGCATGTGCAAGAAAGGAAGCTTCCATTGAAAATTTCATAAGAATGGTGTCAATAGAGAAAATATTGAGGCTTGTAAACCAGCACTTTCGGTATGTCTTTTATTCGCGGCGAGCCGTTATTTATCAAGAATTGAAATTCGGAGACCGCCTTTCTGGTACACGAGGAATTTCATTAAAATTATGACTTAGATATTGGAACGCGCGAATGCACGTGAAGGATCGTATTCCAGGAACGTGGTCCGACTGAATGAGTCCGTCTCGCATACTTCTCGCAGCTGTATTCAGCTTTATGACAGTTCACCGAGAGAATGCATTATTTTTCCTATGCATGATCATTGCTATTTCTTAGTTAATATCCTTTTCCCTCCATTTCGTATGACTCGGACAGATCGATGCGTAGATAAAGTCAGGAATAACTCCTATCCCACGATTGACATTTCAGCAAAGCGCGGCAAGGTGCAAGAAGGAAAATTCGCTAAGGGACGCGCATAACGAAAAATGGAAGAATTATGTACAACAATAGGAGATTTGATAATAATAAAGATTGCTAAGAATATTTATCAATGTTTTGCTAGTAAATGATGAATTTAGTAATAGATTTGGTAGGGGAAGTGCACCTATATTGGACCACTTAACCCATTCGAGATCGATTGCACACCATGTGTGCAATTGATTTCTGAGGTTATACGACCGGTTGCACGCCAGGTGTGCAACCGGTCTTATAACTTCACCACGAAAAAAAATTTCGATCTTGGGGACCGTGTTCGAAAAAAATCGCCATCTCGAATAGGTTAAGCAGAATTACCTGCCCACGGGCCCAAAGTTAAGAAAAAAGTAAAAATCAAAGTGATTATGAAAGCATACATTGAAGTATAAGTATAGAAACGTATGAAATGCACGTAAACGGAAAAGTAAAAGTTGTATTGAGAAAATAAAAAAACATAACCAATTTGAAATTTCAAAAGTACTTGACTAAATGGGAACACTGTTTTCCTAAATTAGACAAATCTGCTACTTTTCCAAAAGGTGTTATTAACAGGATATGAACGAACGAATCTAAAAAAAACAATATATGAAATCTATCAAAAAAATGCGAAGATTAAGGATATAATAATTAAATTTATTGAGTTTTAACTGGAAAGAGCCGAGCACTCGAGTGGGAAGCAGCGGAAATTACAATATGCGCATACTTTCCTAACAAACAACTGTTGTAGGAGACGCAATTGCTGAATTGTTACCAGCTATTGTTTTTCTATATATTATTACAATTAATTCAAGAATTTGTCACGAAAAAAATTCTAATGTCAATTATTTCCTGAATCACGAACCGGTCCAATTTAGGCAGTGGTTCAATTTAGGCGCACTTCCCCTACATAAGCAAGAAAAAAACAGAATTATTTCGACATTAGCGCCCTATATGCAAACTTCCCTTTTTTACAATAATTTTTTTATAATACTATAAAAATCCTGTAATTTTTTTCGTAGGTTTCTAGTAGAATAGAATTTGATTTTCATACAACTTAATCGAAGATTGCCGCCAAAAATTGTTTCCTGAATTCTTTACTATTAGTTATGAAAAAATTATAAATAGTTACAGTCGTAGCCACCTGACACAAAATCCTATAAATAATTAATTAGAAAACAAGTAATATTGGTGTTAACTAAAGTAGTATTAAGAACAATAATTCAGCTTCTCGCTTCACGTTTTCTCACGATCATTACTATTCATTATTATATTTAAATCAACGTCCCTCACCCTATATTTCTTTAGCACGAATTTCCTTATTATAATTTTTTATTATTTCTTTAAATTTACAGACCAATATTTAGTTAATAAAATAATTAAATTGTCCACTTTACTCCAAACGTTTATTGTGTCTCGAGTTCCCCGACAAAAAAATGTTCTAAGATAATAATAATTTATAACATTATAAAATATGAATAAATTATCAAACAATAAAACCTTACTTTTACCATAAAATTTCAGTTAATCATTAACTTTCTGTGAACACCTGTTATTTTGTTTGTTCATTCAATTACTTGACGTAACCGGCGAAGATCTATTACTTTTTGTTGCGATTTTCGTTATTTTAACTATTCCCTTTTTCTCAATTCGCGAACGTGGCAAAACTAAACGTAAAAAAAAGAAAGAAACCCCGATCTCGAGTTACTACCACAATGTGGAAAGTTTTTAGCATTTTATTCATGGTGTTGTAAAAGAATGACAGGTGCTCTGTGTAATATATTCTACTTTGTGGTGGTAAAATGAAATCGCGCGGAAGGAATATGCACTTTCGCAGCTTTTTTTCTACTTTTCTTCCCACTTATGGCTTTTAGCAAAATTACTCCAGTGACGCGATTTGCATTGATACCAGGAAACGAATAAAGCTTTTTCCCATGGGTGTATTGAAATCCCTTTTTTTTCGGAAACATTTTATATGAAAAAATGAGATTTAGCGATCCGCGATGCATCGCGATGGCTGTAAGTGGTCGCAATGCGGTGGATGCATGCCGACGAATATATGCATGAGAATATACCACTTGGTTGCGAATATCATTGTACAGTCGAGGGGTTTGAAACGGGTGACGTTGAGTTTGTTGAAAATAGACAATGTAGAATATAATGGTGGGCAGAAATGAAGTAATGCCGAGGTAATAGATTTTCCCAGTTACGGTGCAATCCGTGGAAGGAATCATTCGTTGGAAATCAAATCAACGTGGAATTTCAATATATGTACGTACCTGTATAGAATTCGTGGAAGAACATTTATTAGAAAATTCTGAGGCACTCAAAAAAAAATAATGAAAAGAACATAAAGCTCAAAGATCGACCGTGCCTCGGTTCTCGTTTCCAGTCCATTTCTAGAAACGCGAACTAAATTACGAAATAAAAGTGCGGAAGAAATAACGTCAACACAGGATACGCGATAATTTAATTTCCCCTTCTTTGACTTCTGCTGCGCAATGATTTATGTTAAACTTTATAATGAAGAGTTGTTAGGTGGGAGTGGTCTTCAAAGCAGAACTATGCTTTGAACCTCCAGCATAAACCCCGAAGAGCGTGTCCTTGTGAAGTATGAGGATACGTATGATATACATCTCCGGTTTGCAGCTGTTGTATTTTGTTGATTAAAGTCATACACGTTGTTTTCTCATTAAAAAAAAACAGGAATATTGTAATTAATTAGTTTCGTTCTGTACCCCGGCTCCTTGCGAAGTGACGACAACCCTTCCAGTCGTAAACTTCGAAGGATTCGTGTATTTCAGGAGAGGAACGAACAACGAAGCTTTCCCACGGAATATATCGAAATCCTTTTTTCTCGGAAAGATTTTGTAAAGAAAAATGTAATTCCAAGTATGACAATGGGTTGCTGGCCTTAAAAAATAACGCACCTTTCCGGGCCGTGCGAAATTTTTTCGTGGCAGCTGGTCGATGGCCGGTAAATATGTGGTTAATGGAGCCTGGAGAAACTAAAAGAGAAAAGGGAAGTGTTGACAAACGAGTGTTAGTGGTACTGGGTATGTACTTTGACTTTGAAAGTCAGCTATGAGGATGCACCCCCAACATTGGAATAAGTTTCTTATAGGTACAAGAGCTGCACGAAGTCCTGCGCTGAGCTAGTACGTGCATGTGGATGCATGTGCAGGTATGTTTACCGGAGCCTCACCCACGTACGCATACAAAAAAGACGTACCATGAGGTGAAAAGGTGCATAAATGGCCATGTGTAAGAAGATGTATTATAAAGAGGACATGTATGAAAGCGCGTGGTGTAATGGCTTGGTACCAAGGGTGCATTAAGGCGGTTTATATATGTACGCGGAGAGGTATGAGGTTCTTTTAACTCAAAAGCTTCCTCTCAAATCCAAGTGCAATGTTGGACTCCAATGCCTTCACCGAATATTTACTCTTCCATAAACCTTTTTTTAATAGGCACTCGTACTTGCATAAGCAGTGTGACGTATGGGGTTTAATTTTGAACACATTACGTAACAAATATTGTCTTGTGAAACGCGCGCATTCAATTGCGTAACATACGTACTAATTTACTGATACCGAGTACCGCGGGGTAACGCGTGTTGCAATGGCAGCTGAAATATGGTCGGCAAAATGTAGAAAATTGTTTGAAAAGCACTTACGGCAATTATTTTCAACTGATTGGCTATTAGTGATTAAAGATCAATGTTTCCTTTTTAATGAGAAGCATCGCATTTCGTTTAACATTTTCGAATGTACTTCAATTTGGCTAATATATTATACCAGAGATATATTCGAATTTTGTTCCAGCTCAATACCGATGTTACATTTACTCTCGGCTGTTCGTGTCCAATTTTTGTCCATAATTATCAAACATAAATATTAAATGAATTAAACGTTTTATTTGTAATTAAAAATTATAAATAAAAGTATCTAGAGGTAAATTATCTCAAAATTGCAAAATGACTCCCCGAATTAAGACATCACTCAATAAGTCCCGGTCTAACTGAGAAAAACAAATTTTTTTTTGAAATTCCACTTTATTCATTAAAGGGAAGACTACACTGAAAAAATCGCGATTTCGACGAAAATTCCATATTTAAATTTTTTGCATTTTTACATTCCTTGGACATCCATTTACTAATATATTTACTAATATATACGCTTTGCCACCTGCGCTCTCTAAATGTACTTTTTTTAGATCTTAGGGGGAGGCCGTATTTGCGCAAAAATGCAATTTTGTCGTAGTACTTTTTTCTGATTTTGAGATTCTCCCTGCGCAACAAATTAATTTCAACTGCCATGACCCAATATTTTTCTTGTTGTGAAAACATTAGGCTTTAATTATTCCAGACTAGATTTTTGATTAATGTTAGTTTTCAAAAGTTACAGAGTCCTTTTAACTAGAAAATAGGAAAATTTTGAAGTTTTTCACAAGTAAATATAAGAAAATTTTTTTTTTCTTGAAATAAGATATAAATTGAAATTCTAATCTGAAGTTATTATTTTTTAGGGCTTTTTAAATTATTTTAGACGTTCAGCAGTCATATATACCTTCTCACTTTGCGCATGGGCTTGTTCTCTCTGACACCTGTTTTACGTATAAAATTTAGGTTGTAGGCTATAAATCTTTGTTTTGGTGGCTGTCACTAGGTGGAATCTCTTAAAAACCTCATTTTACTCCTAGGGAACCATAAAAAAAGGATTAAAGACAACAGCAGCGTATTTTCATTTTTCAGTGTAGTCTTCCCTTAACATACTCTCCTTCAAGAGTGATACATTCATTCCAACGCTCCTCTAACTTTTCGATGCCCTTTATGTAAAACGATTTGTCTTTGCTCTCAAAATAGGCCTCACTTTCGGCAATCGCTTCTTCATTTGAGCCAAATTTCTTTCCCTGGAGCATCTTTTTCATGTCTGCAAAAAGCCAGTAGTCGCTGGGGGCCAAATCTGGAGAGTACGATGGGCGGGGAAGCAATTCAAAGCGTAACTCATCCAATTTAACCATTGTTTGTTTAATCAACACACGAAATAGCTTTCTATCCATTGTCTTGAAAATTACGAAACAGGGGTCACTAAAACGACTTTAGCTTCTAAACTAACGGTCAGAATGCCATGAAATTTTGACACGTACTGTTTGAAGGTTAGTACTACCCGGAAATCACATTGGTCTGTCAACGATGTTGCCATATATGCGTCAGACCGGGGACTTATTGAGTGACCTGTTATTGTAACATCAATATCCAAGAATGCAAAGATTCGTATTTTAGAATAATCTCAGAACGCTGATGAAATATGCATCGGCGGCCTGGCTCGTTCGATAGCAACCAGGTATTTGCAGAAATGAGTACAGTATTTTCAGGATGTAAATTGAATTGCCCCACCTGCATCGTGATTTATGCCGAATTTGCATATAGCGCATTTTTGTTCTATTTATTGCATATTTCACTTTTATTTCGGAATTGGACCATATGCATTTTTTGATACAATCATGTTCGACCTTTTATCATGTCAATTCTAAAATATCCCGTACTCTGATAAAAACCGATTCTCTATGGTCGCATGTGCATTACCTTCGCGTACGATTTAATATCGACCCATTTAAAAGACAATGTCGATAACCCGAATATTTTAAAAGTCGGGACCTTGAAAAAAAAAAACGTTTTTAATATCGCCATTTCTCTTCGAACCATGCAACGGGTACTCGATACACATCTTCGTCAATTTTAATCCATATGGGACATTACATAGGAGTTGGGTTTATGGTAGACCGTCTCGTGTACGTAAACGTGTACGAGCACAGACGTGTGTCGTAACTTGGCAACTTTTGCCACCGCCTGATGGCACGAATAAATACGTCAAACTTGGAATTTTACTCCTGAAGAGAAATTTACAGTAACTCGCGGGAAGTTCAGTGATAGAATCATCCATTTTTTTCCTCCTTTGTAGTAAATCTTTTATGAGATCCGGTGATGTCCAATGAAACTCTACTTGAGTTACTCTCGCTCTTTTATCAATCTATCGATTTTCTTTTCTAAGTCTGTAAAAATACTCTATACAGTTCCTCGTAACTTTCAATAGGGCTATTTTTCATGCCTCTTCCGTTGGACTTCGCCGGGGAAAAAATAGAAGTGGGTGAATATACCGAGACAAAGAGAGCGTGACAAAAAGCTTTTACCAAAGTTGGTTTCAAAAAAATGGATACTTAAAGTTTGGATGAGCCGAGGCACCGGTTCTTGGAAGACTTCGGAAGTTATCGGGTTAATGAAGACGCCAGGAGGAAGCCAACAAAAACGTCAGCCTTTGGAGGAGAGGTTGAAAATCGTAGCCAACGAGCGAGTCATAAACGCAAGTCTTATCCGTGCTCGAAATATTTTTGATAATCGTGATGATTTTTGGGAGGATCAGCAAGAGACTATCGTTGGATGGGATTTGAGACATTAGGGAAAAAGGCATCGTCATGATAATGACAATTGCTAGATACCAAAAATAACAGAGATGAGTCCGCTGTGTAACGTAATAAAATTAATTTACAAAATAGAAGATACTCATAGGAAGCTACTAATTAACTTTAATTTTATACAAACATTTGTATTTATTATTTAATATATGACATTTATAAGGAACATTTTAATAATTCTTATTATTTTTGCAGTTAATTTTGCGATTTTTCGCATTATTATTATTTCACTAGCGAATTTTGCAAATCGCTTTTCTTTGTGTAGGTTTATAAGGATCCCGGTTTTGGTTCTAGCTTTGATTTCTTCGCTTTAAATTTCACTTGAGTTTCAGTTGAGTTGGTCCACGAGATAAAACATGACTTCAATTTTGGCTTGGAGCGCCGAACAAATGTTACTTGTAATTTTTATTAGTTTTCCGAAATTGGTAGAATTTTAGTTGCTATTTTGTCTTTTGTTTCAATTAAAATACAATGTCAATTTCCACTTGTGAAAAAGACATGTCACGATATATTTCGAAATGGCGAAGCTGCTATATAAAGACCCTTCAGATTCATGGACTGTGCTCGTTTTCGTTTCGATACAAACTTCAAACTTTTGATTTTAGAGAACAATGAAAACAATTACTTACGAAATCAAATACATAAGCATCCAAATCAGACAATCCATCTCATTATAATGAAATTGTATTGAAATCGAATTGGAAATTCGAATGGAGTCGAAATCCTATTGGAAAATTGTCAGAAACACCTTTTTTGCGGAAAAATTATATTTTTTCAATGGATATCTGGAATTTTAATAATGGAAATGGATTCCTCGAAAAAAATATATCGGATAAGGATCTACCAAAAGGGCTCGAAAGTTGCTTCCAAAAGTCGAATTTTTTGGGAATGTCTTGGCCACCCCCCGAAAATAAGATAAATATTACGGTTTCAAAATTTCGATTGGACAACCCATTACTAGGGTTAATTTGACACGTAGAATCGATTCCAAGGGTCTATTTGCATGAAATCTTAGCAGATGTTGATGAGAAATAGATATTTTGCGTAAAGATCGTATTTCCGATGAAATGTCGGAAATTTAAATAATGGCAATGGATTCCTCGAAAAAAAAAACTCATCAGATAAAGATCTACCGAAAGTGCTCAACAGGTGATTTCAAAAGTCACAATTTTTGGGGCATAGCTTCAATTTCAATTTAATAAATTCCAAATGATAATCACTCAATTCACACAAGAGCGTCAAAAAGACGTAAAAAGCGTGCGCGTTTTTGTTAGTTTATAATAAACATTAATTCTCGAGTTATTAGACACCGTAAAATCTTGAACGAGGCGAAATCAAAAACATTTAATGACGAAAGTAAATGTATTACGATACAAATATCGCGATAAATTGATTAAACTTGCAGTTTAGCTTGATTTATGACTGCGAGTGAATTTTCAGTAAATGAACAATCGCCTTTAAACTCACATTGAATTGGCAGTATAAAAAAATTCCGAGCATTAAACAAAATAACTGTTGGTTAAATTATTCTGCACGATCATGCATTTTCACACTCTCACTAAAAATGCACAACCTATTTCAGGGAACTTCAGCATTTTCGTAACAACAAAAACAAGTGACAATTGCAAATAGAACGTGGAACCGAAAAATTCAATAACGGTTCCTATTCCAAATTCTGTTACTCAAAAACAAATACGATGGTTCCAGTTTTGGTTCCACTGCAGTATAATTAATGGATTCCGCTTCCGATTCTGGCCCCCGTTCCTGCAAAATGTATGCAGTAGCGCTTTCATTTCCGAATAATTTTTACGAAACGTATGTAAAGCCCCATATGGAAACGTACAGGGCGCGTACGCTATAAAAGCGAAATAGTGCGACATAACTGGTGCTATTTCCAGTCCGTGTATGATTGAATGCGGTCAACCAAACCGCAGGATTTGTTCAGCCGACTTAGAACGGTCGCTCCGATTGCACTAAGCAACTGCCTAATGCGATTGTATTTTAGGAAATTGATGGAACCGCGGGGATTATTTTCAATCGACTGCATATGAGATTGAACCTATCGTGCGACGCGGCTGGACGTGCATTTTTCTTTCTTATACCGAATATGAAATTAAAAAGGGAACCTTGTAAATAGAGAAAATTGCTAGAAAAATAATGAATGTACATCCGTGACGTAAGGTATTCAAATTATTTAGAAAAATAACAGATTTCCGTAGAAAGTTAATGATCAACTGCAGTTTTTTGGTAAGATTTTGCATATATTATTTTATGCATTAGTTTTGTAGAGAAATTTTTTAGTATTAAGTAGTTTTTGGAACTTTTACTATTTTTCACCACTGACGTGTCTTTGTTATTTTATTAAAGAATTTTTGAAATTGTTTTTTAGTGTATTCACTTGAGGAGTTAGGCCACTCTAGAGGTCGAAAAAAAGACCTTTTTCGGGAATTTTTTTAGTCAAACTATAAAATAAATCGCAATTATGAAAAAGGATGTTTATTATACATATCATCGACTGTATATACTAATTTTTTTGAAGCGATTATGTTCAAAATGGCGGCGGTGCAGCGTTTTTGCGAAGACGCCTCCGTTTTTCCAAGCCAAACTGCCGGAAATGTACCGCCTGTAATTTTTTAATTATAATAAGTCAGTTACTTTTTTTCGATTACATATTAGAGCAGCCGTAAAAGTACATATCACTTTTTATGTATATTGATTTTTCACAAAATGGCACACTTCTGAAAAAAATTGCCAAAAAAATCGTCAGAAAATTGTTAATAACAAATGAACTATGTAATATAAAAAAAAGTGATATGTACTTTTATGGGTAATGTAATTTTAGAAATAATATTTAAAATTTCAAGTTAATCGGTTGAAAATTGTCTGAGTTCTGTTTCCGGTAATTTTGAAAAATGTAGTTTCGAGATAAACGCGTTTGAAGTTTCGAGTAGTAGCTCGCTGCGGACCGGGCGGCCGTGTACTAAAATTCGAAAATCGAGTACTTTGAGATTTGTCCCGGCCATAATCTTTTGGGACATCATCTTTGAGATAACAAGGGACCATTTAATACCCAAAAAAAATCGATTTTTCGAAAATCCTAGAGTGGTCTAACCGCTGAAGCTGTGGATACAAAAAAATAGGTCGTCAAAATAATGAAAATTGTTTCAAAAAATAATAAATGTGCGTTTTTGACGTAAAATAGTGAAAGTATCTAACAAAAATAATGGATATTCAGAAAAAACAAAATAAAAAACCTTTCTAAAAAAGTAATATATACCTAAAATAAAAAGCACAAACGTTTATTATAACATTACAATTAACCCTTTCAGCGCTATGAACTCATATATGCGTTCTCACACAACCATTCGATTTTGGCTATGAACCCATACATGCGTTTTCACATAACCATTCGATTTTGGCTATGAACCCTTTTGAGGTCACCACATAATTTATTTCAGTTACAATCAATATACTTTGCAATGAAAATTCAGTCTGCTCAAATTGCGCTCTTTCGTAAAAAGTAGGCGGCCCACGGTAGGCTTTTTCGTACGGAGTGGGCAGTCCATGGTGCACGTTTAACTTTGGGCAACTCAGCGCTCATTAGTTTCTTATGTATATCTACTATTTTGTGACTTAATTTACTGGAAGAATAGTAGATGTTAATAGAAAATTAATAATTATTCATAATTTTATAACAAACGTTATATAATTTTTAGCATTATTATTATTATTATTGTTGTTGTTGTTATTATTATGTAACTTTATTATTTTTCGCCACCGACGTCTCTTTATTATTTTCGTATACAATAAACAGCTAATAATTAAATGTAATGTTATGATAAACATTATCTTTTCTTATTCCATGTATTATTTTTGTAAATAATTTTTTTAATGTTCCACATTTTCGCGCAACTTTTATTATTCTTGTGTCCAACTTTACTACTATTACTCATAAACATCTTCACTATCATTATATCCACAGCGAATTTCATACATTATTTTCCCCGTGTAATATCGAGAATCCTATCGTTGTTTCGTGCATCGATCCGCGTCGTCTGCAACTTGTGTGTACTCGGAAAGCAAAAAAAAACGTATCTGAATACTTAATTGGCTATAAAATCAAATACAATTTCAGTTTGAATCCCACCATCGAAAACAGCCACGGTGGCTTAGGGGGTGGAACTGTCGCCTTTCATTCGAAGGGTCGTGAATTGGATCGTTCGCACCGGCGCCTATGGAAAGTTTTTCCGGGGAAACTTTATTCAGCCCCGATAATGGCAAGGAAAACAACTGGCGGATGGAAGAAGGCAACGCGAGATCATCGTATTATTAAAATATTCTAAAAATGCACACGCAAACGGCGCACAGGCGAAACACCTACACGTAAAATAATTTTCCCATTGAATTTCTCGTCGGTGACGCCAGTTGCTTTTTACGTTGATTGTAAAGGATTGATTAATTCGACGCTGGTTCATTTGTTTTCAATATATGTACGAGGACAACGCCGCTCGTAAAGCAAATAACAGTTGGTAACGCTCACAGCGTATGTGGTTCGTAAAATCCATTGTAATCTTCTGAAAAGAACAAGAGCGGGCCGACCTTTTAATTGTATAAATTCCATACGAGTTGCTTACGGAATTAAATCTTCATCATACGTCCGTATCGATATGACCTGATTCTTTGGGTTCTTTCATTTCTCGAACTCCCATCGCATCGGCAACATTCAAAAGGAAAATGCAGGTTTCGAAATTAATTAGTAGTTTGTAGATTGCACTCCCAATGCATTTGATGAAGTAATTACAGACAATTCACTGACCATCATATCGCCCAAGTTGAATTTCACTTGGGTAAATATTTGGCATTTTCCACTAGCGGGGGAACGAAGCGAAGGCTGTTCTTTTCCGACTCCCACGAAATTACGTGATACGTAATTTTCTGGAAGTCTTTTATCTTTTATCCACTGCAAAGAGCTTTCGAAGGGTGGAATTTCATCTGTTTGTTAGAGGAGATATCGATAAGGAATTTTCATTTGCTATCAGTGTTACAGCGGTAGCAAACAAAGGATGCAGATGTGTCAGTTCTTGTAAAAGTAGTCGAAGTCTAGAATTTGATGAAATGGATTTGTTTAGATTTTTGTTTGAATGCATTTAATCCTTTAAGGGGTTACATCTAGTTGGCAGCCGAAAGAAAGGCGTGTTTTTGTGAATTTTTTTTGGGGGGAAAATGATTGCAGGTTTCGAATTGTTTTTTTTTTCATAGTAAAGGGTATATCTTCGACTATGTTTCATAATTTCTTTATTGAAAAAAATTTACAAACGTAGGAGATACAACGCATTTCCCGGAACGCTAGGTTTTCTGCGGTGACCACTGTATCTTCCACCTCACTCGTCTAAAATCAAAAAATCAAATAGATTATGTTTTTGCATCGTATTATCTAGTCCTTAATCGAAGGATTTGAGAGAATATTAATTTTTGAAAAAATGGTCGACGAAAATGAAGTGATTTTTTCATAAAAATTTGGACTTTCGCGTTCAATCGTCGACCATTTTTTCAAAAATTAATATTTTCTCAAATCCTTCGATTAAGGACTAGATAATACGAAGCAAAAACATAATCTATTTGATTTTTTGACTTTAGACGAGTGAAGTGGAAGATACCGTGGTCACCGCAGAAGACCTTTTTTGAACAGCGGTCCGGGAAATGCATTGTATCTCATACATTTGTGAATTTTTGTCAATAAAAAAAATTATGAAACATAGTCGAAGATATACCCTTTACTATGAAAAACAAAACAGTTCGAAACTTGCAATCATTTTCCCAAAAAAAATTCACAAAAACACGCCCTTTTTTTCGGCCGCCAACTAGATGTAACCCCTTAATCCTTTAAGTAACAAAAAGCGATACCGCGCCGCTTGTAAATTTTCGATTTGGAAACAACAAAATCCCGTGGCACTGAAACGGTTAAGAATGAAATTACAATATCCCTAAATTAATTAGGAACCATCATATGAAATTTCCAGTATTCTTCGTTATTTTCCATTATTATACTTCATTCTTTAGACATTTAATTAATTTTTAAGGCAGAAATGAAATTTCACAATAAAGAAATACTCATATTATAAAAAAAAATAGTCGATTATATTACTATAATTTTTTTTTGCACTAACTAACATTTTTTATAAATGTAAATGCAAACCCTAAATATCTTATAAAGAAGAATATGTAACTTACAATTAGGCTACTTTCACAATTACCGACACAGATATGAATCTTGCCACTTTCTTCATTGCCTGCGCTCAAACTATACGTTGCCGAATATGTTTCCCTTGAAACTTGTTGAGTAGAGCTCTCTGAGAGCTCGAAATTATGTCACTGGATGCACGTACATAACGTGAAGTCAGTTTTGGTCCACTTGAAAGTTTTCAGGTACTTACAGACACTACAGGGTGGTCCGTTTAAATAAGGCCACCTAAGTACTCCTCGAATATATTATAACTCTATTTAGATGGCCTTATTTAAACGGACCACCCTGTATATAGGCACTTTTTCATCGATAACGCGAAACAGCACGTTCTCCAAGCTGTTTTGTATATCCGTCCAAAGAAATTTCGAGGAAGCCAAAAATTGTCTTTTAATTTTTGGCGTGATGCCGTTGGGAAACGACATTTAATCCTTAGCTGATCCACTTCACGAGAACAACACAGGTGATAGTTTGAGGCTTTTCAGACCCCAGCGATGAAAATTTGGACTGCGTGGAAGCTATTAACTTTTTTAACTTAAGAGAAATTTATTGACAGTTTTTCAATGTTATTTTAACCAATGCTATAGACCATTTTATGAAAGTATAATATTCGGCATGAAAAAAATTGTAGAATTTTATTCTAAAGTAATGTTTAAATTGGAACTAAACTAGGCTGGAGCGTCCCAGACCCCTGTAGGCTAGGTAAGAGTTAAGGATCAAAAAGGTTATGGAATTTTTCCAGAAAGAAAATAATTTTAGAAAAACTCATCAGCAAGAATTCCAAGTTGAAGAAATTGTTCCCCTAAAATTACCAATTTTCAAGAAATCTTCTATTAAAAATTGTAATTTTAGATACTTCTTGTAGCGAAAATTCCAAGACAATACTTGCAATAAAAATTGCTAGTTTTAGGGAATATCTTTGGTCAACATTATGACATTTCCGTCATAATTTTGACTTCCCGGTTGTTCCGGAAAGTAATTCCGATTCTATAAATCAAAAGTATTTTGTGCAGTAACTTGATGTTACTTTTAACTTAAATACCTTTATTCAAAACTAATTCTTAAGGGGTTATACGCACTTAGAAGGCCGAAAAAAAGGCGATTTTTCAAGAATTTTTCTTGGAGAGACATTTCAATTTATTAATTTCAAAGTTTGCGTATATATTGTAGTAGTCGTTGACTACTTTCTCAATTTTTTTGGTATAAAAATAATCATTCTGACAGTCGCTGCAGCCAATCTCCGGGAGCACCTCGAAAGAAACACGTTTTGCGGTGAACAAGATTTCTCAAAAACGGCTGAACCGATCGGTCTTAAATTTTTACACAAGCTTTATAGATATATTATCTAGTAATTGATCGTTAATTTTGACTCTACGACAAATATTTTTCATTTTATGAACAATTTACGGTAAAAAATTCTCAAGAAAAATTGATATTTCTGCTTTACGAAGTCGCCATTTTGTTAAAAATTAGTATTTTGCAAAACCCAACGATCAAACGCGAGGCAATACATTGTATTAACGAAAAATTTTTGGTTTTTTTCAATTCAAATAACCCAGTCCCGAGATATCGTGCTCACCGTAAAACCTGTTTTTTTCGAAGTGCTCCCGGAGATTGACTGCAGCGGCTGTCAGATTGATTATTTGTATACCAAAAAAATTGAGAAAGTAGTCAAAGACTACTACAATACACACACAAAGTTTGAAATTAATAAATTAAAATGTCTCTCCAGGAAAAATTCTTGAAAAATCGCCTTTTTTCGGCCTTCTAACAACGTTGTAAGTGCGTATAACCTTTAACCCTTCGAGAACACATCTCTTTTTTCAAGCATGAAGAACACTCTGGGTCAATCTGACCCGACGCTAACTATAAGAGTCCGCCATTTTAAAACGACAAGTTTTATTAGCTTGAAAAAATTCCTAGGTATACTTGAAACACAGATAAATCATGTCATATAATTTTAAAGTGTCATTATTTATATATCGAAAAAATTCTCGAAAGAAATATTTTTTTAAATTCAAATTTACAAAAATAAATGTGGAATTTTTTTTATTGTTAAACCCGCCAATTTTCAAAATTCCTTTACGTTATTCTTAATCGAAGTTGAGGTAAGGGTCAAATTGACCCAGAGTGTTCTCGAAGGGTTAAAAATAGCTACTTGAGCGCTCACATGTCTATACGATTTTACGAATTCGAGATGGCTGATGCAAATTTCTTTCAGCCCTTTATACTTAATCATTACGATTTTCTTAAAATTCACGTTTAATGTCATCCTCTGCAAGCCGATATATTCATTCGTGCAATTTGTCGCGGCATTAACTGTGCTAATTGAACGCTTGCGTTTCTTGAGAATATCAAGCGGTACATTTCCATAACGTTATGTAAATGCTTCATAAATCCTTCTACAAAGCGCCGAAACAAAAAGTGGTCAATATTTGCATGGCATTTCCTTTAAATGTTATGCATGCCTCTGATTTGAATTTCATTGCTCAAATTATCACCCGGGCGAGTGGCCTAAACTGCAATTCACCACTAACGTGCAGTTTGGACTAAACTATGTTTAGATGGAGCATTTGTATATGTATATATATATATAATGCTGATTTCCTTTATAAGCATCAGCAAAGCTGCATAAGAGCCATTCTGCACATGCAGTCAAGGTGGTTTCCGGTAATCGAACGCATTTCTGTGAAGTCATGCCCTTTCTGCTGCAAACTCGTGCTTCTTTCATGTCCTACCGCTAGCTGCTGTAGCTACTCGATTCCCAGTGCCTTTACAGCGCTGATAAAAAAAAGGGGAGAAGAGGTTGCATGAAAAATGAATGCATCATTCATTTTTCTTTAGTACATGTAATTAATAAGTCAGTGAATGATGAACGGTCAAACGAATGCCCCTGAATAGCATCGATAGGTGGTGTATACATACGCATACGCACACTTGTTACGTGCGATGCTGTTTTTCTTCATTGTAAACTGTGAGAGTGGGTGCAGGTGTGCACATACACCGACTCAACCTTCCCCAATTAAATTCTATTGGAATTTGCGCAAATGCCAATACCGGATGGGAGCGCTCATTGTATGGGAATAATGAGGGACTGTGCGAGGAAAGCGTGCAAGCTTAACGGATAGAATACCATACACTAGCGGCTATACGATCCTTCCATGTATTATATTATGCACTACGCCATGCTGTATTACGCTTGTCCGCTGCACCATGCAATCGAATCTCATCTCTGCACATTTTGTTTTCATATTGTAAAATTCTACATTAAATATGATAATAATTAAAAACAGCTCTCTCCTCCAACCAACTTGCAGCAACGCTGTTTACGGAAACGGCACGTGTTCCAACGCAAAACAGAGCAAAGCTCTTCTCCCATAAGTGTATGGTCGATTAATTATACTCGAATAATTGTCCGTAACTGGAACTATCCGTACAAAGTGGATTACGTACACTACCGCTCAAAAGTATGTGGACACTTCCTCAATTCGTGTAACTACCTGAAGAAAGTTATGATACTTTGGTAATTTTGATTATTTTCTACGACTTCAATTGCGTAGTGTTGGAGAACATATTTTTATTAGAATACATTAAATACATATTTGTAATAGAATTTGGCAACAAACGTTGTTTAATAATAAATATATGTACACTACCGCTCAAAAGTATGTGGACACTTGCCAGGTTCATGGAATTTGTGATATATTATACATATTTTTATTATTAAACAACGTTTGTTGCTAAATTCTATTACAAATATGTATTTAATGTATTCTAATGGTATGTACTAAATTAAGAATATGGTTATTTGATTTTGTTAAATAAAGAAATATCTATTCGGTTGGTAGAAAATTTTCGGGTAGTTACAAGAATTGAGCAAGTGTCCACATACTTTTGAATGGTAGTGTATAATATATCACAAATTTGATGAACCTGGCAAGTGTCCACGTACTTTTGAGCGGTAGTGTATAAAAGCATGGTGTCGTTACGGAGGTTGATTTCTTGCATAATTAATATCGGGTAAGATAAGGAAGAAGATGAAGGTTAAAATTATGTGGAAAACGCGAATTACGTATCAAAATGTCATATATGATTAGCCGAACCGTTAGAAAGTTTGAACACCAAAAATTGTATTCTATTGCTTTTCTTTTAATATTTAGTGTGTTGAGAGTGTTAATATTATTGGATATTATATATGGAATGTAATTTTTCTGTATTATTAGTTAACTTGTTACATACATAAATAGAGGTATGGGAAATGGTATTTTTTTTCACAAAGAATTTATGCTTCAAAAGAATTTTATTTATATTATAATTTCTTGGAAATAAAGTATGGTATATATATTATAATTTACTTATATTAAAATTACTACGGATATATGCTTAACACTTTCACTGCGTAAATTGATCCTTAGATTCCCGAATGAAGGTAAAACCTTATTGCCGATTTTTAATTTTGCCAAATTTAGTTTTAATATTGGATATTTAATAATTTTACATTCAATTATAGCGAACTTTCTAGTTGCTACTTTTATAGTAAATACGGTAATTTTTATTAGATTAACTAAAAGTTCGTTCATCTTCTACTCGCTGGATGTTATGTCTAAACCTACAAATATTTTATTTATAACAAACTAATTGTAAGTAATTTGATATACATTTTTTAAAAACAATATCAGAAGATTTCGAATTTAAAAAAAATTTAATTTAATATGTAAATTTAATGATTAATTCTCTTATAATAGACACTACTGTAACTTAGGAATACTAATTATGGCTCCCCAATAATGGTACGTTATTGGTACATTATTGGGGAATCTTAGAAGACTCAATTACTTCAATACCATTAATATTTTTGATAAAATTCTAAGCCAAATCATTTTACATAATTTTAAAAACGATTTCCTTTAAGGGGTTACATCTAATTGGCGGTCGAAAAAAAGACGTGTTTTTGTGAATTTTTTTTTTGGGAAAATGATTGCAGGTCTCGAATTGTTTTTTTTTCATAGTAAAGGGTATATCTTCGACTATGTTTCATAATTTTTTTATTGAAAAAAATTTACAAATGTAGGAGATACAATGCATTTCCCGGACCGCTGTTCAAAAAAGGTCTTTTGCGGTGACTACTGTATCTTCCACCTCATTCGTCTAAAATAAAAAAATCAAATAGATTATGTTTTTGCATCGTATTATCTAGTCCTTAATCGAAGGATTTGAGAAAATATTAGTTTTTGAAAAAATGGTCGACGATTGAACGTGAAAGTCCAAATTTTGATGAATAAATCACTTCATTTTCGTCGACCATTTTTTCAAAAATTAATATTTTCTCAAATCCTTCGATTAAGGACTAGATAATACGGTGCAAAAGCATAATCTATTTGATTTTAGACGAGTGAGGTGGAAGATACAGTGGTCACCGCTGAAAACCTAGCGGTCCGGGAAATGCATTGTATCTCCTAAATTTGTAAACTTTTATCAATAAAAAAATTATGAAACATAGTCGAAGATATACCCTCTACTATAAAAAAAAACAATTCGAAACCTGCAATCATTTTTCCAAAAAAAAATTCACAAAAACACGCCTTTCTTTTGGCCGCCAACTAGATGTAACCCCTTAAACATTTTCGACTTAAATGCGCATATCTTCTTTATGGCGTTTATAAATATTTCAACTATTCATAAAGATATTTGTTTGTCTCTTCTCTTATTGATGACATTTTCGAATACACAAAAATCGATTGAACCCTTCATTATCGGAACACCCTTCATAATTAATGTGCTCACTCTACCATAATTTCGCTAGATCGATGTACTTTGATTGCCTATGAAAACTGTCGGCAATACCTTGCATCAAATAAAAATACCTGCTTGCCTAGTGTGTAAGAATGTATTGATTAAAAATACCTTGCCGCTCGCCGTGCGAGCAGGTACTTTAATCAGTAGAAGGTATTTTAATCAACGCGCTCTTGGACGTTGCGCAAGAATGCACTTTTAATCAATAGAAAGTATTTGATATTAAAGTGAAGAGTGTAATGAGGCGATGTTCATTTGAAACTTCATGAACTTTTATACATTTTGAACATCACAGACGTTCATACGTTTTAGATGCAATTAAAGAGATCGCTGCGTGGAAGGAGGTGTTGGAGGTGTATCAAAAACTGACTTTTCGGGAATTATCGTCGGTCGCAGTTCTCACGATGCCGCCAGGTGTTGTGTCGAGAAACGCGTGTGCATATTTTACTCTCATATGGCAATTCTCACGCCGTGTTGCGATAATGGAAATTGAAATCCGATATATACTGTTTCACGATTGAGACACACGATCCGATAATAATTTTCGTATATTACAAAAAAAGATCGCCTTTTCTCCAGTTCCTCAAGAAGAATTATTTCTTTCAGGCGATTCTTCTGCAGCCAAGGCGTTTCTTTGAAACCTTGACAATTGTAACCCTCGAACTTGCTAACGATGCCGTGTTGGGAAACCCATTAAAATTCTTTGGTGGTCTTTTCTATTATCAAACGTCTTAGATTTTTCTTATTTTCGTCCCATTCGTAACCATCCTTCGCAGGAACCTCCACGCGAGGTTCTTTTGAAGTGTATCGTCGCGAAGGACACTTTCTTTTTTAATTCCAAAATGCATCGGTACTTTGGCCACGACGGTTTCAGGGGAGTTTTGAGGTATTGTCTCGCAGCAATAACGCATATTTTATATCGTTAGACGTGATATTTTGCGAAGAAATTTATATTAAAATTCTTTGCTGGCCTTTTCCATTATCAAACGTCTCAGATTTTTCTTATTTTCTTCCCATCCGTAACTATCCTTCGCAAGAACCTCCACGCGAGGTTCTTTTGAAGTGCATCGTCGCGAAGGATACTTTCTTTTTTTATTCCTAAACGCATCGGTACTTCAGCCGCCAAAGTTTCAGGGGAGTTATTGTTTCGCAGCAATAACGCATATTTCGTATCATCAGACGTTATATCTTACGAATTTAAATTAAAATTCTTTGATGGCCTTTTCCATTATCAAGCGTCTTAAATTTTCCTCATTTTCTTCCCGTTCTTAATTTTCCTTCGCATCAACGCCGATTCGATGTTCGTTTGAAATGTGTTCGTGCCGAAGGACACTTTTTTCTAATTCAAAAAATTCATCCTCGCATAATTCATCCGTAATTCAGCCACGAAAGTTTCAAGGGAGAGTAAAGCTATTTTTTCTCGGGAATGGCGCGTATGTCATATCATTAGACGTTATATTTTACGAAGAAACTCAAATAGAAATTCATTGATGGCCTTTTCAATTATCAAACATTTTAGATTTTTCTTATCTCGATGTGACGTTCGTTTAAATGTATCGGCGCGAAAGACACTTCTCATATCATTGGACGAAATATAAATACAAATTCATTAAGGGGTTATACACACTTAGAAGGCCAAAAAAACTCGATTTTTCAAGAATTTTTTCTGGAGGGACATTTCAATTTATTAATTACAAACTTTGTGTATATATTGTAGTAGTCTCCGACTACTTTCTCAATTTTTTTGATATGAAAATAATCATTCTGACAGCCGCTGCACCCAATCTCCGGGAGCACCTTGAAAAAAAAACACGTTTTGCGGTGAGCAGCAAGATTTCTCAAAAACGGCTAAACCGATCGGTCTTAAATTTTTACACAAGCTTTATAGACATATTATCTAGTAATTGATCGTTGATTTTGACTCTACGACAAACATTATTCATTTTATGAACAATTTTGCGGGCAAAATTCTCATGAAAAATTGATATTTCCGCTTTGCGAAGCCGCCACTTTGTTAAAAATTAGTATTTTGCAAAATCCAACGATCAAACACGAGATAATACATTATATTAACGAAAAAATTTTGGTTTTTTTATTTCCGATAACCCAGTCCCGAGATATCGTGCTCACCGCAAAACGTGTTTTTTTCGAGGTGCTCCCGGAGATTGGCTGCAGCGGCTGTCAGAATGATTATTTTTATACCAAAAATATTGAGAAAGTAGTCAAAGACTACTATGATATATATACAAAGTTTAAAATTATTAAATTAAAATGTCTCTCCAGAAAAAATTCTTGAAAAATCGCCTTTTTTCGGCCTTCTAAGTGCGTATAACCCCTTAATGGCCTTTTGTATTATCAAACGTTTTGAATTTTCCTAATTTTCCTTTTCTAATATTTCTTCGCACGTACCTCGATGTGGCGTTCGTTCAAAATGTATCGATGCGATGAATATTTTTTTTTTTTTTTTTCAAAAATGCATCGATACTTCGGCCACGAAGGTTTTAGAGGAAAATAAAGGTACTGTTTTTCGAAAATTACGCAATTTTCACATCATTAGACGTTATAAGTTTCGAACAAATCTAAATTGAAATTAATCTGTGGCCTATTCTATTAGCAAACGTCTTAAATTTTCCCTTGTTCTCTTCCCGTTCGTAAATTTTGTTCGCACGAAAGACACTTCTTTCCTAATTCCAAAATTCATTCTCGCATAATTCATCGGGACTTTAGCCGCGAAAGTTTCAGGGGAGAATAAAAGTATTGTTCTTCGGCAATAATGCATATCTCACATCTTTAGAGGTCACATTTTACGGGGAAACTTAAGCTTGTGTATCATTA
The DNA here is from genome assembly GCA_949825005.1 of Gasteruption jaculator. Taxonomy (NCBI): domain Eukaryota; kingdom Metazoa; phylum Arthropoda; class Insecta; order Hymenoptera; family Gasteruptiidae; genus Gasteruption; species Gasteruption jaculator. The sequence goes on along the minus strand of OX463765.1, from coordinate 3,603,539 downwards.
TACTAAATTATACCATAAGTCGGTTGTATAGAGAATATCCATAGAATGTAAGTATAATTGGAATTTGTATTCATGGCACAGTAATTCTTTTTGAGAGCACATTATATGCTCCTCCCGACGTATAGTTGAGTTAGTGGAAGTCCAACTTATGCCATTTACTTCTGTTTATTGTACCAACCCGGTATAATTCTTTAGTCTGGAAAGTTCTACACCACGCAACTAAATAAGTTGGTACTCTCGGTGGTGAATGGTTGTATAACTATCTCTCTCTATCTCCCTCTCTCTCTCTCTCTCCACCTACTCTCTCACACGCCGTTTCTTTCCTCCCCAGGAGAATTAAATGAACATTAATGTCGATTCGAAACGTGGCGAGCAATAACAACGAGTTTGGCCGAATGCCACATGATAAAAATGCGATTAACTCACGAGTAAGAATCAGTTCTGCCCCTCTCCCTTCAAACACTGGACAACTAATCCCGTTTCGCTCAAGCGAGCGTTCGAAGAAAAGGTATTTCGGATTTATTTTGCGCCGATTGCTTCCACCGACGCGAAATATAAGACAAGGATGTCACCGGCAACGATTTCGTGTGCGGATCCCAAGTATTGACATTTCCTTGGAACGACGTTTCTCCGACCGGATGTCTGGAATCAAGCACCCACTGCACGTGGATGTTAGTCTGCGTTTAATCATGAATGCGAGCTGAAATCACCTTATTTCCGTGAAACGCATTCGTCACTCCGGGATCGTCTACTTACAATTAGTCTACACACGTATCCGAATTTTGTACCGCAGCTGGTGTAGAAACTTGTGCATTATACACGCTTTACCAATACCTTGAGGCAAATAACGGTATATTCATGGTGTATAAAGCTCCGAACGTATGTTTGCACGTGACAACATTTTGCGCACCCTCACGTTTGCCTGCATGTTTTGAACGAGCTTCGGTAGACAAAGTTAATCCAGATAATATACTTACGCTCGGCATCCAATGGCGCTTTAGATTCATAGATACTTTATCGCAAGCATGCGAAATTTATTACCCCTGTGGGGTGAATTTAGGACTCGGATACGCCGACAAACAAAAAATGAGCTAACGGATGCAGCGGGATCTTCGGCGATAAATTCATTGCAACGTGAAATCGTTTCGCTCATTCATGCAAATTTTATTCATAACGAAATGAGCGGTTGGATGCAAGGTGAAATAAAAGTAAGGTCCTTTTCTTATCCAGGAGTGCGAGACCGTACGAATTTCCAAAGGTTGCGAGGCAATTGCAGCGCGGCGGAGACGGAAATCGTAATAACGGCAGCCCCTGAATGGAAAATGCATAAAAAGTTGAACCGTGAAAATGACGATGGGGTTTCGTCTTATTTCAAAGGTTAAAAGTGTCTCGCGAAGCGCCAGTTCACGTTTCCAACTACTTGGGAAGGCACTCGGTTCTGTGTGGGATTAACAAAGTTATATTCTCAAAGATACGGCCGTACTTTCTAATCCCAACAACAAGAGTTTCATAGTTCGCAGTTCCACCCGTATCCCGGGAGATGGAGATTAATAAAAGCCACTTTTGTTACACCGCAAAAGTTAATATTCATATTTCTTTTCCCTCCGGCGAAGAATTCTCGAAGATCTTATGCGAAAACGTTAAGGGCAAACTGGTTAATGTCGTCAATAAAAGCAACTTAGCCCGCTGAAGGCAAACAAAATAAAGGCAAAGCGCTGGCGTGTGTACCAAGGAGGGACGGGAAAAATTGAAATCGAGAACGGAAAGTACGGAATTTACTTCCGAGAGAAGTAAAATAACTAAGGACGCGGGCAAAAGTCAAAAAAATATAAAATATAGAACGGCAGCGGAAAAGTCTTCAATCAGAAAAAGCGATTATTATACTCGGTAAGTATAAATTTAAAACGAAGACAGCAGCTCCTAAGACCCACGTTTTGAGTACGTAGCTTTACGACTGAGGAGCTTGCGCGTGGAGATGCAGTGGATAAGGAGAAAGCTGGAAGCTTTTCGAAACGTCGTGCCGTAAAAGAATGTTTCATAGAAAATAAATGGGCCAAAGTAAAAACCGAGACAAAAAAGAAACTGAGGTATCAAATGCCATTTCAATTTCCCTGAGGTATTTTGCAAAAACGGTGTCCCTCATTAACGTTTGATTGAAAGTTGCAATTATATTCCGAAGTATGTAGAAAAAAAAGTTGTTTACATTCGATATAAAATATGATTGGCAAAGGCTGATCGACAATGACGCAGTGGCTGCATGGAGAAATATATCGTCACCCCGACATCCGGCAATAATGTAGATGCGAAAAAAGGACACGCGAATAAATAGCTCGAAACTATTTGTTTCCCAACGTTTCCTATGCCACCAGTCGATCAACCAGGTTGGAATGTAGCGTATGCGTAAATTTCACTTGACGAATACGTACGAGCCTGTATCCACACGTATACTGTTCAATGGGCAGATACAAGGAGAAGAGCGATTTGCAAAGTTCGCTGAGGAAATAATAAAGTCCCGCTGATGATGAAAAATAGTGTATAATTATATAGAAAAATAGTGAAAGATACAAGAGATTTTCGAAAATATAGGAATTTTTTCAGGAAAATATAATATTATATAAATAATAATATATAAAATACACTTCCTAGAAGATTAGAGTTTATCGTTAACTTTTTGTGCAGATCCACTATTTTTTCTAGTTAATTTCATCATTTCACGTGACAATCGCAAGTTGGTGCATTTGTTATTAAAAAATTAAACATTTAAGATAGACCGGACGAGAATTTAGATGGTGTTTTTAACACTTTGATTGCCATGTTGGTCATCGGTGACCGGCACTAAACTTTCCATACAGGCCGCGCTGGTTATGACAAGTGCAATAGCGTATACTATTACGGCCCACGCGGCATGAATAGGGAGGCATATAAATTGTACGTGGCAGTCAAAGGGTTAAACGGAAACGAAGTTTGAAGTTTTTGAAAATAAAATTTTACGGAAGATTTTTGGCCCCAGGCGCAATGAAGAAATGGCAGAGTGGAGAAAACTGCATAATCACAAAATTAAATACCTTGTATGCGTCAGTGGATATAATTCGTGTCATATAAACCGCGAAGATTACCATCGCCGGGACAAGTAGCGCAAATGGACGAAACGAGGACTGAATACGGGATACCAATGGATACACAGAGACCTCTGAGAAGGCTAAGGTGTAGATGGGAAAAGAATATAAAAATGTAAATTGACAAAAATTAAAAATGGAATGCTATGATAAGGAATGGATAGAATTAGCTCAAAATAGGGATGATTGGCAAATTCTTAGTGAATGCGGCAATGAATTTTCGAATTCTTAATGTCACTGATGTAAGTAACTAGTAATTTTCATTCTTTCTACGATTTCCTTCGTCTTACAATTAGTGCAGTTACGCAAATAATGACGCATTTATGGACAATAGTTAAAAAACAAGTTATACAGGAAGCATTGCAAAAAGAATGATGTGGCAATTCTTAGATTAAGGGGTTAGGCCACTTTAGGATTTTCGAAAAATCGATTTTTTTTTGTCTTAAATGGTCCCTTGGCATCTCAAAAATGATGTCCCAAAGATTATGGTCGGGACAAAAACTACTACTCAAAACTTCAAACGCGTTTATCTCGAAACTATATGTTTCAAAATTGCCGGAAACAAAACTCAGACAATTTTCAATCGATTAACTTGAAATTTTAAATATATTTATAAAATTACATTACCCATAAAAGTACATATCACTTTTTTTTAAATTGCATAGTTCATTTGTTATTCATAATTTTCTGATGATCTTTTTGGCAAATTTTTTCAGAAGTGAGCCATTTTGTCAAAAATCAATATATCGAAAAAGTGATATGTACTTTTATGGCTGCTCTAATATATAATCGAAAAAAAAGTAACTGTTTTATTATAATTAGAAAATTACAAGCGGTGCGTTTCCAGTAGTTTGGCCTGGAAAAACGGAGGTGTCTTCGCAAAAACGGTGCACAGCCTCCATTTTGAACATAATCGCTTCAAAAAAATTAGTGTATACAGTCGATTGTATGCATAATAAATACCCTTTTTCGTAATTGCGATTTATTTTATAGTTTGTCTAAAAAAATCCCAAAATAGGCCTATTTTTTCGGCCTCTAGAGTGGCCTAACCCCTTAATAAAACAACGTTGCACCTTTCATTTGGTAGGGCATGCGCCCTTTTAATATTTACATCTCCTGAAATGTTCACTATAATTTCTCTTAACCTAAAGTTTTTTAACTTTTGTAAGTATACAGTGCCCATGGATGTCGATTTCCCAACTAATAAGTACCCGCTTTACAATTAATTCGAGCACCTCTTACTCAGAACAGCTTTTATAAAGTCAAAACATCGCGTTCTCTATATTTCTTACAGAAGAATCCACGGGAGCCATGCTTTTGCGATGCATTTATTGAAATGCAAATGACACGAATTTAATAGCGTATTTGAAATGAAACAATTAATGTAAATTCGCGAGCCATTATCGCAGAGTTCCTCTTGCTCGTTCATTTGCGCAGAAAGTTATGTCCGTAAATGACAAAAATTGAAACCGAAAATTGACCAACCGGCCTTTTGTTCGACAGACTTTCGCACAAAAGAGTAGTTGGTGTGACTAACGGTAAATAACTTGTACTTTTGACCGACCCACATTTTACCAGCCATTCGCTGGACGCTTGTAATATTTCAAAAAGTTTTACCGTCCTCTGACGCAACATTGATGGCTCTACACTTTTAGTCGTGTCCTTCCATGAATACACTTTTGAAATTTTTTTCGTTTTAACTCTCTCTCTCTCTCTCTCTCTCTTTCTCTCTGCAACTTTCTGCCTCTTTCTCATGCAACGTTTCTCTTCCAGTGATGGAAGAACTCATTTTTTGTCTCCCCGGACGTCACACCCCTATTATATGGATTACGTTTGGTGTACGATGAACATTGCTCCAGCGATGCAGAGTATAACGACAGCTGTAGCCATTCACAAAACTTTCATGGAAATACCGTGGAGATCTTTTTTGCAAACGTTTTTCCCCATTGATCTCACCATACGCTCCACGCGTTCAGCTAGTTTTTAAATACCCACCGCAGGATTTGAAAAATCTGTCGTGCAAACTTAACTTTAATTAAAGCTACAAGGTATACGCTCTAACTTTTTTTTTTACACAGAACCAGGCAATAACAATGTTTCCATTGTGCACGGCACAATTTTCGGAAAGCTGACGGATGGATGGAAAATGCGAATTATTGTACGTTTTAATAACGGAGTTTGATTAGCAACGGCAAATATATTCATGACCCGTTTAACTCCTCGATTCTTGACGGCTTTATTCGACTTCTTCGTTGCGAAAGAAACATCCTACCATTTAAATTTTGGGATAACAAATTTTCCAGCAACGCTGCGATTCCGAGTGCATCGCGTAATTTTTTATCCGATATTTCCACTGTTTGGAATTAAACTATCATACAGGAAATTAACAACTATATCGAGTAAATTTTTGGCCGCCTTGACTCGTGGGTAGCTGTTGTTTGATTCTTGGTATAAAAAAATTCTCCAGCAATACCAGGATTCCAAATGTATCGTATAATTTTCTATCCAAGACGAAAAAAATCCACTGTTGAAATCTTGAGTACTACTATACAGAAAATAATTCGTTAGAACGAGTAAGCTTCTTATGCAAAGTTCTCCAGCAGCGCCACAATTCCGAATGCACCGTGCAATTTTTTATCAATCTAACTAATAAAAAATTCATTATGAAGATTTTAACTAAGGCTTTCAATCCTTTATTTTCACCATTTAGAGTTTTAGGGGCTATACCAGTGTGACGGCCGAAAATTTACGTGTTTTGTAGGAATTTTTTTAAAGAAAAGTATTCCATGGAATGTTTTCAAACTTTGTGGATATATTTGCCTATAAATAAACTGTGTAAAATATTTTTTTCATACAAATATAACTAAAGGCGTCCAAGTTACGCGCTATTTCGCAAGACGCAAAAAAAAGTGCTTCAACTGCTGACATCGTACAGGTCGCTAGGATGCCTGAAATAAAAAAAAAGACGCTTCCGAACCAGAAGATATTCCCTATTCGATGACCCAGAATAACCGAGAAATGTTGAAATCTGACAAAATGGCGGAGTTTTTAAAAAAGTTGTCGATTTTTCCTTTAAAAAAAATCGTCGTTTTTTCGCTGCCAAAATTACAGTTTTCATCCGATCAAACATATCGAAGGTCATCGGACAATAGAACATGTCCAGAACACTCAGTTAAAATTTCAAGTCAATCGGATAAGTGGTCTTGGAGTTACAATGTCAGCAAATTTGAAAAACGTAGTTTCGAGAAAAACGCGTTTAAAGTTTTTAAGTCTCGATTTCTTCGTGATAAAATATTATTTTACACAGTTTATTTATAGGTAAATACATCCATAAAGTTTAAAAACATTCCATGAAATACTTTTCTTTAAAAAAGTTCCCAAAAAAACATTTAAAATTTCGACCGTCACCCTGATATAGCCCCTTAACACGTTGACTGCCACGTAAAATTTACGTGACTCCCTATTCACGCCGCGTGGGTCGTAATGGTATACGCTATTGCATTTGTCAAAGCCAGCGCGGCCTGAACGAAAAGTTTAGCTTCGATCACTGGTGACCGATGTGGCAGTCAACGTGTTGATCTAATATTTTCATCATTTTGAGTTTAACTATCACACAGAAAATAATTAACTATATCAAACATATTTTTGCTGCTCGATAGCTCTCATTTAATGTTTGGTATGAAAAATTCTCCGGCAGCAGTACTACTCCAAATGCATGGTGCAATTTTTTATCTACTAAAAACTTCACCACGCGGATTTTGACTACCATACAAAAAGTCGTTTCATTTATATACGTTTTCGATAAATTTCTTTTTGTGCCACGGTAGTGCTTCCTCTCGATTGAAAGCCGTCTTTGCCGCGCATCCCTTTGTTTAATATCCATTTCACTTCTTCCATCTTTGGTTATTCTACTTTCTAAATACCAAAAATCTTCTGCCTCTTCCTCGCGTATTCCTATTCTAGTTTCTCGTTTCCACCCCTCTTTTGCCCGGGCACGCCAGCACTATATCATTGTTTTGTTTATTTTCATATTGTAATTGTCTTTCGAGAGGTTTTCCACTTGGTTGAGAGCATTTTCTAATTGTTCCCTGCTGGATACAAGCGGCACTGTGTCATCGACGGCACACCCGAGAATATTTATCCTCTGGCCTTGAATATTAATACCCAATAATTCCTTTTCCTTTAACTCTCTCATCGACTCTTCGATTTACAAACCCCTTTCCCCTTTTACTTAAGTAATTGTGTCTTTAAAGGCTTTGTCCCTTTTTTTTCTGCTTCTTCATTGACATGAACTTAATGGTTGACCCATTCGTGTTGCTCGTGAACAATTCTAGGCTGATGCAACCTAGAATTATTATTCAGATCCTGATTAGGTCCTGAGTTGATCCGATCGGAATCTGATAAGGTGTGTAACGCAGTCTCTCAGAATTCTGGTTCAGTTTCGTAAAATTTTTCGACTTCACATAAAAAATTAGAATAATTTTTAAATAATACTTATAAAATTGAGTTTCAAAATTTAATTTTCTTTATAATTTCTGAAAGCAAAAAGAAATATATATTTGTTTAACAATACACCACATATAAACATTTGAACACTATTAAAAAGTTATTCTTTGGCCTTAAATAAAGAACTAGGGTAACATTGTTAGTTCTAAAAAACGATTTTATACCCGAACTTGAAATAATTACATATTTGCTAATAGTATTAATATAAAATTTAATTTTGAGATTTTAAATTTGTAAATTATTTCAAGAACCAAAATAAAACTTATAGAATATGAAATTTGTATGAGAAACATAAGTAAGAATATAAATTTGTTTATAATTTCCAACAGCAAAAACAAACATGTTGATATTTGTTTTACAATTCAACACATATCAATATTAACATTGGGTTAGACTTAAAATGTTAGTTACAAAAAAGGTATTATACTTAAACTTGAAATAATTATCATATTTTCATATAGTGTTTATACAGAATTAAATATTAAGAACATGAATTCGTTAATTACATCAATAAGCAAAGTAAAAGATTTATCAGCCAAAATACTAAAATATTAAAGGCAGTTGAAACAATTAATATTTACATTAATAATTATAAAAAAAAATTATTCTTTGATTTCAAATATAAAATTATTTTGACATTCGTTACAGAAACCGATTGTTTAATTTAAGGTGGTTAACCTATTTTTAAGTGGTATTTATATAATATGAGATTTTAATGCCGTTTTTCACTATTTTAAGAAACAAATAAAAACATATATAATAAAAATTAAAATATTTATGAGAATTTTAAAAAATGTATTCTCCTATATTAACAATATTTTCAAATAATAATAAAAAATTATTCAAATCACTTTAGACTATGACATACTTACTTCGAATTGCATGTAAAATAATTTCTTAAAATATTCGCGAATACAGAAATTATTAAAATCTACCAAAAAGAGTAATTTAAAAGAAAAATTGGTTTTCAAGAGAAATCTATAAAAGATACAATTACATTATGTAAGGCAACTCAATCTAAAAAAAAATGTGGATTTTAAAAAATAAACTAAATCAATAAAGTCCTGACAGGGATCCGATAAGACAAATTCTTCAATAAACAAACGCTTCTCGAACCCGCCTTTTAGAATAAAATACCTTAGGTCCAGACCTAATTGTCCTTCGACCCTTTTCGAATGAAACTTAGGGCTACCATATCGGGTTCTAATACAATCGCAGGAAAAATTCTCATGGGGACGATTCTAAAATGTCCAGTTAAAAAATTGCCATCTTTCGACCACTGTATCTCATGTACGTCCAATTTCGTTGCCTCCCACGCCAGATCAGGGCTTTCCAACTTTCCACATTGTCTCGAAATTCCAACATTCCATGCAGGAACTCGGGGAATGCCAGTTTTATTGCACTACAGTTCTCATCGATTATATGCACTCTGGGTAGTCGCCAGAACGGGGGATCAGTTCGCTTGCGGAATATTATACCCGCGAGGGTGTCATATATCATAAAGAGAAGATCTCAAGAAAGAGCAGCGTATATTCGGACGTTTTAACATGGTAATTTCCTGCCGCCTTCCACGTCGTAAATATATATATACGTATGTATATATGTAGTTGTATGGAATGAAAATAATATTGTCACATTTTCACGCCAATCTTTCGCAACTGTATCATGTCAGGTTTTATTATGACATTAAAGGGATACGCCGGCGAAACAGTGAAATCCTACAACTCGGAACGGAAAAAAAAGGATAACTTTGGAAAAGATAAATAAAAAAGTTTCGGCGAAGTTAAAGAAAGCGTAAAGAAAGAAGAAAAGCGAGAGGATATATAAGATTCGGTGAGACTACGAAAATAAAAGGAGTGTAGTAAAAGAGAGAAAAGTAGAAAAAGAGAGTATAGAAGTAGACGAAGAGTTTTCACCACTGCTACTTATAAGCCAAGCGGCAAAAGAAACCTTGGAGAATTCTTTCTTCAAGTGCTATGTCGAGAGCTTTATGAGTGAATCTGAAAATCCTGCGAAAGGTTAATCAATTTCGGGTGCGGCTTTTTTTAACGACGCTAAATCACAGCGACTGGGGCTTGGAAAAAGGGCTGTTTCGCGGAACGGATGGGCCATCAGTTCCAGTTTGAAGGGTGGCTTATCTCGGAAGCAATTGTTTTAGGAAAACGTATAGAGGAAAATAAGGCATTTGTGATCAGCGGCCAATGATGGTCAGCACCATTATACCAGCACCCATACTTGAAGCGTATAATTGTTGTCGTTCACAGTCTGTGACACTATTCGAGCCTCTTATATTAGAAGTGTGAATTAATCTTTACAGATTTTCTTACAAATTGTTTCCACAGTGCATGCAATCTTTTGGCAATAGTTGTCCGATCAAATCTCAACTGAGATGCCAGTTCCGCTTGTGTTTGAGCAGAATTTTCCCGAAGTAAAGCTTCCAAATCATCGCCGCAAAATTTTTGTGGCTGCCCAGGACGTTCACGGTCATTGAGATCAAAATCACCTTCTTTAAAACGTTTAAACCAGTAATTACACGTTTCGTAAGATACGATACTATCTCCGAGAATCGAACAAATTGATTTATGTGCTTTAGCGGCATTTTTTCCTTGTTGGAATTCATACAGAATACAGTGACGTATATGCAGCGTATCGGTTGCCATTTTTAAACGCACTATTCCAACAAGTCTTGTGGGCTCGCTACGCAAATCACATAGCCTACTAAATAGTCCAACTCTCACACTATAAAACCCTAAAAAGACTTTAAATTATTTTAACCCTAGAACAGCACATGGGGTCAATATGACCCCACGCGATTTTCGAACTCCATTGTCCAAAATCGAAAATTGTCCGAACCCCAAATCTGTAATTATGTGCGATATTACGAAAATTAGTAATTCTCTAAAAATCACACCCTTCATTTTTCAAAATAAATACCTTTTTTGGAAAATCGATTACGCTCTTTACGTTCGAGTTTGGAGGTGTGCTGTTCTAGGGTTAACTTTTAATAGGTTTACTATATGATTAAAAAAATCTGTAAAGATTAATTCACACTCCTAATATTTTAAACCTGTAAACTGCCGTATTTTTGGATGTGGACAAATTGTAAATTTTTGAGACAAAAAAATCATACATAAATTTAGGAAACTACTAAGGAAAGGGTTCGACCAATGTCTGGACCATTAGAACCCTAAAGGTTGAAACACGCTAGTGTTACACGAAGGAAAACGATTTTCAAAATTATTTAACAATAAGGAAATAATATATGCCCGTGACGAAAAACAACAGAATTATGTACGAATACCATATAATAAAAATTAGAAGAAATTTTTACACAAAGTTGTATGAATATAATAACAAAAATAAAATAATAAATACTACCGCCTACCATAAAATTGGAGGATTATTTTGTTAGACTATTTCATAATGTTATGTTATGGGTGTATGTTTCCTATTTTTCGTGACGTTACTTTGAAGATTTTTTTTCTTAGTGTACATTTTGGGTATATAATGTGAGAAATGAATACTAATAATGAAATTTTAAGGGGTAAAACCACTCTAGAGGCAGAAAAAAAGACCTAAATTTGACAATTTATTTTGGGACTATGACAAACTGAATAGAATTTATTTTCAGAGGGTTTACTTAGCATATATTGAATTAGGAAAAACAATTTTTGTATTGTCATTTTCGTATAAAATGGCGGCGACAGAGCCCGTCGTCGAAAATAGCTTTTTTGAAAACTCCGCCACGGGAGGACGGATTTCTCGGCATATATGAGTCATGGAACGAAAAATAAAAAAAATGTATAATCTATATACAATTGGCTTTCGAAGCACGTAGGGTTTTTTTTAATCAAATTTTGTGGAAGTGGTGCACTTTTTAAGAAATGAATCGATTTTTTGCCCTAAAAATGAGCATTAAATTGTTTATAAAAAAAAGTTTACGTTCAATCAAAAAACGGCTACGTACCTCCAAAGAGAATATTGTTGTGAAGCTACTGCAAAAATTTCAAATCGATCCATGCAATTGTCTCCGAGAAATCCGTCCTCCCAGTTTGGAAAAAGTGGTTTCGAGAAAAACGCGTTTAAAGTTTTATGAACACTTTAATCCTTGAAATTTTTGTTTACCTCTAACCTTTTAACATTTGTTTTCCACTATAAATCAAATGGCATATTGTTTTTATGACTCTAAAGTATCATTTAAGCGAAAAAAAAACATTGATTTTTTGAAGATTTTAGAGTGGTTTCACCCCTTAAGTAACTTTAGTTAAACATAGTTCGATTTTATGTACACAAGGAATTGGATTTGAATTTCATATAAAATAACATACTTGATTTAAATATTTATTATTCAATTTTATCACCTAATGCATATGCAGACAATGGTGGTCAGTCGATTATCGATTGTCTGCAAGGTTTATTGGAATAACTTTAACTTTATAGGCGATAAAGATACGTCTCAAATAAACTAAAAAAAACAAATAAACCTCTAAGAGATTTCCAAAAGCGGTAATTCTTCAAAAAGAAATTTTGACATTTTACAACAAAAAATGCGTGTCCCATTTTCAATCTTAAAGTCGAAAATTACAGAACTTACTGTGACCCACAAGGTACCAAAGTCCAAACCACGATTTATTTATTTATGTTCCTATTCTATGAGTAATTGAATAGTTCACGTTTGTAAAAAGTAATTTCAGTTAAATGTTACATTACGTAGTAATTTTATTACAATTACTGCTGAAGTCACCCTCATTCTTCCACCCCCCCTTATACATTCTGAAACGAATTTCTGAAACATTTCTGATTATATTTAGTTTTTTATCCGTATTTGAATAATGCATAGGACTGAAAATTTTCGAAAAGAATTGCCACAGAATAGTAAAATTGACTATTCTCTTTTCTGCAAAAGAGAAAGTGTATAGTGTCCAGGAATAATGGAGATACACTTACTAAATGAAATTAACTTGTTTCGAGGGGGGTGAGACTGAAGCGGATTACATAAGACTTAAGAACGTTCTCCAAGGCGTTAAGGTTTTCAATTACATCAACTTAATCTACCCAACTCTCACATAAGGTGCTTAGCCTCTTCCTAAGAAGTGAAGCGAAGTTCGGTATTATTATTTGTACCCGGCAATGATGGGTCGTTGTTATTTACATTTTTACCAGCTGATGAGCAACTTTTACGGCGTAAATTTTTGTATGAATCATCGATCCCCTCGGTTATGATCTAAGAAAACTGGAGTAATAAAATATCTAATCCATTATTTATGAGTTAAGGATAATTTGAAATAACTTAACGTACGCCTCGGTGCGATTTTGCACGAATTATTTATTTAACTATAAAATAGTTCACTATAGTTGATAAGGTTTTAACCGATAACTATAGGAACCGTTGAACCCTTTGAGAAACACTGGGTCCTCCAGAGGGCCACCTACATCCCCTGGTTTTCGATGTCTCACGAGCAGAGGATAATCGATGTTGCAGTAATTATTCGTTTTACAGCCTTCTAAAATCTCATTTGGTGTAAAACAATAATTATTATTGAAAGATTCTTTAAGTTATGGTTCCTGAGGATAAATACATTTTTAAAAACAACACTTTTTATCAATAAAATCATGACGAAGGGAACGATTCGTTGTTTGAATCTGATAATTGGTATAAATTTAATGTAGCGGATACAATATAATTAGGTATCCGATGTAATAATGCAATTTAACATTCGAAAAGTTTGTAATTCTCAGCAAAATTAATATATACAAGTTTTCTGGGTCACTGATTATGAATCTAATAGCAGATTGCTAATCAGCGATTTCAAACACTCCTATACACTCAAACTTGTTTTTGTGCGGTCTTTTTTTGTGCGTTTTCTTTTATGCGATCCCTATCCACCACACGAAAACACGTTTGAGTGTATACTACAATTTATAAATAAAGATTAAAAAATTTGTGGCTCAAAAATAATAAGCATCAGGATCAAACTCGCTCGTGTTCAAATTTTCGTGGACTCTGGAATAAGGGAAGTGTCCTCTCTGGAGGATAAAGCGACCAAAAGGAATAAGAAAAATTCGCAGGGGTGTGGTTACTTTCGTTATCGGTGAAACTGGAAGCTTCCGATGCAACAGTTCCGCGCTATGCACATCGCGACGCGGAAAAACACGTGGGTAAAATCAAACACCGGAAACGAAAAGTTGGCCTGGGCATTTGTGCGTGTCAAAATTGTTCAATCATTACAAACGAGGCAGTGAAATGGACGGAATGTAATTAAATACGAGAGCCATTTGCAAAATAGCCTACCCTTATATAATATATCGCGTTCAAGAAAAATTCCTTGCAAACAATTCCGAAAATTGCTAGCATTTCACGGAGACAAATTTGCGCCGCGTTAGGCAGCAATCCATTGGGTCGTGCAAGTTTTTACCGCAAAACGGAGACAGACACTTTTTCGCCTTCACTTCAAAAAAAGAGCAATAGAGGTGACGTGTATTCCGCACAGCTGCCTGGAATTCATGACACAAGAGTAACCATCAGACATACGAAATAGCTACACGGGGAACGGTGTCCAACAGCATTTGTTCGTGCAGCCGGTGAAATAGCATCTGGGTGATACAACGAATGATATATAATGTCACTGTAAATCAGCTACAATTAATATGAAGTAAGTGGAATTGCAACTGGATAGACTATAGGAGAGGCTATATATATGGAGAAGGTGTCGCCGCAAGAAGATACATCAAATCATTTCGACTGTGCCCTTTATAATGAAAATATGTATTCAGCGTGCCCACCATATGTTGGAACGTACGTTTCCCAGCGTGAAACACCGATCGCTACATTAATAGTTATAATGTATATTCCTAATTATGAGGAACGATTCGCTATCCCGTAAGTTAATTATCTCATTATAAATTTACCATATTATATTAACAATAGGAAATTAGTGCATATTGGTGTATGAATTACTACGATTAAATAAATTATGACTTCGCAGAAGCGCGATATCTCGATAATGCGGGGAATTGAAATATACAAATTCATGGGAAATGATTGTTGGATTTTGTAAAAAAAAAATTCAGTCCAATTTGAAAAAAAATCGGTTACGGTAAAATATTGTGTGTTTTTAAGAATTTCAATTTCTGTGTGATTTCCTAAAGCAAAAAGAAGTATCTGGATATTTGTTTAAACAAATTTCGCTACTACGGGCGACTTTAGTCGCTTTCCATAATATGCCACGAAAATACGACGGGCGACTATAGTCGCTCTGCGTGAAATGCCATGTATTGTACATTTGACGAACCTCTAAATGTATTGCGCGCCTACTATCTCACCATTAAATGCTACGTGGGTATTTTGTTTTGCACCGTTCGCGGTTTTCAGACGTTTAAATTTATAAAACTAGATGATTTTAATAATAGATCTCGTGCACCGTGCCCATTTTCGTCGCGATCATTCGTTCTGCGGTTTATCGTGGTGGAGAATCCTCCCGTAACGAAAGGGTTAACATTCAAAGGTTATTGTAAAATTATTGATATATGGTATATAAATGCTCCCAACGTTAATTTTGAGTTCAGAAAAGAAACTTCGGCATCCACAAGGAATTTGCAAAGTTATCAAAAGTAAAAAAGTTCCCACCACGTTACTATACGAAGTGGTGACTAAATAAAGTCTAGATTTTGCTAAGGTTACCAGGAGTTCTTGTTAAGGGGTTACATCTAGTTGGCGGCCGAAAGAAAGGCGTGTTTTTGGGGAAATGATTGCAGGTTTCGAACCGTTTTTTCTTCATAGTAAAGGGTATATCTTCGACTATGTTTCGTAATTTTTTTATTGAAAAAAATTCACAAATGTAGGAGATACAATGCATTTCCCGGACCGCTGTTCAAAAAAAGGTCTTCTGCGGTGACCACTGTATCTTCCACCTCACTCGTCTAAAATCAAATAATCAAATAGATTATGTTTTTGCATCGTATTATCTAGTCCTTAATCGAAGGATTTGAGAAAATATTAATTTTTGAAAAAATGGTCGACGAAAATGAAGTGATTTATTCATCAAAATTTGGACTTTCGTATTCAATCGTCGACCATTTTTTCCAAAATTAATATTTTCTCAAATCCTTCGATTAAGTACTAGATAATACGATGCAAAAACATAATATATTTGATTATTTGATTTTAGACGAGTGAGGTGGAAGATACAGTGGTCACCGCAGAAGACCTAGCGGTCCGGGAAATGTATTGTATCTCCTACATTTGTGAATTTTTTTCAATAAAAAAATTATGAAACATAGTCGAAGATATACCCTTTACTATGAAAAATAAACAGTTCGAAACCTGCAATCATTTTCCCAAAAACGAAATTCACAAAAACACGCCTTTTTTTCGGCCGCCAACTAGATGTTACTCCTTAAACACCAAACCATGTAAACCCTTTGTATAGACTGGATGAAATGAACCATAAACGTCCCCAAAGTATACCATCAGTTGATAAAACTTCAGGGACTGTCCTCAAACTTCTCTACAGACATAAACACGTATATCTATGTATATACACAATTTTAATACAAGAACTATACCAAACTCGTGTAATAGCACTGAGAAAAAAAAGAAAGTAAATATGAACCAGATGTTTAATTTTATTAACACTTGAACACTATCAAAAAAGTTAGGCCTTAGAGTTAAATAAAGAATTAACCTGAAAAAAATGCAGTCGAATTTGAAGAAAATTATTAACGACCAAATGAAGTTGTAAAAAGGGAATAATTGTTTATAATTTTCGAAAGTGAAAAGGAACACGTACAACTCAAGACATATTAATATTAACATTTGAACACTATTAAGAAAGTTATTTCCTGACTTTAAATAAAGAAATAATCTTGACAAAATACAGTCGAAATTAAATAAAATAATTAACTATAAAATGCGTTTGCAAAATAATTCCAGTAAAAAAAAACAAAGCATATTGCAATATTTAAAAAAATCACTGGCACTTATGAAAATAATTACTACTAACGTGAAACTCGAAAATTTGACAAGTATTTATTTAACTAATGTATCGTCTCATCATCTTCCCTATTTGTCATCGTAGAAACTTCCGAGTTTTCTGATTGGAAATTTGATATTCCATCTAAAGTGACGTAGTATCTCTTTTTCTCGTTCTCTCACATCCCATACGCTTATATATAATACTCTTGAGGGTGGATAATGTTTAAGGCACGTTCGCATCCCAAGTGCTCGTAAAAGTGGATCAAACCAGTGCGAAGGATTTAAGTAACGCCGGTAAAAATTACGAGGGTTCATCTGGAAAATTGCTATCGTCATTACTACTGTCTTTTATAACGCAAAATCACGATTTTCATTTTACGTCGTCAAAATTGCAATTATAATCGTGTAACTATTTTTCTTAGTGAAAAATTCCACAAACGTTTATTCAAAAAATTACAATCCGAAGATGTATAATTTTTTTAAAACCTAAAATAATGAGACCATGAACCTATATAATAATAAAAAATGAAATTGTTCAGGAAACCGTAGAAATTTATTTCCATATAGTAACAATATTTGAAAAAAAATTGTTACATAATTTTTTATTCTTGCTTCTGTTCTAAATTTCGTATGCAACATGCGAACGCAAAAATTTTTAAAATCCACCCTAAAGCAATTTTGAAAAAAATGGTTTTAAAGAACAACGAATAAACGATCGAACCATCGATCACCTTAATATCATTGGTGGGAAAAAATACTGACTGTAAGATTTAAAAATAACAACCCCCGACTTGACAATATGTTAACCTTTTCTAGAGAAGAGCGAAAGATTCGTATAAAAGATGCTCCACGCAAAAGTATCCCCTAACCACCCCTTTAAGACAAGGAACTCGCATGCTGCCATTCTGGAGTGCTACTTTAAAAGCCAAAGTGAAGAATTTTGCCGACCAATCTTACTTTGGATGATAAAAATATTCCCAAGACTTGCATTACATGTCTTTGATATTGTCAAACCGAATGGGAGTACATTTTCAAAAATATATTTCTTTTAGATCGGAGCATCAATGCCAATTAAAATTAAATATATTTCAGAGAGCAGATCCTTGACGAAAACTTTGCTCGTCTGAGAAAGAGATTGGCAGTAGGACGCAGTGAAAAATGTTAAAAAAGGAAAAAGTCTCCGAAAGCGCGAATACCATAAATGAAGAAAAATTGCAAAATTAATACCAGGCCGTTGGAATAATAATAAAAATATAAATAATACAAACGTTAACACCGAAAAATTAATTATTATGAAAAAAATGTATAAGAAAGAGTCTTCTATGTTTTGCCCAATTTTTTAAATAACAATTATTAAATGTGAAGAAAGCCGCTTTACTCCGAAAAAAAACTAAGAAATTAACGTTTCGGATTAAAGCACTTAAAAAAATATAATAACTGTCATTTGCCAAGAATCCACGAGGAAAGAAAAAGCGTTCGAGATATCCCGTCTAAAGTTACACTGAACTGTAATTTATCATGGTATGAGGTGCGAAGTCACTAGAAGCTGATAAATTATCGTCGACTTGAAAGTTAACTTTTGCGAAGCCAATCGCCTGAAGGTGAGAGAAAATTGTCCCATTTTTTTCAATTTCACAATCGAGAAACCTCTCTTTTTTTATACGCGTCTTTCTATACTTCCCGCAAGATTTATGATGCAATTTCTGACGTATGAAAAGCTTTACAACTTGATTTACTACATAGGCGACTACGAAATGATAAAAAGTGAGTGCCGTACTAATAATGCGGAATCCCTTCGTAACGATACGCAAAATTTTACATTGTTCCTAAAGAATTATACTTCGCGTGAAAATTCAATCGAATCTGCATTGATTCAATCGATGAAAAGTAGCTTTCCACGTCGAGAAGGCGTATTGGTTCATTAAATTACTCCTGGGCTTACAGGGAACAGTTTATCCTGAATGTTGATATTTTAAGAGCTAATAATCCTATGGATAAATTACTCTAGGCGTAATATATTTGGAATGATATGCAATCGATTTTGGAAAACCGGCAAATAAAAACTATTTTTTTATAAATATTTCGAATAACGGAACACCACCTACTTTTACACTGAACATCCGACTTCCAAATTCGCAAAATTAACCCCTGATTTTTCAACCACTTCATTGCTCGTCTAGCGGCTGTGTACTTTTTGTTCGCACGAATATGATAAATAAAAAAATAACAATTTTAATCCATTGTTCTGTGAATGTGTTTTTTTTTTGGAATGAGCTTCTTTTTTGAATTTCTAAAAGTTAATATATTTCCTTCACCGTTAATCTTGCATTTGAATTTAATTATAAAAAATTTGCAGTTCCTGATTAATCGAACTATTGATTTTAATTATTTCCAAAGAAAAAAACGAAATTCAACTTAAAAAATCCATATACTGATAAATATTTCGGATAACCAAAAATCGTCGATTTCTTTTGAAAATTTTCGTTTCAAATTCATAAGATTAGCTGCTACTTTTATACTCCATTGTTTGTCTTGCTGCTGCCTAGCGTTTGTCCGCACAAATATCATAAATAAAAGCACAACGATTTTAAACATATTTTTCTGTTAATATCTTAATTTGTTTTAATGTGATTCTTTTCTCATCTTCTAAAAATTAAAAATTTCTTTAATGTTGTTAATATAATTAAATCTTAATTAATTTTTCAAAATTTAATTAAATATTTTTAACGTCGCATTGGAATTCGATTAAAATAAATCCATTGAACTACTGGTTTTAATTCTTTAGAAAAAAAAAAGAAGAAAAATCTTTTTTCGAAACTCCCGATTTTTGACAATCTCTAGCTACAATGGTAACCGTGGCTGTACTTTGCTGTCCATTTGACGTCATAATGTTTAAAGGTGTTACATTTTTTTTTAACAGCAATGAAAGTAAAGGGTAGTTTTTCGGAATTATTGCTCACTCCCTGCGATTTCGACTGTTTAGTAGCAATGGGGCTTTTAACATGTCATGTCAACTGCGTTACGCGAAAGCTAGAACGTAATGCATAATTTACCTGCACAAAGTGAATGAATGTATGCATAGAACGTACACATATAAGTATGTACAAAAGTGTGTGTAATTTTGACGTCCACTTTTGCAGGGCTTTCGATCTATAATGAAGCGAAAAGTGCCATAATGTTGCATATCTATAAACTTATCATTGCCGCCTACCTCGTTAACTTTTATGTAACTTTAATAGCAATCTATGAGTGCACTGTATTCTGCAAATTACTTTTAGGTGTTTTTGCATCGTCTACACGGTTAATTTTTTTTCCGTGAAAAAAATTAATTGGATACCGGGGGTTCAAGATAGCATGTTGTTTTCCTTCACCTGTGTGTGTATGTGTGCGTGTGTGTGTGAGAGTGAAGCATCCCTCTACATGGCCGCAAATTTTATAATAGCTGGATCGAATTTTGTGTACCTCCAAATTTACGAATTTTCCTACAAAGACATTTTTCATCGCTTTTGTGTTTTTTATACGAGACAATTTTTTGTACTCGCGAAATGTGTCACGCAGTTGCTTGTAATTCTCTAACGCAAACACGTTGCAGTTCCCATAAGAAAACAATGGCATGGTTAGACAAAGGTGATGAGGAACTTTGTTTTTAAACCAACGAAATGTGTTTCCAGGTATTATCACGTTTCAAGATACCTGAGAAGTCCGGCAGAAAGAAATATATACCGGTAACAAAAGAAAAAGACGAAAATTTGCAACGATAACTCGTACAGGGTAAAAAGGGTCTATTTATCGCGCTCCGGCAAGGTGTTTTGTGCAAGCACGGTAAAATGAAGCATTCGCGTAATAAATGTTACCAAAATGTAGTAAAAAGTACCATTTTGTGTTTTCTCTGATTCGTCATTGGCCTAAAGAAGTTTACTCCAACTGCACTTTTTGTTAATCAAACGTTTCATTCGATACACTATTATATTTCGCTCGACACTAGAAATTCTGAAAGTTCTGGGAAACCAAAACTATTTTCACGTGCGGCAAAACTCCAGTTTCAAACTACTTTGCATTTGACCAGACGAATATTTATCCATTCAACCCCTTTCGCAATCGATTTAGGGTTGCATTATTCCAAAAGATGCGTGTACTTTCAAAGCGAGAACAATTCTACGAATATCTCGAAAAATTCAAAAATATTGAAAATAGACGTAGGATAAATCCTGACAAAAAGAGAACCAGCCAAATAATGAATATTGCTTAAAAAAGAATAATAAACATGCACTCGTGACGCAACCTAACGAAATTTACTACAATCAAACGAATAATTATCGCTAATTTTGTATAATTATCGCAAAGAAATTTCGACGTTTCAGAAAATTTCATTCAATTATTATTATTTGTATACGTGATTCTACCGTTTTTTTTGTCACGAGCACATCTCCATGACTTTGTTAACGAAATTTCCAAATATTTTTTCTCCAAGTACTGTAGCAATTATTCGAGTATAATGAAGGTATGAATATCAGAAACGTACATTCTTCCCTCTAGACATCCTGAAGAGCATGTTTAGAATTGCACAAGAGTCACGTGGCAGCGTTGCAAACGATGTGAAAAATAACGTAAGGAACAGTCCGCACTGAATTATACTATGATAAGACAAGCAAGCTATCACACACCTGCACGGTTCGAAATTTCGCGCGTATTTTAACACCGTCGACGAGGAGATCGCGTGCAGAACTAACATCTCATGCAGTAACGGTTCAGCATCCCTCAGCATCCCTCAGCATCCGAGCATCGGCAATGGTTGAAGCAGAGCACGCGCGAAATTCTAACCCCTTGATACCCCACTGCACCCCTTTTGCCATCATGGAGAAGAGTCTGGCTCTATGGTCGTAGGGTAGTCCTGCTAACCCAACCACCCACCCACACTCTTGTGGAAGGGTGTCAAGGGGTGAAAACTCCAGCGAAAAGCGGACCCTTCAATAATTGTTGGACAATCCGAGCCATATTGCCGTAACTGGAGGATACCGGCTATCTATTGGCTTCATTATACATTTTATTGTACCTAAAACGCGTCAACCTTACGATTATTTCATTGTTTCGCGAATTTATACCGCTCGTATTTCACCTGTTTTTTACCTACTCTTTCCGATATCACGTGGACAGAAATGATAAAGACGCTCTTATGGCTAACAATAGTATAATTACCTTCGAAAATAATTGAAGTTACAAAATGATTCCTAAAATGTATGATAATAATAATAATATTGGGAGTGTGAATTAATCTTTACAGATTTTCTTACAGATTTTTTCCCAAGTACATGCAATCTTTTGGCAATAGTTGTCCGATCAATTTCCAACTGAGATGCCAGTTCCGCTTGTGTTTGAGCAGAATTTTCTCGGAGTAAAGCTTCCAAATCATCGTCGCGAAATTTTTGTGGCTGCCCAGGACGTTCGCGGTCATTGTGATCAAAATCACGTTCTTTAAAACGTTTAAACCAGTAATTACACGTTTCGTAAGATACAATACTATCTCCAAGAATCGAACAAATTGATTTATGTGCTTTAGCGGCATTTTTTCCTTGTTGGAATTCATACAGAATACAGTGACGTATATGTAGCGTATCGGTTGCCATTTTTAAACGCACTATTCCAACAAGTCCTGTGGGCTCGCTACGCAAATCACATAGCCTACTAAATAGTCCAACTCTCACTCTATAACCCTTTCAGGTGCACATATTTCCTTAACACTTATTATAAAAATAAGAGTGACTACTAGGATTTTTGGGGTCGCTGGTTACGAATCCGAAGTCAGATTTTCAAAATTCAAAATGGCGGATCCAGTATGGCGGACAAAATTTAAAAAAAAAGTGGATCAGGAACAAACTTGTTTTACATATGTTTTTGGGGTCACTGATTACGAATCCGAAGTCAGATTACCAAAATTCAAAATGGCGGATCGAATATGGCGGACAATTTTGCAATTTTAAGATTTTTTTTTAAAAAACTGAGCAACGAAAAATTTTGAAAAAAAATACGTTATAAACCTATATGTGGAGAATACGTAAAAAATTTTTCAGAGCTGTAGCCATATGCGTGACCGAGAAACTGATTTTTCAGTGAAAAAACAACACCTTTCATGTTAATTGTTTATAACAAGTATATAAATACATTAAGTATTGCAATTTTACGCCAAAATTTTATAAATTAGGTACCCAAGAGTCTAAAAAATACTTTTGTACCTATAGATAGGGCAAAAGGTGTCAGAAATATTAAAAAAACGAGTATAAAATAGGTGGGACATATATGTCCCACTGCCCCTGAAAGGGTTAAAATCCTAAAAAAACTTTAAATTATTTTAACTTTTAAAAGGTTTACTAGATGATTAAAAAAATCTGTAAAGATGAATTCACACTCCTAATAATGATGAGTCATCTATTGAAACATTTGAAGGCACATCCTCCAAAGCGTGAGTAGAGAACGGACATCAAATGACAATCATAAAATACAATCACAAATAATGAACTTGCGATTAACCCCTTCGTTATCAGTGACGCGTAAATGCGCATTTTGAAAAAATAACATATTTGTACTATTATGTTTTGATTGTCCTTTGGTATTCATACGCTTCTAAAGTCGGTGAAATTTCATTTGAAACCGATTTGCAGCCAAAAATTTCGAAGTTTGAAATAGCAAATCTGATATGACGAATACAAGGCTAAGCCATTTTGAGTTTTTAAATTTGGTTTAATAATCAGAGTCCTCAACAACGCAAGAATACTGAGTTTCACTTAAATAAGATAACTTTTAGAATTGCGGTTCGTCATTTTCAATAGGGTTCATCATTTTAGATTTGGAAAAACCGTCATTAACTTAGAGTTCCGAGACCTCACACACCACAAAAAAACTAATTTTCATAAAAATTCAAATGTTTTTCGGATTTTTGTCCACCATATTGAACCGACTATTGCGAATTCTTCAAATGTTTCATCAGGTTTGGATTCACTGACCTAAAAAACTCGTATTCCGAAGGTTTTATGTAATTTTGGAAACAAAAAAATTCCAACACGTATTTGGCACAAAGAGCTATTTTTCGTACGAATTATAATCTGAAACCGAATTCAATCTCGAAATTTCGAAATTTGAAATAGCAAATTTAATATGACGAATATAATACTCAGCTATTCTTAATTTTTGAATTTGGTTGAGTAACAAGAGACCCCAACATTGCAAAATGACTGAATTTCATTCAAATAAGATAACTTTTAGAATTACCGTTTGCAAATCGGATTTATCGTTTTAGATTTTGAAAAACTGATATTAAATTAAGGTTCCGTGGCCTCAAATACCATCGGATACTAATTTTCATAGACATCCAAGTGTTTTTCGAATTTTCGTTCTCCGTATTGGACCGAGCATGATGAATTTTCCAACAATTTAACGACCCAGAAAAACTTTTCTTTTGAAATTTTCATGTAATTTTAAAAAAAGAAATTTCCAAAATATTTCTGACACGAAAAACCTATTTCCGTCCTACTTCGAAAAAGTAACCGGTTATTACTTTTGAAATTTTTGAATCATGAAAAAAAATACAAATTTGAAAACGTAAAGAAACAACAAATAAAAAATACGAAAAAAAACACGAAAAGACTCTCATTCGTCCATCTCCACGTGGCAAGAGTTGGGCAACGGCGAGCAAAGCTGGCTAACGGACGAAGTTTTACCTTTTTTTACATTTTCCATTAGGCTAATTTTCTGAACTCTCTTGAAAATTTGATAATATTGATAAGATGATTCCGAATAAACGGAAAACAATATTTGATTGACGAAAAATATCAAAATATAAAGCAAAACTGCATAAAAAGTTATATAAATTGATTTTTTTGGTCGCCATTTTGGATCCGTCATTTTTGAATCTATATGAGTGTTTCAAATTTATGCTAGAAAACCGTATATAAAATTCTGAATAAGAAAAAAATAGTGAGATACAGACATTATGTCTCATAAAAGCAGAAAATCTGAAATTTTGGTCTTCTTTTACACTTTGGCCGCCGTTTTAAGTCGGCCATGTTGAATTTTGAAAGTTTAAATATAGTAGCTTATAGTTCAACTATTTGCCTATCGATGACATAGTTTTTTAACAGTTCCGGGAGTGTTTTTATCATGAAATTCTACTTTGAAAAAAAAAAATTCACGAGTTTTCGCGTTCAAAGCGCCATATTGAATTCCCTGAATAAAAAAATGAAATTCCGACAACGCCATCGTAAAGAGCGATCCCGAAACCCCCTAATTGACGTAGGTTCGTCAAAATTTTTCACCACCAAATGTTTTAAATTTCATCTCGAAATCATGAGAGAAATTTAGTGCGTTTGGGCGTTAAGGGAGCATACCACAGTGCGCGCGCGGTACGAGGTTGTATTTTTAATAATTTTTTTCCAGCAAACGATTTTTTTTTTCTAATAATACTTGTATTCAATATATATATAAATAGGACTTTACACAAATTTTTGTGTCCCAATGTGACGAATAGTTTGCGGTGTACGCCGCTTCCAAAAGGACCCTCCGACGAAGTTGCTGCTTGGTGGTTGACAGCAATTAAGCCATACGGTTCATCGGAAAAAAAAGATATCTTTATAAACTAGACATATAGATTTATAGCCCCACGTGGCGAAATTTCGATATCTAAAAAAATGGCGGACCAGCAAATTTTATCAAAGAAAATTTTCATCGTTTTTGGAAAAAAGAAATAGAAGGGGGCCCTTTAAAAAAAAAATCGCCACATGTGGTCATAGAAACTGGATTTTCGAACATTTTAAGACTCTGTACATGCAAATCGGATGAATAGTTTTTTAAATTTGCTGTCAACGAGGTTGAAAAACATAGTTTCGAGAAAAACGCGTTCAAAATTTTGCTGAGAAAGGATAATAATACGACATAGAAACTAAATTTTATACCTGTATCTCCGTCAATTTTACGAATTTCTTTACAAAATTTGGTGAGAGTATTCTTAACAAATGCAGCTTTCAGAAAATGAAAAAAAAATGAAATAAAAAATTTTTTTACTGTGGTATGCCCCCTTTATGGGTTAAAGTAGAGATAAATTCAATGGCATATTTAGAAATCCCTTTAGAAAGAAAACATAATAAATAACGGTAAATGCAAATGTTAACAATAAAATCAGAGTTGGTAATAACCTTTTTTATTAATATCTACTACTTTCCAATTTAACTATTGCATATCTCGTGCGTTTATTACTTTTGTCCTGCAATTTTCATTGCTCTATAGCTATTTTCATCATTTCGTTTCTTTGTCAGTGCCTATTAAGGTAGAAATGAGCTTTATTTAGAGAGAAATTGGAGCAGTTTATTTTAAAATCGGGTTTGGGTCGAAGCTTCTTCCCATTCTTCCTGTATTGGAACATGAAGACATTTTATAGTGTTAACGTTCAGAGCCGAGTATGCGGAAAGTTTGAACCCTCATACACATATATACATATATACCACCTGTCACGTCCCCTTTTAAGTTTGAAGCCAGCTTCACACCCATACCCTTCTTTCACGGCTTTAGATCTAAAAGAGGTGGCAGCTGGTGCCACTCGGATCTTTTGGATCTCGAGTCTTACTTCTCGCACACTCTCAATTACACGCGGTAATACGTCCGGTGGTTCAGAAATTTATAGCTATAAATATATAAGAAAGTAATTGGGGCACGTTCAAAGCGACCGTAGAGAGGGTCAATTACCATGAATTAATTATACTCGCGATGGATTCGTCACAATACTTTGACGATGTTAAATTTATCGTAATAAGTGGAAAATTGAACTTGAGATGAGCCGGTTGAGAGAATCCAATGAATTTAGTTATTATTTAATGTATTCTTATATTTTCAATGTATTCTTTTCGAAATGCATAAAGAAATATGCAAATGGATAATTGCGATACGGTAATTTAACAGCACGACTCTTTGCGCCAATCATTGCTCTAATTTTAAATTGATAATAACGTTGGTAGAAAAAAGAAAGTTTGAGAGTTTACTTGGTCAACATTTTCCCTTCAATTGATATTATCAATGTCATTAAGTTATGTTTTATTTATTTATTTACTATATTGTGTTACTTAAATTATTTGTTCATAGGCAAAAGTTATAAAATCTTAAATCTACAAAAATTATAGTAAACATTTCAGGGGATAATATATGGTACGTTAAGACTAAAGCTACCGTGAGTGGGTCAAATGACCCGCCGCCCTTTTAAAATACACGAATGTGACGTCACTAGGTGACGTCACGGTAGGTTTAGTGTTAAATGAAAAGTATATATTTTATTACGGCCAAAAATGCATTTTACTTGTTACATGATCGTTTTATTAACTTATATCTAAGAATTGTGGCATCATTGTTTCTGCATTGTTTCCTGCATCATTTGTTTTTTTAAATATTCTCCATAAACGCATATCATTGTTAGTAATTACACTGATTGTGAGAAAAAGAAAATTCTCAAAATAATGAAAATTGCTACTTACCTACTCAGTGACATTAAAAACTCCAAAGTAAATTCCCAAATTCACACATACTCGCCAAGCATCCGTATTTTGAGCTAATTCTGTCTATTCCCTATCACAGCACCCCGATTTCCTTAAATTCATTTTCATATTGCTTCTCATCTACGTCTTCCCATTCACATCTGCCATTTCTACATCGTGTTTGAAACCAAAAGCCTTTCACAAAACTTTATTTTCAAAATCCCCGATTTTTTTTTTCGTCTCGTAACGTAAGCGTCCATATCTAGTTTCCAAATAAAACCGCCGAAAAAATTAATGCCCCGATCATTCTAAATTTCATGTTTTTTGATAACTCACCACACAAATAGTAAATATTTATAAAATAAACTAGCGAGTAACTCTAATTTCATCGTGTTTGTATTCCTTATTTTTCAAAAGTAATTTATATACTTTTGAAACATTCTCGTATTTTTCAATATTTTCGTAAACAATTTTATTACTTTTCGCGAGGAGCGAATTTTTCCTATTTTCTTGATGAATTTTACAAATCGTTTCGCCCCGTCTCGTCTCCGGAAAAATTATTCCACATTATCGTAATATACATTTAAAAAAGGAAACATTGGAATAATGAAAAATACATTTTTATATCCAGGTCGCGGGTTATTTTTCCATGCATCACTTTTTCGCTTAAAAAATACGAGGAAAATACAAAAATAATTGTTTTGTCTTGATTTGCAATACATATTAATTAAGGGGTTAGGCCACTCTAGAGGCCGAAAAAATGGGCCTTTTTGAGAAATTTTTTTAGACAAACAATAAAATAAATCGCAATTACGAAAAAGGGTGTTTATTATACATATTATCGACTGTATACACTAATTTTTTGAAGCGATTGCGTTAAAAATGGCGGCTGTGCAGCGTTTTTTCCCAGACGCCTCCGTTTTTCCAGGCCAAACTGCCGGAAACGCACCGCCTGTAATTTTTTAATTATAACAAGTCAGTTACTTTTTTTCGATTACATATTAGAGCAGCCATAAAAATACATATCAGTTTTTTGATATATTGATTTTTGACAAAATGGCGCACTTCTGAAAAAAATTGCCAAAAAATCGTCAGAAAATTATTAATAACAAATGAACTATGCAATATAAAAAAAATTGATATGTACTTTTATGGGTAATGTAATTTTATAAATATATTTAGAATTTCAAGTTAATCGGTTGAAAATTGTCTGAGTTCTGTTTCCGGCAATTTTGAAAAATGTAGTTTCGAGATAAACGCGTTTGAAGTTTTGAGTAGTAGCTCGCTGCGGACCGGGCGGCCGTGTACTAGAATTCGAAAACCGTGTACTTTGAGATTTGTTCCGGCCATAATCTTTTGGGACATCATTTTTGAGATACCAAGAGACCATTTAAGACCAACAAAAATCGATTTTACGAAAATCCTCGAGTGGCCTAACCCCTTAAATAGCTTTATCTTGGCATTACAAGATTTGCTATTAACCTTTCCGCTAGTGCGGTCCTCGCCGCGGAGTGCCTTTAACATTACTTTTAAAAGCAAAATGATAAAAAAAACATTGCAACAACGCTTGCAATTGTTTGCGAACAGAGAAAAGCTAATCGATAGCATTGGGCTTGATTTTTAGCTCCATTTCCGTAATAGATCGACAGGTTACCCGTCGTGTCCAGGCGGAGTTTTGTGGCGGGTGACTATAGTCACCGTTATAGTAGCGAAAGGGTTCAAAATAATTTCAACCGATTTAAATTATTGGAATAGTCTCTCCTTATTTACTTAACTGTAAGAACATATTTACTAGAAAGTCGAATTGGCAAAAATAAATAACACACAAAAATCTCACATTTAAAATACATTTTTATTAAAGCGCACTGAATTTATTGGAATAGATTCATGGGTGTTACGTATAAGAAATGTACGAGTATTCTTTGCATGCGGAGCAGATGAAGAGAAGTATTTGTGACAATGGCAAGCGATTGCGACAGAAATCTAAAGCTACGCGGTAGAAAGTGTCGATTATCGTATATTATGTTCGCGAAGAAATCTCTAAAGTTCTCATTGTCTGAATGGTCGAAAAGAAGAGAAGACAAAGAGAGAGAGAGAGGAAGAGAGTCCCTATAGCAGAAAGACCCGAAGAAGGGTACACAAACAGGTGAAGGCGCAAAGGCGCGAGACGTCGCGTTGCTTTAGGGTACAAAAGAAATAAAGGAAAAATGTTATATGGGAGCAAAGAAAACTCGGAAAGCGAGAATTCTTCTGTCTCATCGAGCACAATTCTATATAGCAGGGAAACTTTACACCCCAACGTTTTTTACTCGATGAGCGAAGAAGTACGACTGCAGTATTTTCAAAATAAGAAAACATTGGATTATATAGACTGCACGTGAATTACCGTCTTCTTTTACGAGGTAGTAAAAGGAGAGGAGGATTCTGAAATTATGAGGAAATCATTTATTTTTGCAGTAACCCTTCGTCTCGATGATTTATATTTTTACGCACCCTTCCTCGGAAATGTGAAACTTCATTTGTTACCCAAAATTACATCAACCCTTTACCGCATGAATTATTAAGGATACGCAATAAACATTTCTGTAAACAATTTATTTGACAAACTGCCTTTGCCATAGAAAAAAGAATACGCTTCATTTAACGAAAAATTGCTATCAGTGATTTGAGTTTGTTTTTGAATATTTAATCTGTTACTAAACTGTACAAAATCAGAAACTTTATCAGCCGTGTATAATAAGGAGTTATTGAGGCATTTGTTTGCCATTTTTATGCTTCTAGCTACGATTTTATTGTGATCGTATTTTCTACATTTTTAATATTAATATATGCAAGTCCTCAGATACATTCACATTAATTTAGTAAATTTAAGAGGTTACATCTAGTTGGCGGCCGAAAAAAAGGCCTGTTTTTGTGACTTTTTTTTGGGAAAATGATTGCAGGTTTCGAATTGTTTTTTCTTCATAGTAAAGGGTATATCTTCGACTATGTTTCATAATTTTTTTATTGAAAAAAATTCACAAATGTAGAAGATACAATGCATTTCCCGGACCGCTGTTCAAAAAAGGTCTTCTGCGGTGACCACTGTATCTTCCACCTCACTCGTCTAAAATCAAAAAATCAAATAGATTATGTTTTTGCATCGTATTATCTAGTTCTTAATCGAAGGATTTGAGAAAATATTAATTTTTGAAAAAATGGTCGACGATTGAACGTGAAAGTCCAAATTTTGATGAATAAATCACTTCATTTTCGTCGACCATTTTTTCAAAAATTAATATTTCCTCAAATCCTTCGATTAAGTACTAGATAATGCGATGCAAAAACATAATCTATTTGATTTTCTTATTTTATTGTTAGACGAGTGAGGTGAAAGATACAGTGGTCACCGCATAAAACCTAGCGATCCGGGAAATGCATTGTATCTCCTACATTTGCGGGGTTTTTGTCAATAAAAAAATTATGAAACATAGTCGAAGATATACCCTTTACTATGACAAAAGACAGTTCAAAACCTGCAATCATTTTCCCAAAAAAAAATTCACAAAAACACGCCTTTTTTTTCGGCCGCCAACTAGATGTAACCCCTTAAGAGGGAAGAACAGTGTGACAGTAGTAGAAATAGGCGATATTTATGATTTTTTTTATTCACTCATATACTCCACAAATGTCAGTGTTAAAGAGTTGAAGAATACGTACTTTAAACTTCGTTTAAAAATTTTTTTATAAAGAAACATATTTTGTAGTACATTTATAGTGGTCGCTGTAGTACGCTGCACGGAAGAAGCACTCGCTCATTGATGATCTAAAAATCAAAAGGAAAACACTGTTTTAATCTACAGGGTATTTCACCTAACTTGACCACCTGAAATATATCGCTTGGGTTTTGCTAGGGTTTAGGGTTTTTCTAGGGTAGTAAAACCCTAGAAAAACCCCAACATGTTGCACCTCGTTGGATTTGTTTTTTTATAAGCTATAAGACTGGCGTAATGAAAATATGTAGTCCCATTTAAAAAAAATATCACGACCTTGAAATGTCGGAAAAAATGATCTTGAGAAAAAAATTCAGCCCATCACCGTATTGGCCCCTTCGAGCAGAATATTTTTCTCCTCTTGACTTTTTTTCAATTGTTAAAAATTAGCGATATATTTCAGGTGGTCAAGTTAGGTGAAATACCCTGTATATTAATATGGCTTCAGTTAAGCGTACCCGATTTTTGAAAAACGAATTATTGTTAAACTTACAATCCTCCAAAGAACATTCACAAAAAAAACAAAAAATTCTTCCTTTCGGAGAGAAAAAAAAATACTAAATATGAATATATTAAAAAATCCGTACGCTTAACTGAAGCCATGCTAATGTAGATTGAAACAGTTTTTTCCTTTTGATTTTCAGATCATCAATAGCCGAGTTATGATGACAATCGGTATGGCGCCTCTTCCATGCAAGGTATTTACAGCGACCACTATAAATGTACTACAAAATATATATTTCTTTATAATAAAAAAATTTTTAAACGAAGTTCAAAGTACGTATTCTTTAACCCTTTAACACTGACATTTGTCGTTCCCCCTTAATGTTATTATTTTTCTGCCAATTGGTTCATTGCCGAATTCGAAATAAATGAACTTTCGATCCGTTAACCTATTTTCTTATTTACGACGAATGCACCTCGGGCATTTCCGGATCCAGATTTTTGCGCCAATAATTCTATAGCTCAGGCTTCAAAAGATCCCTTTTAATGACCATCGCCTTTCCTTTATTCTCGTTACATCTAATTTAACTCTTTTCATTTTCGCTTAAAGGTTTCCAGGTTTCTCGCACTACCTGATTTACTTTTACATTCAATAATATTCTCAGTCCAACTCCAACAATATTATTTTTTTTTCTCGATGATACCTTTGCGAACAATCTCCGAACGGGGGCGCCTATTTCACCGCCGGGCTGCTTTATCCATAAAAACACAATTATATGGTACAAAAGGAAGCTCGAGAAATTATATCTGCTTGGAAGTACCGACCTGGTGTTCTCATAACTTCAAATATCACACCACTCTCCACGTGTACCTGCATCGATGAAGCCATGGTATTTCGATTTCTACCGGTAATGGAGTTATTTAAATAAAATAGCATTTGAAAGTGCATTGAGAATTTTTTTTAAAAATGAAATCATAACACTCATATCTCTCTCGCTACCAAGGAGCATAAATTGCTCCACTTGAAATTTAATTCGAATTGCAAATGACCGGTATCGACCCACTAGATAAGTGCGAAAAACAAAAGACCAGTTTAAAACGCCGTGTGTCCAAACCCTTTCCAACCTCATATATTATTTTCACGGTTCCACTTGATGCGTTTGTGTGTGCCCTTACACAAATAATTACACGACGCCCTCACTCACACCGGCTCGCTGCAAACTCACCTTTAAGCATCCTAGCATTTTTGTTTGTGCCCGAGGGCTCGAGTAAAATAAGCCACGAACGACAAACTACACCCCAGGGCTACAAGGAGTGAAGGGTCATACATGTAGCATTGTATAGGCGCCAATGAAACGTGATACGAAGGGTTGATGTATTAATACTAACCCTCTGGGTTCATAGCTACTTAATAATACAAGTCAGGAAACGCAAGAACCTGCAGAAAGGTTATAAGTCTTTTGGGGCTAGCGTCAGATTAAAATAAGATACATCGCCATCTTTTCATCCTGGATGTACGCGTGGATGTGTGTTGGCGACGCTAAAGGAAATTCGGTACACACCGGGATCTTAAAGTATACAGATTGAAACTTTACCTAAACTGATTTCAATATTGTTCCAGGTCATGCCAATCAGGGATGGACACAAAACCCAATTGCAACTTTTAAATTTGAATGAAAGCAGTATCACAAACGGATTCAATCGCAAAATTAAACATAATCGAAACATAACTACTTCTGAGGTATTTTAAATTTTTATTCCAAGGAGGGATTACTATTAAAATGTATTCCTTAATTTTGTTATCAAATTAATTATCTCTCAATTATTTATTAACGTAGAATAATCAAACGTAAACAAAACGTACATCATTTTCAGATTTTTGTAAAAAATCTTAAGAAACGCATTATTAAGGGGTTACACCTAGTTGGCTGCCGAAAGAAAGGTGTGTTTTTGTGAATTTTTTTTGAAAAAATGATTGCAGGTTTCAGATTGTTTTTTTTCCATAGTAAAGGGTATATCTTCGACTATGTTTCATAATTTCTTTATTGGAAAAAATTCACAAATGTAGGAGGTACAATGCATTTTCCGGACCGCTAGGTTTTCTGCGGTGACCACTGTATCTTCCACCTGACTCGTCTAAAATCCAAAAATCAAATAGATTGTGTTTTTGCATCGTATTATCTAGTCCTTAATCGAAGGATTTGAGGAAATATTAATTTTTGAAAAAATGGTCGACGAAAATGAAGTGATTTATTCATCAAAATTTGGACTTTCACGTTCAATCGTCGACCATTTTTTTCAAAAATTAATATTTTCTCAAATCCTTCGATTAAGGACTAGATAATACGATGCAAAAACATGATGTATTTGATTTTTTGATTTTAGACGAGTGAGGTGGAACATACAGTGGTCACCGCAGAAGACCTTTTTTGAACAGCGGTCCGGGAATACATTGTATCTCCTATATCTGTGAATTTATTTTAAAAAAAAAATTATGAAACATAGTCGAAGATATACCCTTTACTATGAAAAAAAAAAAACAATCTGAAACCTGCAATCATTTTTTCAAAAAAAATTCACAAAAACACACCTTTCTTTCGGCAGCCAACTAGGTGTAACCCCTTAAGTTGAATTCAAAAAGAAAAATTTTAAGTAAGATGTGTTGATTAATTTTATTTGCTAAATTAACTACGTTTTGATTACGTTTGATTTTGTATTCGAAATTATTTAAAATTATTAAACATAACCATAAAAATAATTAATCTTCAGGAATCCCATAAAAAATCTTAAGAAAAGCATTTTTAATTTAGGTTTCCATAAAAGAATTAAAATGTCGTTCATTACTTTGTTTATAAAATTAATTATATTTTCGTTACGTTTCATTTTACATTCGGATTTAATTAAAATAAATTAGCGATTCTTCCCCAACAGCACTACTTGGTGTTATTTATGTAAAAGGAACTCAAAACCAGTTTTCGAGGGTTTCCTTTAAAATTGAAGCACACTCTTTAAAGCAAACACACGGCATTAACGTTTGCTACATCGTGTCAAATAAACTGTAGATAGGAGTGAGATAAGCAACTCGAGCTGAACGCACAAAAGCGAGTTAATGTTACGAATTTGGTAATTCAGTTTTCAATGGAAATCACCAGACCCTGGTTCTTTGAAAGTTGTTTTAAAAACCAGTTTTCAAAACGGATTATCCCTAATGTCAATTTATGAGTGCTATGTTTTTACAAAACGCTCGCATTCAACGGTAACTTCTGTCATTTCGCAACTTTTCAACTATCGCTTTGGCTGACAAAAGCTCTTGTAGGCATTAGCTCTTTAGAAATGAAATCATTGTAAAAAGTTTCAATTGTAATTTCTGTCAAAGTTCATCAGGGTACCGGGGAACATTCTCACAAAACAGGTATTACAGCGCGGACCCTGCATAGTGGTTCACAATATTCAATAACGTAAGCCACAAACCACATGCCACAAACCGTATAGCGGAAGTTTGTTCCCAGTGTACTTACAGTCGGACTGCCCATTGGCCGTCGGAATACCTGCTTACATTCTCCTGGACCCTTTTGTATTTCATTTCCGTTGTCTCCTTAATAAAAATAGTTCATACGAGTCGTCTTGTCGGATTATATCATCCTGCGGAAATTACCTTTGCTACGAAGAGCTCTACATTAAAAATATTTACAAAACCGGATCCGTGGCACGGTAAATTTCGTGAGGAGGACTCTACTTTTCGTATTTGAAACATATCATTAAAATAAACTATACCCGTAGGATTCTTCGGGGATTTCGTTCCTCTCCGACTTCGAGTAACTCAAGCTGAATTTATTATACGATGTCTCGAGGAAAACGGAATATTGGAAATAGCGAATGCGGAGACAGTCTGGCTGATTATCCGATTATCCAGTTCTCCGGAACATTTGCAATTTACGTCTGAGAGTACCATCTCCCCTTCGGTCCCTATACTCTCGAGGATCTCGAGTCTTCTTCATCTTTATTCGTTTGATTCCGTATCTCCTTGCAGTATCTGCTGCGTAACAATAAGGTGTGACCTTTTTTTCGGGTACGACGTTTGGTGTAATTGTCTGATTAATCGAAACATGTCGCATCGGTACAACAAAAGTTGCACAGCTCCAAAAGTATAATTTAGGAAAGGGAATAAACAATTTCTTCCTTTGTGGGAAAATAAAGAAACAGGTACCAATCGAATTACTGTCCCAAAAAGGCTCCGGTCAAAAATAATATTTAAGGGGAATTGAAAATTTATGTTTCTTTTAATTGTGTCACCTTTGAAGCAACAATGTGACATACGGAACATCGGATTTTACTAATTATCAATAATAATGAAATTTTCTAGATTTTCGCATCATGACAATTATGAATTTTTTAGAATTTATCCAAAAGGAGATATTAAAAAAATTCTCATTTTTTCATTTATCATTTAATAGACTTTGCAGGAGCTTTTTTCGCAATCCCCAAGTATTTATATGACGTTAATGACATTAAAAAATATTTTAAATATGCATAGTTTCTACCAAAAAAAGATGTATACTTTTTTCCCGTGGTTAACGGTAGCTTTTCCAATACATTTATGATGAGAGTAACACAAGAAGAAGTGAGAGCTAGAAATTCGCATCGTTCATTGCTAAATTTGAACTGCCGAGGTCTTGTTTTTTTTATATGAAGTATAAGCAACGATTTATTATTCTAACGAAATAATATCTGAGGAGAACTGAAAAATTGTTTTTTTTTTTGAGTTATGTCACCTCTGTAGCAACAAGGTAATATTTAGGACATCGGATATTGCTCAGTAATAAAAAAATTCTCGATATTTTCGCATCATGACAATTTTGGTGTTTTTTGCAGTTTATCCGGGAGGAGATATTCAAAGAAATTTTCAATATTTTATTTATCATTTAATAGGGGTTGAAAGAGCTTTTTTCCCAACTCCTCAAGTATACGCCGTTAATGGTATTAAAAAATATTTCAAATATGCATAGCTTCCACCATAAAAAGATGTAGACTTTTTTCATGTAGTTATCGGTACCTTCTCCAATACCTTTATGTTGAAAGTAACAAAAAAAGATGTGAGAGTTAGAAGTTTGTTTTGTTCAAAGCTAAATTTGTACCGGCGAGGTCTTCTTTTTTTTTTTTAAATGTAAAGTTGAAGCAAGGATTTGTTTGAAAACTACATTCTTTATATACTCGTACCAGAGTTTTGTTTAAAGGATATGTAATACTCCTGAATAATTCACTTTTTCGAGCAGAAATAAAAGGGGAAATAGGTAAAGACAGTGCAGCGAGAATTCAGTAACTCCCGCGACATTCTCGGTCTTGTCACTTGTTAACCTTACAACTTAGCAGCGTCGACGGGGGGAAACTGGTGATTATTCATCACCACAACGACCAACACTGGTTTCCATAGAGGGTACGACGAACTCGAAGGGGGTAAAATAAAGGGACGGAGAGACAACAGCGTATTCCGTGTTCCCTCGTGTCACTGATTATTCCATTTACGAAGCATGCTGCATGACTCTGAATAGAACCTTCATCATGGATTCTCCATGTCTATGCGTCTATACAAAAAACACAGTTACATCTATATTGAAATCATTGCATCTCCATTCACATGGAAAACTTTCGAATCCTTTAAAACAATGAAATGTGCCATTATTTGTCAAGATTTCTAATGAGTTCGTTGCTTTAATCTCAATGAATAATATCGGAGACTAGTTGCATCCGATAGAGTACCGCGTTTCAATAATTTCAATATTATCATCGATTGTACATTTTGAAAAAATAAAAATACCGAGAATTAAGGGGGTGAGGTCACCTCTAAAAAGAAAGAGTATATTAATTTTTTTTACAATTTTTATTATAAAAATACATTCTTTAAATATACATTGAAAATTGTACTATTAAATACTTAATAAATTATTTTTTCGAAATCCCTAGTATGTAGTATAAACATACTAGAGATTTGTTATAAATTTCCATTTGGCGCAAGGTTCGAGGAGCATCGATTGACCGATTTGACTCCGCAATAGCCCATTTTCTCTGGAAAACCATCCTTTATGGAATGAATGTGGGAATTTGGAAAGAAAAAAAAAATACAAAAGTTCTGAATTTTTTAAACCCAAAAATAAAACCATTTTTTCAAAAATTAATATTTTCTCAAATCCTTCGATCAAGTACTAGATAATACGATGCAAAAACATAATCTATTTGATTTTTTGATTTAGGACGAGTGATGTGGAAGATACAGTGGTCACTGCAGAAGACCTTTTTTGATTAGCGGTCCGGGATATGCGTTGTACCTCCTACATTTGTGAATTTTTTTCAATAAAAAAATTATGAAACATAGTCGAACATATACCCTTTACTATGAAAAGAAAACAGTTCGAAACCTGCAATCATTTTCCCCCAAAAAATTCACAAAAACACGTCATTTTTTCGGCCGCCAGATATACCCCTTAAAAGATGATTTGATTTCTTAATTAGTGAAAAAATGCCTAAGCTGGTTCACTTCAGCGAAATCACGTAGTTAACACGGGGACTTTTGACCCCACCCCCAAGATCCCACCAATTAAAGTTTGTATTACGGAAGGTACTGACTTTTTTGACTTGAAATAAATTACATAATAATTGTTAAATATTGTTTTAACAGATAGTATAGCATATTTTAGGAAAATGTAACATTTGTTACGAAAAACAAAATTGTAGAACTTTCTTACTGTAAAGTTACTGAACTAAGCTTAAGCGTCTCAAACCCCAGTAGACCAGCTAAGGGTTGCCGATTTAAAAAGTTGGAGAATTTCCCAGAAAAATCATAATTTAAAAAAGTTCTTTAAATAATTTTCAATAATCCTCTAGTAAAAATTGTGGTTTTAGGAAAGTTTTCTAGTAACAATTCCAGCAGGATACTTCTAGAGAAAATTTCTAATTTTAGCAAATTTTTCTTTAAAAAAATTGCGAATTTTATTATTATTATAAATCGCGAAGTTGTTTGAAAGGTAATAGCTACACTTTTACATGCAAATCATACACCTGAGAATTATTTGAAAAGTGTGTGGGTTTTAATGGTTTTTCAAAGCGGATCAATTAAAACCAGCAAAAAATTGCATCAATACTCTATAATAAAATTCTAGAACTCGCCTGACTTACATGAGCATAAATTAAATTTATAATATTTAATTGAAAAGGAAATCTGCAGGTGCAATTTTTTCAGCAAGTTTCTGCAATGTATACATATATGTCGCAACTGCGGGACTTACAAAGTTAAAACAAACTTTTATTAGGAGTACAACCTTCTACGACTCCAAAACTTGAATGGAACACATATATGAACTTTAAAAGGATACTTCTATGTAAGTATACTTTATCAAAGCGCTCTTGGACGAGTCTCCTCGAGCGCGGACAATAGGTAGAGCGGATGGGAAAAAGTTACAATCCATTGAAATCCATCGCTGATGCATGGAAGGACGTGAAGAATTGGATCGATCAATACAGTCATAAATTAAGGTGATTTAAATAGAAATATATGAGAAAGAAGGTATCACCTAAGAAAGTTGTCAAACATTATGATACTGTTAAAAATGTAACGGTAGGAACGACTGGAAAGTAAATTCAGGAGAGAAAGGCTGAGCTCAGACTGTCCTCGACGAATTATTAAAGAAGCGAAGATATTGCCGGCTTTGAGGAAATGATGAGAATAAGCGAAGACAGGATCCCATGCAAAGCGATATTAAAATAAATCTTCGGTGAACTATGAAAATCTATCCTGATCTTCGTTAGAATGATAAAATTAAGAAGGTAATCCTTTCGATTGGAAAATCGGGATGGACTTTCACTTATTAAAGGGAATGCGGTGAACGAACTTTCACTAACTTTTCGCCAATTTTCCATCACAAAGGTTATTATATAAGAGTTATGAAAGACTTAAGGCTATTTACACTCAAGTTTGACCGTAAATACGATATTGGCAATACTATGACATCGCTAGAATGGTAGAATCGCATTATCAAAGGAGAGATTTTATAGACTTCTTAAGGGGTTATATGCACTTAGAAGGCCGAAAAAAGGCGATTTTTCAAGAATTTTTCCTGGAGAGACATTTTAGTTTATTAATTTCAAACTTTGTGTATATATTGTAGTAGTCTTTCACTA
The DNA here is from genome assembly GCA_949825005.1 of Gasteruption jaculator. NCBI lineage: Eukaryota > Metazoa > Arthropoda > Insecta > Hymenoptera > Gasteruptiidae > Gasteruption > Gasteruption jaculator. The sequence continues at coordinate 3,564,067 of OX463765.1, read as the reverse complement.
CTTTCTCAATTTTTTTGGTATAAAAATAATCATTCTGACAGCCACTGCAGCCAATCTCCGGGAGCACCTCGAAAAAAACACGTTTTGCGGTGAGCACGATATCTTGGAACTGGGTTATCTGAGATAAAAAAAACAAAAATTTTTCGTTAATATAATGTATTATCTCGTGTTTGATCGTTGGGTTTTGCAAAATACTAATTTTTAACAAAATGGCGGCTTCGTAAAGCAGAAATATCAATTTTTCATAAAAATTTTGCCCGTAAATTGTTCATAAAATAAAAAATATTTGTCGTAGAGTCAAAATCGACGATTAATTACTAGATAATATATCTATAAAGCTTGGGTAAAAATGTAAGACCGATCGGTTTAGCCGTTTTTGAGAAAGATTGCTCACCGCAAAACGTTTAATTCAGTTTAATACATATTGTTGTTCAACATTTAAAGAACATTTGGTAATTTTTTCGTGAAAAAATATTCATTAGCAGGCCAGTGACAGCGAATTGACGGAGGCCACTTCAAAGAAAGTCGTTCTGCGGTGGCCACGATAAGTCCTCACAAAATCATCCGAAACGCAAATAGTTGGAAAAAATGATTAATTTAGAAGTAAATCTAGGTCGCAACGGTTTCCTTTTATTTACAAAATTTTTTTTCAATTTTTGGCAGTTGGTTAAAGTCAAAACCACGATATTTACACAAGAAATGGTGCCATTTTGTAGCTGTAAAATTAGTCTGAAGTAGAAAAAATAAAAAAAATACCGTTGCGACCTGGTAAAATATGTGATGTAAAACTATGTTCGTTAACGACTTCGAAAAAGTCGTTAACGCATTTAAAGTTACCTGTCTTCCGCTCTCGGCCGGTACAAAAGGGGCGCAGCGCGTAAATTATCTTACTGATTTTATACTTCTAAGAAGTTGTACTTTTATATAAAATTTTTTTTAAAAAACGAATTTTCCAAAGTGGTTATACTATACCCCCCCCCCCCCCCCCCCCCTAAAGCGCCCCGAGAGCCATAGTGTAGGATGACATCGTCTAAAACCCTAAAAGCTGAATACATTTCGGCATAAGCAGTTTGCCACCTAGTATGAATATACTCTTCCGTGTAATATATGTTTACACGAGTTATCACACAAGGTGAATATATGCACGAATGTATGAACGCTCATCTTAAATTGGCCGTCTGAAGTTAGGATACGTATAAGATGTATACATATACGTGGATAGGTACAACAGATGTTGTGCAGGGATAGAGGTGAAGCTCTCTTTATTCATGCATAAAATCCATATTCTTCGCAGGAAACAACGTGCTTCATCGCGGAGAAACAGAGCTGTCGCTGTGTCATATACCATCAAGGCAACCCTTTTGGTTTCCACCCCTCATAACCGCCTCGAGCTCTTCCGGCACACTCTGAATTCTCTTGCTCCTGACGGTGTCGATTTGAAAAGACCTCGGTTGGTACACAATTGAACGGACTTGTGAGACTTCCATACAAGTCTTTTTTTTATCCGGTATTGACAAAGCGTTTTCCTTGTTTTGTCAGAAGAGACTTTTTTTCGTTTTAATCATCAAGAAGTCTAGCGTGTAACAAGTTTTTATCCTTTGTCGCGCCATTGACGTAAGAATGATCATTTATTGTCCTTCCACTTTATGACGGGGTGGTAACTTCCACGATACAAAATTTTCGTCGAAACGTGGATTTCACTTACAGTCATAATTTCAATACAATTGTTTACTCGCAAACTTGAGACTTATCTTATGCATGAAGGATACTTCGTTATTTTTCAGTAATTACTTACTTATACAGTACGATCGCTCTACAAGATACCCTCGATTCTCGGTCTACAAGATACCTCGGGTTCCCCTTCGCTATCCACTACCCCCACTCCTAATGCCTCTTCGCCTTTGAATGTTGGAGTCGCTCGCTCCATACAATGTATGTACCACGGAAATAAATGACAAAAAATGAGAATTATTTACACATAACGATTTTTTTATTTATCATCATAAATTATTAATTATTTAAGATAACATTTTAATTCTTTGTTGGTTCAAAATTCATAGAGAATTTTCAAGTACTTGTAAACGTAGTTTTTTATCGGGAACATAAACTCAAGCCTATTTTGATGTGTTTCAAATTTTAAAATTGATTTACTTACGTGAGATAATTGCACAAAAGGTAAAAATAACTTTTCTTCTCTCTTTCTTTCTTGTCAACACTGCGAGAACTCCTCGTTTACAGACTTCTAGTCACGTGACAAAAAAAATAAGGAAAAGGATATGGAATACAAAGCAACCTACATTATCGGTTCAACTTTAAACTATTTTGCATGGTATCTTATACGAAGGACGTGAACTCTATTCCTCTCCGGAGTAGTAGGCCGCTGAGTGGGGGGACGGTAGTTTTCTTCTTTTTTCAGAATCACATTCCCCTTCGGTCCCTTTGGTATCTTGTAGAGCGATCGTACTGTACTCGCTTCGCAGTTCGCCATCGTATATTTTTGTATCGGGTTATCGACCAGGTCATTTCGTTGCACGCAATTACAAAGATCGCATTTGCGTTCAATCGACTGGAAAGACCACGATGCTGAGTTTAAATATCAGCTTTAGCGGTAATCATTTCCTTATTTTCTTCATCAATTTAAAAATTCCCTCATTTCCATCTGTCGCATAGCTGCGTCGCTAATTTCTATACAGCCCCATTTCATTTTAATGAACAATGAGTGCCTGATTTAATTAAAAGCAAGAAATAACTTCGCTTCAGCAACGTTTGCTGAATGAAAGTCTTTCCCAACAATATATCGTCGTTAAACTCGTTATCAACACCTGCATAGATAAAATTACTACATAGCTAAATAAAGAATCGCAATTTACATCCGTAGAACGTTGTACAACGGCAACGTCCCCTTTATGATGAAATACAGGCTTTAATATTAAACTTACGGTCCTCGAACTAAAATGAAGCTGATTTTATACGAACAAATCCACTTCTGCTTTTAGGATTACAACGACCAATGCAAAGAATGCCAACGGACGACAACAATGAAGTTGGGAGCTGGCTGACAATTGTTAGGTCAAGGGGCAGGAATGAGCACATGGTTTGCAATGTCTGCCAAAGGATGCACCATCATCGCAATTCAACAGCGCTGCCTAGTGGAGGAATGTTGCTAACGTAAAATTATGTCTCGCTATGATGGCTCGAACCCCCTGGACCAAACTATAAATGTTCAAACACCGTACGAAGTTCCACAAGTAGATCGATTATTTTAAATTAATTTTCTACAACCTGAACCAATATTTCATCGAACAAAGAACGTGAACAATTTTTTTTTGCGATCAATTATTAATAAGTATAAATATTCGAAATAGACAAAAAAGATACGAGTCTCCATCGAAAATGAAAATTAGAAACCTCGACTACTTGTCTCTATTTCCTATACCCTCTAAAGTGCGCCATCTGGTGTCAGAAAACACAATTTCTACATTCGAGAGACTACACATTGATTTACTTCTGGGTAGATTTCTACTTTATTTACGTACGATATATTTCAATGCGTGTAAAAGTAGACGTTTTCCTTGTTGAAGGAAGATCGAGTCAATTTCTGGAACGGCCTCTGTGGGTATACTAGTTTCTTTTCAGCGTTTCTACAAATCTTATATCAGATTTTTGTTTAACAAAATACTAAATTCCATACCTTATGAAAATAAAATTTTTTCCAAAATCGAACCAAAGTTGTACTTTCCATTTTTTAACCCTTTACTTACTCTTTATTATTTATGTACAATTTTTATTCTTGACGAATATAAAATTTTTAAAATTTCAATGAGTGATAAATTATTTAGGGGTATTTTCAGGTAACGGACTAAAAAATTCTGCCAGTAATTTGAAAGTACTAAAAAAATGTAATGTGGAAATAAAATCCTTATTGAAAATCAATAAACGGAATAATTAAACGTTTTTTTTCTCTGATTCTCGTAATTCTGCATATTACAGAATAAGTATTTCATTGTTTTTATTTTTCTTGCGACTGGTAAAAAATGTAATATAAGGATCAACATTTTTAATGTAACACAGGAAAGAAATAATTATCAATACTTATTTTTATATATTTCAAAATTTCCGTTTTTCTTCAGTTCTATTAAAATTCCAATATTATAATTTTTCGTTTTTACAGTATTTGCCCTAAACAATGTTTTTATTTTTGCGGAAATTAACGAATTTTCAGTGTTTCAACCTATACGTACGTATTATACCATACTTCTGGACATCCAGAAAAATAATGAAATCATACAGCTTTTATACAGGCGGCACAAAAAATATTGATTCGAAGGAAAGAACGACACAGTGTATATATCAGTAAACACGAAAAAAGTTTGAAAGAAAAATAAAATGCAGGATCGAGTATTGTCCAGCTGTCCAGCGACACTCGACCCTCATGTAACTAAAGCTAATAATACAGAATTGATCCGGAACGCTTCGCTGATTATATTTCACGTTACCGTACGAAGGCCGCTTGCCTTTTACTGTATGGAAGGCAAAGAAAGCTAAATTTTCATCCGAGTTCACTAAACATTTTTTGCGGCCTTTTTTTCCCCCTCGCAGACGCATATAGCCGTTTTTATGAAACATTGTGTTTTTACAACGACGCGACTGTTTTTGCAACACTCAAAATCCATCAACTGTCCATCCATTGTCCTGCACCGTATACTTTCCGAGACGGACACTAACGATGAAGACCAATCGCTCCTTGATTGATAATCTCTCGCTTCGGGGTTACTCGTCGTTGCGAAATTTCTAAGAGAACGCAATAACGTATGTACTACAACAAAAGATAACTCAGATCATTTGTTCTTTTAATTATATCGCATACGTTTATAACTTTATCCTCATTTCACAATGGAAATGTACAAATTGTAATATAAGGTGAGAAAAAAGCCCCTTTCTTCCACCAATCTCTTTTTTCCCCGCAATTTCCAGTTGATCCCCTTCTAGATATCCATCATTTTTGACAAAAAAATCTTAAGAGAACTAGCCACGTGCGTCACATACGGATGACCACGAAAGAGAACATCGTTTGTTTGAATAGTGACCACGAGTCCTCCTTTTTTGCACAAACCTTTTTTTTTGTAAATAGAAAATAAATTCGATACAGACATTCGATATCCGTCTTGCTTCTGCAGATGTGAATCTTCTTTTTTATTCAGTGCATTGCATTTTTTTTGTAAATCGAGGTACTTGTTAATCGTCGTGAATATTGTCCGTAGACTTTCTATTTTACCTATAAATACTAGAATACCGAAACCGTTTTTATTATCTGCCCGTTGTTGTTTAGGGGAGATGGGGGTCAAATGAACCAAAAATTCTTTAATAAATTTTTTAAATACAATTATTAAAAATAAATAACTTTCTTTAGAAAATAGTACCTTAATATTCACTTTACGATTTCCAATAGATCGATTAGTCGCTAAATGAATATAATTTAAAAAAAATAATAATTATTCAACCGCGTCGAGTGACTCAATTGACCCCAGCCCAGGGGTAATTGAACCTCTAGTTAGAGTCACGCTTTACGGTAATTAATATATTAAAAATTATTACAAAATTATTTCAGGTTTAATCTAGTTAGAAATTAAAAAATGTAAATGTCTAACACATTACGATTAAAACAATTTAACATTATATAGAAAAATTAAAATATTATTAAGTATTTTGCCGAGAACTGAATAAAAAAAGTTTTAGCACCCATAAACGCAAAAACTTGAAAGTGGTAAAATGAAATGATCATAATGAATCCAAGTTTTGAGACGATCAAGGGTTTACCTACTGGAACATAATTCTAAAAGAACACTATAATTTTTTATTTCTATTATGTTGTATTTTTAAGTGAATTTGTTCAATTTCCCCGTGGCCAAAACTTTTTGTTTTCAATTTATAATGCATTTTATAGGGTATGCCAACCAGTGAATGAGAGAATTCTTGACTTTACGTACGTTCGAAGTTATATTTTAATAAATTTATTTATAATAATAAAAGAGCTATTAAAATTGCATGGCGAATTGATTTTTTTATGTTTGTCAAAATAGTAACTTTTTGTTATCCCCATTACTTCTAAATTACCTATAAAGTGCAACACATGTAAAATCTCAATGAATGACCGAATACTTCGATTGAACGAACTAAGAATATTATTTATTACTATTTGGTTATTGCACTTATACGAAAATATGGAAGATTGAACCTGTAAGTAAACCAGATTTAGCAACATTTACTCACTTCAAAGCTTATAATTTACACTTGTTTGTGCAATTGTCATTCCAGCTAAATAATGAACCTTATAAAATGAAACTAAATTCAATACAACTTATGTATTATTAGTTATACTCTGATTATCAGTAAAACTAGTGATTAATTATAACTTTAAATGAATAGAAATATTTTTTACAAAATTAAAGAAAAGTTTAAAATTAACACTTTGTACTATTAATTTGGATTTTACCATTTTTATCAGGTAACAAAATGGAAATACCATAACAATTTCTATTGTTGTTATCACTGTTACTACTACTACTACTACTACTATTATTGTTATTATTAGTGTTAGCGTTATTATTATCATTAATATTTTCAAGGCAATATGGAAGTCTTAAAAGATTTATCGAAAGTTTGCGCATTTCGAACATATTATTTATATTGCATATCGTTTTTCTGGTAAATGAAACGAAATTTAAAAAAAAAACATATTTGGCACCAAAGGTTTTGCTGTGATTTATACATTTATGTATAAATTTCTATAGTATATATATCTATATATTTATCTATATATATATAATTCTCTATATATTTATGTGTCTTATACAATTTTATGTACCAGCAAGCAGGAGTGGGCAGATAATAAGAATGGTCCGAATCATGTTCATACGATGTCCATTATTTCTCTCGTTGTAACAATTACGAGAAATCGTTTTATTTTTTTAAGGCGCAAAATAATTAGTTCCACCCACACGTCTCAATTTCCGTGATCTTACTACGTATACGTTCAATGAAAGCAATAACCCACACATACACAAGCGCGCACAAGGTGAGGGACCGCTATCAATTCAAACAATTGAGCAAGAACGCGCAGTTATAAATTATTGCCGACCCTTACGGCCTTAACATCATCGTCATAATGCCATTTATTTTGACAATCGATGCAGACGGTAGTTCCTCATTATTATTATCAATATTGCATGAAAATATCGCGTGACAAGTAGTATAACCGCGATGTGGAACGCCCCTACTAGACTGGCTGCTTTTATTCCAAGCAGTCGGCTAAACTCTCCAATAATTTAAATAATGAAACATTTCGAAGAACCTCCATCCTTTTTTTTGTTCTAAGGCTACAGTTTGTATGAGACGAACGTTAAACGATCAAAGAAAACCTAATGGAACATTTAAAAAAGAATTGATACGCCATTTTCCCTGCGCGCATAAAAAGGGGTTTTACGGGGGCAGCCTCTGGAAATATTTATTTCCCTTTCCCCTTTTTGTTTTTCGCAACTCGATACATTTCTCCACGTCCAAAAATATTATCTGTTAAGATACCGATATAAAAAAAAATATGAAATGTTTCCTCGAAATGGTAGGGGAGATATTTTCAGAATATCCTGGAAAGATGTTTTGTCTTAAGAAATATAAAGGGAGGGTTGGTTTTACGCGCTGAAATTGGGGTGGCAATCGAAATCGCGAGCAGGGCCGCGACGTGAAGGGAAGTTTACGGCTGGAGGAACGAATTCCAAGTGACCAGTAAAACTCTACTCCCTCGATGCTGTTCCTCCTGCCCCTCCGCAGCCCCGCTTTTATCCAAGTCGCCCATCCACCCCTATCAGTTTAGTGAGGAGGGTGAACTGTGAACTGGGGTAAAACTCTGCTCGTGCCGAGTCGTATAAGAAGAAACGAAGGCGATGCTTCTTGAGGATGTATGAGTGGGTTTTTTGGGCACGTGTGTGCAGGTGCGGGTGCTTAAGAAGGGACGGAAGTGTTGCGATGAAGGGAGGACCTTCAGTGATGGGTACCTATTCCCGAAACCCTGAGCTTTTCTTCCTTATTAAAAATATCCAGTTCCTTTGTATGACGGATTAAGAATCTGTCGACAGGATACTTTATTTTTTCCCTCATTTTTCCCGAAAATGAGTTGTTTTTCAAAAATATGAAAAGAGGCTATAAAATATCGGCCATTCTTAAAATTGAATGAACCTCGCGGAAAAAAATTATTTTTGAAATTCGTTAAGAAAATAATTGAAGGAAGTTCGTGATAAACAATGATAAAACTCAGTATACAGACAATAAAAGTTACAAGAAAACGTAAAAAAAGACCTAGTCTTCTTTATAAAAGTAATTAATGCAAGTCCTATAAAATTGGAGCTAATATATAAATATCTAGTCATTTTCTGGTTAATTTATTATTTTACGTCACAAGCACATGTTTTGTTGCAATTTCCTTTTCTTTTTTTTCAGTATCTATTGAGACCTGAAATCAACCATTAAAAGGCACAGAACGAATTGTAAAGTTCCCTAAGAAAGTAATAATATTCGTGATAACAAAAAAGGATAAAATTAAGTATACAAATAATGAAAGCTACAAAAAAGGTCGTAAATATACAAGTTTCTTGACAAAAATAATAAATCCAAATCTTTTCTACAAAATCAGAGTTGATTTATGAAAATCAAATAATTTTGTAATGAATTTAATTTTTTTACGTCACGAGAGCATGTTACGTTGCAAATTTCATTATTTATACGGTTCCCGTTTTGTCATTCTCAACGTGTACTCCAATCAGAAAACATTTTTGAACCAACCACTTAACAAATAATTATGACGGTGAATTAAGGCTTCTTCTTCTGGATGTTTATTTGCATCGGGATGGTTAGTGGTCCATCGACCGATAAAGAATACGTGCACACGTAGCAGCGTTGACAGATTATACACTTCTTTGTTAATCAATCCGGGTTATCAGCCGCATGGCAACAATTTAACACTAGATGTAAGACGATCATGTCGACTGCACGATGTTTCGGCTACGATTTTACCACAATTTATATAAATATTTTGTCAAACATATGTGCCCATAATTATGAAAGTGGTCTAACAAAAGTCAAGATTTGAAAAAGATGAAATTTTCAGTTATCTCGCATCATTTTATCTTGCAATAAATTTTTCTTCTTCGTTAATCGAGACCAATAAAACTGCAACTTTCAATGTTGCAGAATGTAAAAAGATTTTTTATTTTATTTTGAACAAATCCTTTAAATTTATCAACAACAAAAAAATATGACTTAGACCACTTTCATAATTATGGGCACATATGTTGAACACTCGTCTACCCAAACTCAATACAATCTACGCAACAATACTATCTTCATATAATAGTTTTTAAATTTACAACCTTGTTGCTTATGTTAACCCTTTGAGTGCTGCTTACTCTTGCACGAAATACAGGCACATATACAGGGTGTCCCAGCTAACTTGACCACCTTGAATATCTCGCTTAGTGTTGGTAGATATGCCTTAGTGTCTACCAACACTAAGCGAGATATTCAAGGTGGTCAAGTTAGCTGGGACACTCTGTATACGCCTTTCGTAGGTATCGATAAATTCGTGAGGGCGCATTTATACGCCTTTAGCACTCAAAGGGTTAACTATAAACTTCTTTTGAGTAAAATCCTTTTCTACACTTTTTCTACTACAGGCCATAAACCGAAACTACCTATTCATATTTCAAAATTATTCGGGAAATACCTTCATTTAGTACATTTGTTAAACACGTGTGCAACTGCACATCTTCATGTCATTAAAGTAACCTCTTTTATTACTTAGCCTGCTTCCTTACACAAAAAATTGAGAAAGCGTTTTACCCTTAACCCTTTCGCTACTATGGGCGACTATAGTCGCTTTCCATAATATGTCACTAAAATACGACGGGCGACTATAGTCGCTCTACATAAGATGCCATGTTTTGTACATTTGACGAACCCCTAAATGTATTGCGCGTCAACTATCTCACTATTAACCCTTTGACTGCTAAAGGCGTATATATACGCTTTGACAAGTTCTTGAATATATACGAAAAGCGCATATATGCGCCCTTAATGACTGACATCTGAATATTGCCGCATATATTGATAGTTTCGTGCAAGAGTAAGCCGCACTCAAAAGGTTAAATGTTACGTGGGTATTTTGTTTTGCATCGTTCGTGGTTTTCAGATGTTTAAATTTATTAAACTAGATGATTTTAATGATAGATCTCGGGCACCGTGTTCATTTTCGTCGCGATCATTCGCTCTGCTGTTTATCGTGGCGGAGAGAATCCTCCCGTAGCGCAAGGGTTAACCCTTTGACTGCCACGTAAAATTTACGGGACTCCCTATTCACACCGCGTGGGTCGCAATGGTATACACTATCGCATTTGTCATAACCAGCGCGGCCTGTACGAAAAGTTTAGTATCGGTCACCGGTGACCAACATGGCAGTCAAAGTGTTAAGGGTACTCTGGCATACAAACTACCACCTCCGTGAGTCTATCACTAGACACCCTTATTAGCCAATCAGGGTTGAGAATAGGATAAATCATCCCTTCCTTTGCTCATTAACAAACAAGCAACATTAGGCTTCTTCTTGTAAAATATTTTTTAACTAGTCAGTCTAAAGATATACACAAAACGAATCACACACCGCGACACGACTCCAAACTGTAACTTATGTTAAAATAAATTTATGTATCATTTTTGTTACAATGTTAATAAGTGATATTTATTTATGTCTTCCTAAAAACAATTAGTTAGTGCGATATTAACGTTGGGGCAGAGCACCGTGTACGTGACAGCCACTAGACGGTACAGGTCAAAATAACTTGTTTTGCCATTTCTTACAATCGTCACTCATTATCGATATACCCTATTTATTGAATTTGTTACTTATAGTTTTCATTAAAATATAAAATATAGATAATTAATTCTGTAAAGTAATTTTCTTCCTTGCTCAATTTTTTCATAATATTTTAATGTAGTATTTTAATGTATATGCATGGAGCAAGATGGATTAAAAATATTGTCATATAATTCAAAAACTTTTTTAAAAAACTAAATAATTTCCCCCTTTACATTTTTCGACTCTTTTTCTTGTTATGTGATTTTAACCTGCAACAAAGTTAAATTGCATGTGCAATTATTTTAAAGACTATTATTAATATAACTGTCATTACGGTTAAATTGCACCTGCGTCAAAATTGAATTACACGTGATATTATTTTAAGGACTATTATTACTTTCACTCCCATTGTTGTTGGCAACATTATTATTGTCATCACATTATTACGTTATATTGTTATAAACCTCATTTTCAATTTTCCACAAATAAAGTTGAAATTTGTCTGAAAATGTATCTTCTCTTAGATCACTTCCTCTTTTCAAAAATGATTCATTTTTATTATGATTGCCACAATCGAAATGACTTATTTTTTAAACAATTACAAATATTAGTTAATACTATTGTTTCGTATATTTACATGCGATTTTGTATTAATTGAGGCTTTTTTAAAAATTGAAAATAAGCCGAATTACAATATATTCAATTGGTAAATGAAAAAATAAAATCGAATAACCAAAATCTATATTTTGGGAAGCCTTTTTTGGTACACACTGAAGAATGTAGTACGTGCATAGATGGTGTTGCCAAAAATATAGGTAATGTTTGAACTTCGCCTCATGAACGCTACCCCTGCATACTCGAAAACGATGCAACAAGATGCGCTTTTCAATAAGGTTCATTCTTTTTCGATACCCAACAGGTGGTTATGCAACTTTTAATTGTATATATAAATTCTGCTATTATGATTACTATTATTATTATTATTATTATTATTATTATCATCATCATCATCATCATCATCGTCATCATTATTATTATTGTTATTATTATTATTATTACCATTATTATTGTTACCAATACTATATATTTATAATTAATATAATCCTGATCGAGTCGTATGCGACGAATTTATTCCTGTACTGAAACAAAAACGTACGCATCCTTCACTGAATTAAACGATTATTCAAAAGGGAAGGAAACCTGACAGACTGACAATGAGAATGCAGTGAAAAATAATGTATGCAATGGAAAGAAAAGAAACAATGTATTCTTAACGTATTGTTAGCTTGAAAACATAAAAGATGCGCTTATAGAGTACATGACAGACGGATAGGAAATGAAAGGAAAATCGAAGAAAGTGGAAAAGAGTCTGGTGCCGATATAAAGGAGAGTCGAGCCTGACTTTGAAAGCCGGTGGGGTGCTACGCCGCAAAGGGTGAGTTCTCCGAGGGTGGTTGAATCTGCGCGGGGGTGTACGGGGAATGAGTGGATGGCGGACAATGTGGGGATACTTTCTCATATCAAGTATGGCCGCCATCCTGGCACGATGGCCAAAACAATCGTAAGTAACTCGAGAAAACCGGTCTCCCTTGTCGCGCGTCTCCGATGAACGAATCGCTCGGCTCCGATGTTTCCGTGTATTGCCCGAGCAAATTCATAATGTAGATCGTTGTTTCCCTTTCTTTGGATTTTATAGTGTGTATGTGTGTGTGTGCACAAGTTGGTGGTGCATCGGGAAGAAAAACTCAACGACTCATTTGAATTTCATACTCGCAAATGGACGAAGAGAATCCCGTGGCATCGGGACACATCCTTTCGCGGACTCGTCAACGGGCCCCCGCTGCAAGTAAGTCACGTGCATCGCACTTGCGTCTTGGACCAACTTTCGTCAACTCATTGGTAGCCAAATAGTTTGTTTCGCTCGGATCTGGCATTTACTCGGAACGTACTTATCGTTTGACCCGAAACCTCTCGGGGATTTCGAGTCCCTCGAAATGCACTTTCGCTGGCCTTGAAACGCTAATTCGCAGAATAGGGCGAGTTCGGCAAGAAACGCAAACGTTTGGGAAAGTCGTGATAGCAAAAGTTATCAGACGATACTTCAACGTTCGGCATTCAGAGCCGACTAAAGGATCGACTGACGGCTCTCGACGTCTTTTGCATGTGAATGCTCCACGTGGTTCATCTGGCGACACGCATTGCGCAGATACCACTTGCAACCGTTTCGCCCCCACCTTATACGAATCATGCTTTTAACCTCTTATCCGCAAATGCACTTACGATGCACTTAAGGGCTGGTGCAATGAACCGTGATGTCTTTATACGTTTCGAGACAGTCTACTTTCCCTTTTCGTCGCTAGCAATCTCTCGTTGCTTGTAAAAACGTCACGAGATGCACCTACGTACGCGATTTCTTGTATGCGCTTATTTTTCGTTACCGGCACTTTAACCCCGCGTTGCGTAATAAATGGAAATGAGGCGGAACGAATCTACAAAAGTAGACGACGTCGGTTTGAAGGTAAGTTAGAGAACCGGAGGCAAGAAAAAGTGCATTGCGTTTTAGGAACGGTGCACGCCGCGAGATAAGATTGGTTTGGGAAATAATTGGGCCTCGCAATGTTAGGGTGGACCACGAGTGATATCCGATTTTTTCCCGCTAATGTTGAAATTTAATAAGGTCATTCGATAAAATCTAGTATCGGTTCAATTTTCATTCATTCTATTTACTTGCGTTTTGTACTACTTAGTAGCGTTTGGAAGATGGCTAAGAACCATAGAATCGAATGACCTTTATTTCGAAACTTAACGTTGTTTTATTTATGTGACGTTTACGTCCGAAGTTTTAATAAAAAATCGCAGAAAACTTTTTATTCATCCCAATGCTGTAAACAAATCTAAATTCTATTCCACTTATTGATTGTACATGATTATATATATTATTATAGTCATAACTTCATAATGCAGTCGTTATTGTTTATATATCTAGAATAGCAAATTTCTTTATGTATCTGAAAATTATCGTATCCAAACATATTGTATACAGGTATTATATTTTTTTTACTGCATTATAAAGTATATATAATATTGTAAATACAATCTCTACAATTTTTTTTAACATAATATCTGCGTTATGCATTTGTGATAACAATAATATTTATAATCGTATTGAATGAACAAAAGGAATTACGTCATTGAATTATTAACGATTATCCATGAAATCTTACGTAATTTATCATAAAACAATCGTGGAATTGTTAAATGATATGAGCCGTTTATTTTGAAAATGGCCTAAGTATTATACATTTGTGAATTTTTTGTTGTTAACTGTAGTAACATGTGCCACTTGACGTTAGCTGACATAAAAAATATTTTGAGAAAAATTCATAAAAAATTGGACTTAGACCACTTTCAAAATAATAGGCTCATGTATATTAAATCACAATTGTTAAGTCATACATGGCTTTGTATGCGGCTAAAAATTTATAAAGAAACGAGAAAACGGCGAAGAATTACTGTTACGAAAGCTTGCATGTAACTAGAACTGTTAAAATCCTCCCTTTCGTTTTGCTTGCAGGATTAATTATGCATAAACCTACGAAATGCTTTTAAGAGTAGATCAATACGTCTTCACTCTACAATTAATAAAACATCAAACTCGAAGTTCGAGGTACGGGGGTGGAAAGGTATTCTTGCAAAGTTCCTCGAGGTCGTTATCGTAGTTGAAATGAACAAAGTTGTGGCAATTGGCGAATTTTATGTTTAAGCAAGTACAGCGAAGAAAATGTTTAGAATTAGAACAATTGAATCAACTGAAACAAGTAGACCGAACCTATTAAAACGTTGATTACACTCCACAGTCCAGAAGTACCTGCGTGCTATAAAATTTTTATTTGCTAGCAAAATATTGAAGTATGGGAATTGAACTTCCCGTTATATAACGAACATTGCTTCCACATAGTTATAGAATTATTGAGAATTTATTTCCTGCCGAAAAAAGAAGACGATTCTTTTTTTTTTCCAAATGGACATATTTTCCTTTATTGAAAAGCTGAAATCGAAGCGGCGTAAAAAAGGGGAAGGAAAATGATTTTAATATTTCCAAGAGGGCGTGGCAGAAACAAAAGCATTTATTTTTCATCATCCATCTTCTTTCTCATTTTAACTTCCGCGTAGAGAAATTTGGAACTTCCCCTCGGTTCTCAGGAATAAATTATTTTTCCATGTAGTATCTGCCTATATACTATAAAAGTATTTTTTTTTCTCTGTATTCGCTAAATCCTAAGATAAATTTCATAGGAGAGAGGAAGTTTTTCTTTGCAAAGAAAGTTCCTTCTCAGCTATATTTTTTTACTCGGAACGAATGGAACTCATGTGTAGTTGTAATTCAATATAACTCCCATTAATGGAAGAAATTTAGACTGAAGCTGGATGTTTTCCTTTCCAAATATTCGCTGGAAAACCTAAAAAAGTAATAAATCGTTAACAATTGTTCCTTGTTTTTAAGAGGCTATACCAGTGTGACGGCCGAAAATTTACGTGTTTTTTGGGAATTTTTTTAAAGAAAAGTATTCCATGGAATGTTTTCAAACTTTTTGGATATATTTGCCTATAAATAAACTGTGTAAAATATTTTTTTTCATACAAAAATAATTAAAGGCGTCCAAGTTACGCGCTATCCCGCGAGACGCAAAAAAAAGTGCTTCGACTGCTGACATCGTACAGGTCGCTAGGATGCCTGAAATAAAAAAAACGCTCCTAAACTAGAAGATATTCCCCATCCGATGACCCACGATATCCGAGAACTGTTGAAATCTGACAAAATGGCGGAGTTTTTAAAAAAGTTGTCGATTTTTCCTTTAAAAAAATCGTCGTTTTTTCGCCGCTAAAATTACAGTTTTCATCCGATCAAAAATATCGAGGGTCATCGGACAATAAAACATGTCCAGAACACTCAATAAAAATTTCAAGTCAATCGGATAAGTGGTCTTTGAGTTACAATGTCAGCAAATTTGAAAAACATAGTTTCGAGAAAAACGCGTTTAAAGTTTTTAAGTCTCGATTTCTTCATGATAAAATATTATTTTACACAGTTTATTTGTAGGTAAATACATCCATAAAGTTTAAAAACATTCCACGAAATACTTTTCTTTAAAAAAATTCCCAAAAAACATGTACATTTTCGGCCGTCACACTGGTATAGCCCCTTAAGGATGCGCTTTTTCTATTTTTACACAATTTTTTTCGTAATTCTATCGATTCCAAAATATTTCGAGAAATAACAATGCGTGAAACAGCACGACGCGGAGAAGAGAGAAAATAACCCTCTAAATATATAAACATTACTATGTGAAGTTTAACAAAATTGAAACAACTAGAGACTACTGTGCAGAGTTTAACAAAGTTGCAAAAAATGGGTAAGTATCTATCTTGCATGCAAAAACTTCTTATAAAATTTACGTTTGCGTGGTGAAATTGTCTGCCGTATTAAGCCCCCCTTCTTGCCGCACCGTGATATTACAAAAATTGTTTCAACTAGGGGAAAAAATGAGTTGTCGCAGTACGCTTCGAAACAAAAATTGTTATATGAAAAATATATATTAATTGTCTAGAAAATATTTTGTCTCTCTTGTACTGCCGGGATTCTAATTATTCTCACGCACATTCTCAATTTTTATTCAAAAAGACCAAAATTAGTCGAATTTTTGAAATGTAATTTTTCTTTTCGCGTCTTACTATCCTTCGGGAAATGGAATGCGAAATTCCCCATTTGACTTGCAGTGCAGTCGTAACTCGGCAGAACTTTATAAGTCGCTATACATGTAAACTGGAGAGAATAAAAAATTCCTTCGTTGTTAAATTTACCGGCATATCGATTTATTACATCCAGTTGGAAATTCTATTGCGATACGATTTTACTGTGAGCGCGTAAACGTTGTCTATCCTTCCAGAACTATTCAAGCGTAATAATTTTGGCCTCGGACAAAAAATTACATATCATTTCTATTTTTCTATATAAGTTCCC
The DNA here is from genome assembly GCA_949825005.1 of Gasteruption jaculator. Lineage (NCBI taxonomy): Eukaryota > Metazoa > Arthropoda > Insecta > Hymenoptera > Gasteruptiidae > Gasteruption > Gasteruption jaculator. The sequence goes on along the minus strand of OX463765.1, from coordinate 3,547,142 downwards.
TATTCTGCATATAGATTACACGTATAATAACAAAAGTTCTATCTCGGAAATAGGCATTCGGAATATATGATTTTTACCTAGGGTTGTAACTTCGTTCCCACATTTACCGCAACTTCCTCGACCATCCGGTAGAAATGTTGCTCTAATTGATAATAATAGTAAAGAATAATGCATTTTTATATTCTTTTCGTGTTATTTTTATGTTTAAGCTATCTTTTATAGTTAAGACTTCCATGTCTAACGATAAGAATATTTGCAAACTCTGCCCACAAACTTTATTTCCAACAAAAAATTTGATTCCGAAAATGTGAATTCTCGTAATTATCGTAACGCATTCGCTTCCGCTTGCATAGATGTACACGATGAAACAGGATTAAGGGGTTAGGCCACTCTAGGATTTTCGAAAAATCGATTTTTTTTGGTCTTAAATGGTCACTTGGTATCTCAAAAATGACGTCTCAAAAGATTATGGCCGAGACAAATCTCAAAGTACTCGATTTTCGAATTTTAATATACAACCGCCCGGTCCGCAGCGAGCTACTATTCAAAACTTCAAACGCGTTTATCTCGAAACTACATTTTTCAAAATTGCCGGAAACAGAACGCGGACAATTTTCAACCGATTAACTTGAAATTTTAAATATATTTATAAAATTACATTACCCATAAAAGTACATATCACTTTTTTTTATATTGCATAGTTTATTTGTTATTAATAATTTTCTGACGATTTTTTTGGCAATTTTTTTCAGAGGTGCGCCATTTTGTCAAAATTCAATATATCGAAAAAGTGATATGTACTTTTATGGCTGCTGTAATATTTAATCGAAAAAAAGTAACTGACTTATTATAATTAAAAAATTACAAGCGGTGCGTTTCCGGCAATTTGGCCTGGAAAAACGGAGGCGTCTTCGCAAAAACGCTGCACAGCCACTATTTTAAACATAATCGCTTCAAAAAAATTAGCATATACAGTCGATGATATGTATAATAAACACCCTTTTTCGTAATTATTGTGATTTATTTTATAGTTTGTCTAAAAAAAATTCCCAAAAAAGGCCTATTTTTTCGGTCTCTAGAGTGGCCTAACCCCTTAATAAAATTTGCTAAAACAATTAATCAAGATGCGTTCAGGGCTATTAGTAATAAAATTTTACAAGAAAATAAGAAAAATGAAAAAAAAAAATTAGGAAAATTCAAATCCTAATAAAAATAATATATTAACAATAAGTAATAATTAACGCAAGCGTTTACACGCTAATTATTATTTTCTATGAACATCTACTATTTTTCTCATAAATTTCATTACTTTCCATCACGGGTGCAAATTTATTTTTTCTTGTAACAATTTTCATTATTTTGACGATTTCTTTTCGTTCTCGATGTGCGTCATTTCCTGCTTTCCTTTCCCCTATTTGTAACGTGAATTTGTTTTTATTATCAGAGAACAATTTGTTACGAGCTAAATTCAAAAAGTGTGCAGCAACTGTCTTTCGAATTTCCTTATTTTAATCGATCTCCAATTAGAAAATTGAAAAGAAAACCACCGGCTGCAAATGCGATAACAAACACGAGCGATGAATAACCATACAATCATTAATATCCAGTGTGCGTGTGCGTACTTTGAAAAAACACATGCAAGAGACTCCTTCGTTCCAAAGAAACGACATTGAATTTTTTGATCGAGCGAATCGACGAAGGTGGTGCAGATCAAATTGTGTTACACTTAGGAGACCATTCTAAAGGGAAAAGAGGGAGGAAAACAGTTGAGGGTGGATGGATTTTCAGGGAATGGTGCGATGATATTTGTCTTGTTTACGGGAAGACTTATGCGCGTGTGCAGAGCGAAGTTTACCGCTCGATCAATAGGCCTCTGAAGTTCGACACAAAGGATTTTTCCACACATGGAAAGTAAAATCACCACTCTCTTCATTTTAAGCGAAAACTTTGCGCAGCTTTCTTTTAACTTTCGGCAAGGGCCTTTCGGCTGCCTCTATTTTTTTGCCTTCCTCCTCTCCCTTTTGTTGAAGTAGCAACGAAAATACAGCACACGATTCCTTAATTTACGAGGAGTATCGTAAAACTTTAACTGCACGCTTCACTTCCTAATTTAAACTTTTTTCATTACCTTTCCAAATGACTTCTATAAATTTCTTTATCATTTCTTCATATCGTTCGGCATTATCCTTTTATTTGTTATTTCTGTTTTTTTTTTTATATTTTTTTACCGATCCGTTTGTAACTTTTCTCCTCGGAGTCATATTTTCTAGCTGATGAAGAAAGTTATAAAGGAATTACGATCGCACTATAAAAAAATGCTGTATTTCTTTCCTAGAGCTCCATGTTTTTCTTGGTGACAAATTCCAGTTTTTGGAAAAAATATTGCTCAAAGAGAAACTCTCGTCTTCGAGTACTTCCTACAAAGAAAGATAGGGAATAGCAGCAAGTGAGGTTGGATTAATTTTTTTCGCTGATTAAATTCTGCTCCGATAACCATTTTCAATTGATGTTCATAATAATAAATAAAATATTTCATGTATTATATTTTTCTAGTTCTAAACTTAACCATTAGCTGGTCCATTCCACCAGAATAACATAGTTGGTACACTGGGGCTTTTCACACCCCATCGATAAAAATTTCTATTGCGTGGAAGCTATTAACTTATCGATCTTAGAAAATGTGTGATGGTTATTAAATATTATTTTAACAGATTCTATAACTTGTTTTATGAAAAATATAATATTTAGTATTGAGAGAAAATCTACAAAGAAAGATAGGGAATAGCAGCAAGTGGCGTTGGATTAATTTTTCTCGTTGATTGAATGTTACTCCGATAATCATTTTCAATTGATGTTTATAATAATAAATAAAATATTTCATGTGTTATATTTTTCTAGTTCTAAACTTAACCATTAGCTGGTCCATTTCACCAGAGTAACATAGTTGGTACACTGGGGCTTTTCAAACCCCATCGATAAAAATTTCTATTGCGTGGAAGCTACTAACTTATCGATCTTAAAAAATGTGTGATGGTTATTAAATATTGTTTTAACAGATACTATAATTTGTTTTATGAAAATATAATATTGAGTATTAAGAGAAAATCTACAAAGAAAGATAGGGAATAGCTGCAAGTGGCGTTGGATTAATTTTTCTCGTTGATTGAATGTTACTCCGATAATCATTTTCAATTGATGTTTATAATAATAAATAAAATATTTCATGTGTTATATTTTTCTAGTTCTAAACTTAACCATTAGCTGGTCCATTTCACCAGAGTAACATAGTTGGTACACTGGGGCTTTTCAAACCCCATCGATAAAAATTTCTATTGCGTGGAAGCTACTAACTTATCGATCTTAAAAAATGTGTGATGGTTATTAAATATTGTTTTAACAGATACTATAATTTGTTTTATGAAAATATAATATTGAGTATTAAGAGAAAATCTACAAAGAAAGATAGGGAATAGCTGCAAGTGGCGCTGAATTAATTTATCTCGCTGATTAAATGTTACTCCGATAACCATTTTCAATTGATGTTCATAATAATAAATAAAATATTTCATGTGTTATATTTTTCTAGTTCTAAACTTAACCCTTAACTGGTCCATTTCACCAGAAAAACATAATTGGTACACTGGGGCTTTTCAAACCCCATCGATAAAAAGCTATCAAATTTCTATTAATTTCTAAAATTAATAGAAAATTTCTATTGCAAGGAAGCTGTTAAATTATTGAACTTAAAAAATGTGTGATGGTTATTAAATATTCTTTTAACAGATACTATAGTTTATTTTATGAAAATATTTGGTATTAGAAAAAAATTGTAGAAAGTTTCCCTTCTATAAAGATGTTCAAACCGGAGCTGAACTGGGCTGGTGTATCTAAGACCCCAGTAGGCCAGCTAAGGATTAAAACCGTTAATTTTTAACTCTTTAGAAACTAACAGTATTACGTTTGTCGTCTATAGCCAGAAGAATGTCATCCAATAAATGCATTTTAAAGGAACATTAATTAATATTATTGATAATATTTAAAGTATAGCATTTTAAAATAAAGAAAATAGTATTTGCGGCACTGAATTATTTATTTTGTACAGATCTTATTATACGATCGAGATGGTTTGAACGTACGAATTTTCTATTATATACCAGGATTTTTAATTAACAGAATAATTTCTTCAGTTGTCAAAGACAAAATCTCCTAAAATTCCAATATGTACCGTTTTACGACCTTTAACCCTGAAACGGCCCACCTTGTCATTTGCGGTCTTAAGTTGGCCCCTGTCTTTATGAACCCGTGGATATTACGGAAGGTTACCGAATACGAGATGTGCGGATCTATGGTCAACGGTAAAATTTACTGTTTCATATTCTCGGTATTTATTACCGCTGTCTTACACAAAATAGTCGACAGCATTTGCGAAACGAGCAACACACGTGCGTTTAACGTATCGGTTTAATTCCATAAAACCGCCGCAACGACACACGTGATTTTTATTTAAAATAATACCCACAGATATATCGGCTAATCTACTCAAATTTATTTTCGGCGAGTTGGACCGATTCGATGAAAAATCGAGTTAAAAGACGAGTCTAATCGAATAATTATCGCAATTAAATACCTTTACGTCACACGTTAAAAATTTTACTGCCGAGACAGGATAATCTTGTCTTAGGGTAGTTCACCGACTTGCAGCTTAGAGCAAGTTCGTAAGATTTGCATCGAGAATGCATAGGAACTAACGAGATCGCAAGAAAACTTTGGCATAAGTCGTTGACAGAATTCATCTGAAATTTTGACAAAGGATTTAGCGGACCGACGTATATAGAAATTGGATTAAACGTTAGAGGGTGGAGCATGCAGGGGTTGAACACAACCCGCACGTTTCTCTGTTGCAATGTACAAAAGTTTCAATGGATAACGCGTAACATTTGACAGATCCGCTGAAAATATCCGTAAATATACCCCTATATGTATTTTCCTTTTCTGCATTATACACAGATACATTCTATAGAAGAATTACGAAAAACCCTCACTTTTGCATAACGAAATGACAGAAAAGAAGAATAATTGGGGTAAAATTCATATTCGAAAGGGTATGGAGAGAAAAACATGTTGAGTCGAAAGAATAGGGATATTCTAGATTTTTTCTTGACATATAACAGGGGGAGAAAATGCTATGCAATGATTACGTCAGGAAAATGTTGAATTTATACAGGCTTCTCCCAATAACAAATTTCCCAAAGACTTTTATTAAACTTGTTTATGGACGACGCGGTAAAACAATGAAATTTATTCGAATTGAAATTTTAAATCTGCAGCGAACTCCACTTTGAGTGACATTTCATTTATATTAATATAACTCCGAACGTGGTAACAAAAAATGCAATATGTAAAGAGAATTTAGACATACTAGTTTTCTAAGTTATCGTAACGAGACAAGAATTCTTCGTTTTCTATATTATTAATACTTTATCATAACTTTAAAAAAAAAGCCAAGATATTAAAAAATATTAATAATTTAATAATCGGAAAATTGTTTTCTGCTTGTTATAACGTAGAAAAAGAATATTTCCAAGTTCTCCTTTGCACACTGCATTTTCTGTTACTTCCTTCAGAATTATAATAATTAATGGAAATCAGGTCTTACTCAAATATATAGGAATGGAGTTTGCTACGGATTAAAAATTTTAATTGAAAGAAATTTCTTTGTTTCGCCGCTCGTTCACAATCACGTTTAATGAGCCTTTGGGAAACGTCTAATTGAAAAAAGTTTTGATAATTTTTCTGATCCAATGATTGCCAATAAACGATATAATTTTCCAGAATTAATGGTTTAAGCAAGTGAGAAAGGTGCACTAGAAAAGGAGGAGATTTCAATTAATATATTTTTTATATCGTAGCTATTTTTACTATATATAATTAATTGAAATCTTCTCCTTCGCCTTTTATATTTGCTTAAAACCTTAATTCTGACAAATTATATCTTTCATTTGCAGTCATTATTCCAGGAAAATGCTCAATTTATGATATATGAAAAATATATCATAATTTATGAAGAATATATTTTCTCCAATTAGACATTTCCTAAAGACTTATTAAACTTGTTTATGAATAAGCCGTGAAACAAAGATATTTATTTCCTTTGAAATTTTTAATCTGCGACAAACTCCACTCCTGTGCATTTGAATAAAATTTAATTTAATTTGATATAATTTTTATTTAATTGATTTTTTCGTTTAATTACTATAATTCCAAACGAGGTAACAGAAAATGCAGTATACATAAAAAAACATTTAACATTATTTTTTTTCTACGCTATAATAACCAGAATACAAATCTTCGTTTGCTACATTATTAACATTTAATTATAACTTTTTAAAAAATAGCTACGATATAGAAATACATATATGTGCCCATAATTATAAAAGTGGTCTAACAATAAGTTAAAATTTGAAAAAACTCCAACTTTCAATGTTGCAGAATGTAAAAACATTTTTTATTTTATTGAAAACAAATCCTTTAAATTTATCAACACAAAAAAAATATGACCTAAACCACTTTCATAATTATGGGCACATATATTAATTAAGATCTCCTCCTTTTTTAGTGCAAAAATGTTGATTTTATACAAACTTTTTGCAATTAGACTATTCCCAAAGGCTGATTAAATCTATTTCAATTAAAGAAATTTCAAAGGAATTTATTTCAATTAAAATTTTTAATCTCTCGCAAACTCCGTTCCTATATACTTGAATAAGACTTCATTTATAATAATTAATATAATTAATATAATGAAGAAGGTAACAAAAAATACAAAGAAGAATTTGAAAATATTATTTTTTTTACAATATAATTACCAGAAAATAATTTGCCGATTATTAAATTATGATTATTTCATTATAACTTTTTTAAAAACAGCTACGACATAGGAAATATATTAATAAATATATTAATTGAAATCTCCTCCTTTGCTACTTGCACTGTACCTTTCTTATTTACTAAAACCCTTAAATCTGACAAATGATGAATCTTCTATTTGCAAACTTCGATCCCAACGGTTTGTAAAATTATAAAAATTCAAATGGAATTAGAAAACTAGTGTTACAGGATAGAAAACGAATGTGATAAGGAGAGACACCCATTTCTACCGTACGTATGGCATATAGATCGTTCGTCTTTCCCAGAAACGTAGGAAAACATGGTATAATAAAATGTATAAGGGAGGGGGTTGGTTACATTGAGTAACGGTGGAAGGGACAAAATTTCTATGACAGACCTTTCATGGGACACCGTAACTACACCTACCAGTGACCTGGTAGATTTCGAAGAGATCTAAGCGCCCGAGTGGTTTTAGACCGGGCACGCGACCACCTGATTTTTTAACCTTTAGTTCCTTCTTTTCTTCCCGTTCCTTTAAGTCGCACGTTCTTCCCCATTTTCAAGCAGTTCATTGAACAACAAAAGAGTATATAAAGAAAAAAGGAACCTTCCCTCCACGCGTCAGGAATCGAAGAATCGTCATTGAAAAATCCTCGCAAGAATTGCAGCTTGAAACGTCGCTCTTAAACAAAAAAGTTGACGATATTAACAACAAAAATGACGTATCATAAAAATCGTTGCTATTGCTTCGGTCGTAACTTGGACCTATACTTCGGTGAGCTGACCACTGCTTTTTTTGTTGGCTACAAGAAGAAGAGAGGTCCAGAGCTTGACCAGTGACATCTGAACGTAGAGCCCCAGAAATTCACCCTATACCATTCGCCACGTGCCCACAATACCGCCCTTCCTTCTTCGTGTCAGAAGACTTTTTCTAAAGACCGTCACGCGGTGCACACACATACGCGAGATGTGTCGATAGTTAACAATGACGAAGTGTAAAAGGTTACGAGCAAATTTTCCCGTGTAACGATAAGCTCGAAAGCATAACACGTGCGGCTACGTAATATACATATATATTTTTTTTACATAAAAATGTGCCGTGACAGAAGTGGATTTTTAAACACTCGCTCCCACCGACATGATCTTCAAGTGATATCCAAGAGTATTTACGACAGTATCTGTGATTCCAACGACATTGAAATGCCAACTTTCTGCAATGACTTACAATTAGGAATATTGATTACATGGTAAGACGTCGAGAAAACTTATTTATTTAATTGTGACAACGGTCTTTTATTTATAACGAACCGCAACTAGAGAAAAGGGAAACGTCAAAATAGTGAAAATCGCTACGAAAATTTATAAACATGTGTCAGTGAGGCAAACTGATGGAAATTATTAGTAAAACGGCAGTTTTTCATAGAAAACTAACAATTGACTTGAATTTTACAGAAACGTTCGAATTTATTGTTTTATACAGAACTTTTTTCAGCTTCTAGAAATATTCTTGTAGCTTTTATTATTGTTTTCTTACGTAATTTTATGGTTTTTCGTTACGGGCACATCTTCATTGACAAATTTAGCAAATCGTTTTTGCCCAGGCTCGAAACTTCAATTTTTTTTTTACCACCGGAGGAAAGAAAGCACTCGATTTTTTTTATTAATTAACAATAACGTGACACTGAATCTTCGGACAAATTAGGAAGGTTGCGGTAACTTTCTCTTTTCGAAGACTCAAGTTTTTGTTGATTGTACCTTTGCCTTGTACCGAGTTAGGTTGGACTGAAATCGCTATGTCAACAGAGCTGCCTAGCCTAATGGATAAATAACAGTTACCAAGCGTTCTTATCTCGTTTGATAAAACGAAACTATTCATTAAAGTATTTATTTTACATCAAATCTATTATGTCAGGAGGTGTCTCTTTCTAAGAAGCTTCCCAGAAAATTCCTTTTCTTCGTTTGTTCCTGTTCTGTCTTTTTTTTCATTTTTTTTTTCTAAATCGTAAAAATTATATGAAATAACCATGTGCTTCTCTTATCATTATCCCTTACGTGATAGATCATATGATTCGGGTCCTATCTCGAGACATCAATCAGAATTATTATCTAACCGGATATGAATCTTATTGGATTTATGATACTTTCGAGTGAAGAGTCAAATTCATCGAGACTGGGTTATCAGAATTTCATTTGTAAAGATAGACTCAGGCAAAATGTCGACCCTGAAGGATTTTCCACTGGACACCGATTAACCCATTCGAGACGGCGATTTTTTTTCGAACACGGTCCCCAAGAGCAAAATTTTGTTTTTCTTGGTGAAGCTATAAGACCGGTTGCACACCAGGTGTGCAACCGGAAATCAATTGCACACACGGTGTGCAATTGGTCTCGAATGGGTTAATTATTTAATCACTGGAGTAATTTGACTTTCGAACCCTGTGCTTATTCTTACGTGGAAGTTTCAAGTATGGGATTCCCGAGTAATCTCCATTACTTTGTCCTTCCCCCGTTATCTTATGATATAACCGAAACTAACGTGAATCATATCGGTAATAAAGGCAATAAAAAATTGATGAAGCGATAAAATTATTTAATACAATCGTCACGTTTATTGAAAAATAAAAGAAGACGGCGAATGAAAGGAAAAAAGATCCGACGAGTGTTGGCAAGAACTTCGACCTTCTGGTCGAGAAACGAGTATGCGATCCATTACACGGAGACATGAAATTAGCGAATTGGTGTGGCGATAAAAAATTTAATAATAGCTCTCTAATTTCCCTGCGTCGCGTCAATTCCCGAAATCGCAATTGCTTTTTCTAGCGTTCGAGCAATAAAGCTTCAATTGAAGAGGATCGAGTGCGTCACTCTTTGATATTCCCAAAAATTATCATGTTTTATAGGTTCATAATTTTCTTTACGGTGCAAGCAATTCTTTGCGTACGAAGTTGGCATTTGCTCTAGACTCCCATAAAAATGTATCTCTTTGCGAAAAATATATAATTTATTTCGCGACAGCGTCTGGGCGTGATCAACAATAGTTTTGAAAAAAAAAATATTTGAAAACAAAAAGGCGTGTTTTTGTGAATTTTTTTTGGGAAAATGATTGCAGATTTCGAACTGTTTTTTTTCATAGTAAAGGGTATATCTTCGACTATGTTTCATAATTTTTTGATTGAAAAAAATTCACAAATGTAGGAGATACAATGCATTCCCCGGCCCGCTGTTCAAAAAAGGTCTTCTGCGGTGACCACTGTATCTTCCACCTCGCTCGTCTAAAATCAAAAAATCAAATAGCTTATGTTTTTGCATCGATTATCTAGTCCGTAATCGAAGGATTTGAGAAAATATTAATTTTTGAAAAAATGGTCGGCGATTGAACGTGCAAGTCCAAATTTTGATGAACAAATCACTTCATTTTCGTCGACCAGTTTTTCAAAAATTAATATTTTCTCAAATCCTTCGATTAAGGACTAGATAATACGATGCAAAAACATAATCCATTTGATTTTTTGATTTTAGATGAGTGAGGTGGAAGATACAGTGGTCACCGCAGAAAACCTAGCGGCCCGGGAAATGCATTGTATCTCCTACATTTGTGAATTTTTTTCAATAAAAAAATTATGAAACGTAGTCGAAGATATACCCTTTACTATGAAAAAAAAACAATTCGAAACCTGCAATCATTTTCCCCCAAAACATTCACAAAAACACGCCTTTCTTTCGGCCGCCAACTAGATGTAACCCCTTAAACGTCACACATCGTTATATCGAGAAAATCAATCAAGTGCAAACTCGTGTATTTGTTCAACGACATTTTGCAATGTAATATATTGCAAAACGTTGTAAAAGAAGTACTTTGCCGCTTTTTGTTGAAGAGAAAAATATATGAAAGCATATAAGTTTGTCTATTAAATTTTCGAAAAGGGACAAAAACAGGGAGAAAGTTTCCCTAGATAAAACTTTCATGCGAGGCGAAAGTACATGGCATGAAGAATGAGAAAAATATTTTTTTACTACCAAATAGGAATAGCAATTTATGTCGGTGAAGTTCGAATCCACCCACGGCTCTTATAAAAATGCAAGAAACTCCATTACAAAAAAATGTGTTTTTTTTTCTATGGCAACCAAAAATTTTAGATGTCAATTTCATTTTCATGGAAACGATTTATACATAGACGTTCTTAGTACCGGTACTAAGACGTTGACAAGCCTTTCAGAAAGAAATATCGAAACCAGGAAATAAGAGCGTCTCTTTACCAAAAGAATAAAGAAAGAAAAATATTGGTTCAAGGAAAGAACGTCAAACGAAATCAAAAGACAAATGAAAAGGGGATGCTACTGATGCTTTCCTGAAATTTGGTGGAACAATTTTTCTTTCGCCCTAGCATTTTATTTCGTGAACTATTTTACAAAGTCCCGACTTAACTATATACGAACGACGGTAATCTTATTTAATCTACAATGCCGTAATTAGGGCAACGAAGCATAAATGATCAAAATTGAACCCATATAGGACGTAGAGAAAGTTTCGGTTGCTATAATAAAATAACATTTACAATGGACGTACTCTTTTCGTTAAATCTTTAAAGCGGCCTAACGAAAGGCCATGCCTAATTGCGAGAATAAATTTTGAAAATGCTTTTTTTTTTAATTTTCGACATGAATTCTACATTCGGAAGTAATTGTTTTTTACATTTCATTAGAGAAATATAAGTAATTAGGGTCATTCTGTCGTGCGTTCGTTGAACCCTGCCACCCTACAGTTCAACAGAAACTACCAATGTTGATTTAAAATGAATAAACGATGTATCAACCCAACCGCGGTAAATCGAAATGCAAGAAAACTGCATGTACATAAATCCTCCTTGGTTAAAGCTAATAATTTCTGAAAACCGGTAATACACGTTGTTTACTTGACTTCCTTTACTAAAATACTTAACAATATGTTTAAAAAAAATTGCGAGGAAAATGGGTATCAAAGCTTGACAGTTTAATTGGGATGTTTGGAACCAAATAATACGTTCCTGATACGTACACTTCGAGTCTTTGGGCGATATTTTCGTACACGCATGTGTTTTTTTCCTCTTTTTTGGGGGGGATTCAATAATTAAGTATCTGTAAAATGCATATTCTACAACAATGTTCTTGAAATTCGTCCCTAAAAATAAGGGTGGGCGGTGCATATATATATGAGTCATGTGTTACACCCCCACATTACCCTCTATTCCAACCGCATGTCCATTGAAACGACAGAGGGTGTCTCGAATGTATACTGTTTTTCTCTATCGGAAACTTGTATTTTTCATCTCTTTCCGAAACACCAGAAAGACTCTCGTTAGAGAATCCCTCTACGATTTTCCTCGGATAAAATCATTATAACATTCCAAATTAATGCCGGCATGTGCATTAGTCTATGCCACAAAGCCCGCTTTACTTAGACAAATCCTTCGTCTGGCAGAATTTCATTAATGCGGTTTCGAATTCCTGCCGAGGGTCTGAATCCCTCTGGTCGGTTGCTTTCAAAGATATACCCACTTTTCGTTCATTTCCAAATTCATAAATTAACTGGAACTGACTCAGTTTCCATCCATATACCACCGCATATTCAAAACTATCGATCATATTGCAAGAGCACAGTGATTCAATAATATTAAGAAAAATGTCTTTTTCTTTCATTTTCGCAGAGAGTCGGCGTTCAAGGAGACCACGGGTATGGTTGCGGATGTAAAATCTTAAAAGGATTTAAGATCTACGAGCCAAAATGACATCGACGATGCCAGAGGAGTCCTCTACTCCGCCAAATACCGCGGAGCTCGACAGCGAAGGTTCGAGCGGAGAAGAACGCGACACCAAGAAACGTCTCATCGGTGATTTAGACACGAGTGGCCCGAAGAAGAGACGAAAGCAAACTACCCCGGTTCGATTCCCAACGACGCTCATGAACAGCGAGGAATTCACGGAAGAGGAAGAAGGAGCAAACGAAGAATGCGAAGGTAAGCCGAGAAGTTCATCGCAAGCGTCAATTCAAAACCATCCAAAAGACGAGAACCTGAATAACGAATTTCGCTGTCAATACTGCGAGCAGTTCTTTGACAGCAAAAGCACCTTAGACTCTCACCTTGACAGCGAGCATAGAACAACGAACCAAAGCCCCGTTATCAAAGAGGAACCATCTCAGCAACTAGACGATTCCGAAAGTCCCGTCAATAACATGTTAAACGCTAAAGACTTTTCCACTACCTGGCTCTCTGGTCACATGCAGTCGCAGATGCACCCCGACGACTGGCCCAGTTCCTCCATTCCTAATCATCATTTACAAACATTGCCCGGATTCCCCGGAGCTTTGTCCCAATTTCTTCCTATGCCCAACTTTCCGATGCCTGATTCGGGTCAGCTACCGAGACCTCCGCTGGAATCGGCGACCGGAAGGATATTCAATATGGACGCCTACTGCGAGTTATGCAACAAAGAATTCTGCAATAAATATTTCCTGAAAACGCACAAAGCCAACAAACACGGGATCTACGTAGATTCCCCCAGTCCGAGTGTCTCGGATCCGAGCGTTACGGGATCCTTGTCTCTGTACAGCGTAGGATCAACTTTTCCAAGCGGAAACGTTAACCTCGAACCGCCACTGGCACCGCCGACCCCTAGTATCCCTTGTGACATATGTCAAAAGCGTTTTAGAAATGAAGATTCGCTGAAGAGGCACAAACAGAGGAGTCACGTGGACTCTAGCGAACAGTCGGAACTCCAATCTACGACCGACGACGAGAGAGAACTGTCCCGGAACGGACCTTCGCCCATGGAGTCCTTCTTCAAGCAAGAATATGGCGTCGAGCAGGAAGACGCCAATTACATGCCGGCACCCAGACACTTGTCCCCGCAATCGGTGCAACAAGCGCGAGACTCGGGCTTCAACGCGGATCGGCTGAGACAACTGGGGGTGTTGAACCCGGAAGCGTTTTGCGAAATTTGCTGCAAGGAGTATTGCAACAAATACTTCCTAAGGACTCACAAAATCAAGAGACACGGGATTTACGTCACGCCATCGGAGAACGAGAAGTCACCCAGCACCCCGGGATCCGCCGCGAGTTGGCATCAAGTGCAGACCAGCCCCTTGAACTTGATCGTGGCCGAATCTACCGCCAGCTCGGAATCGGGCGACCGTTCTGCCGACGATTACGAATGCAAGTCTTGCGGCATTAGATTTCAAACGCTCGGGTTGTACCAAACGCATCAACGCAACATCCATGAAATCGAAGACCGCGAAGGTTCGCCCAAACAGGACTTCGACAACGAGAATTCCGAGCAACCGTTTTCGGAGGACCTGCAGAAACTACAAACGATGATCCTGCAGTTAAACGGCTTGGAGGCGAACAAAGGAACCTGCGCTATCTGCGGCAAGGAGTTCGAGTCTCGGGCGGCTTTGCATACGCACATGAACAACGAACACGGCGCCGCCACCTCGGAGGAAACGTCTTCACCCGTTCAGGAGAAGAATCCAGTGCCAACGTCATCGTCGGCTTATTGTACAATATGTGAAAAGGATTTCCCAAACCAAGATGTTTTAAGGAAACATATCGCGGACGAACATCAGCCTATTCGAAATCCCCTGAACTTGCCTCAGATCCCACAAATCCCCTCGATACCTTCCACTCCAACGTCATCCTCGCAGGAGCGAAAGATAGCGTCGATGGCACCCACGTCGAGTTACTGCGAAATTTGCAATAAGGAACTTTGCAATAAATATTTCATGAAGACGCACATGCAACGCATGCACGGCATCGCGATTGAAAATGGCGCGCAAATAGGTGGGGTTATCTGCAACATTTGCAACAAGGAATTGTGCAGCAAATATTTCCTACGAGTCCACAAGCACAACACTCACGGAATAGTCGACGAGAATCCCCCCGCAGGTCCATGCAGACAAGAAGGATACGATAATAACCCAAATAGCGACTCGAACAACGACTCCGCGCTGAGACCCGAGCAACTCGGGGACCTGAGCCATCGATACTTTACGCATTTCACCGAAGTTTGTCCAATTTGTAATAGAAGGTTTCGCAGCAGCAAGTGGTTAAAAGCGCATTTAATGGGAGACCACGGGAAGATCGGGCTCGACAAGTGGCGCGAAATCGAGCAACAATACCACGCTAACAGAAGCAACAACGGCGGGACGCGATCTTCGATCGCTCCGAGGAGCGCTCAGCAAAGCCCGAATTTGAAGATACCAAACGGCTTGGAAGCATCCAATCAAATAAAAACCGAATACTCGGGTTTTGGGAATCAGGTGTTGTCCACGTTATTTGGATCTCCCACGGAAGACCCGCAGACGAAGAATTACCGCTGCTCCTACTGCAACTTCACAACGACCGTGTTGCCGTTCCTATTCCTTCATGAAAGATCTCACACCAGTCCTCAAGACAACGCCAACATCGAGAACCTGGAAAAGTCGATTCAGTGTCCGCTTTGCCCCGAAGTGTGTCGCCATCCGGAGAGTCTGCATCAACATTTGGTGTCGAGGCATCAGTTGCCGGGTTTCGTACAAAATATGCAAACACCCTTGCTGGGTAATTTGAGACTAGATCCTGAAAAGAGCAACGAGTCGAAAGAAAGGATGGAGTGCGATAGGGACGAACGACGGCAGAACAGTCCCCACGGATCTTTGAATATTCAGGGCACACCGGAACCTCCGGTAAGATCGCAGGATAACGTCGTGCAAGTGACTCCGCAAGGTGCTTACAAATGCTCGCAATGTGGATTCGCCACGGCCAACTTGAACAGGATCAAAAAGCACGTGAAGAAGGATCACAAATCGATCGGAGATCCCATCGATGTCGTCATAACGGAGCTTTCCAAGACGCTGAAGGACATAGCCAACAAAAACAAACTTCCAGCTAGTTTCGCTATGCCGCAAGACATGAACTCGAATCCCGAAAAAACCATCATGCAACCGTTCCTCCTCGAGGAACACGAGGTGACGCAAATTGGAGAGGAATCAAGCTCCGAGAGACGTTTTGTTCCGGCTCTGGTGTATCTGCCGGTCAAGACTAGAATCAGCAGCTCTCTAACGACTTCCTTCACACTAACTCCCGCTTGATTTTCCTACACCTCATTCCTATATCCAACCGAGAATTTCTGCATCCTAAGCACATGGTACTGGTTCCTATTGATATTTTTAAATCGTAACATTATTTTTATATACGCCGCTAATGCTGGAATTGCTGCAACCGCGACGAATCTCTTTTACACTTCGTGTCAATATTTTAGTT
The DNA here is from genome assembly GCA_949825005.1 of Gasteruption jaculator. Taxonomy (NCBI): domain Eukaryota; kingdom Metazoa; phylum Arthropoda; class Insecta; order Hymenoptera; family Gasteruptiidae; genus Gasteruption; species Gasteruption jaculator. The sequence continues at coordinate 3,530,979 of OX463765.1, read as the reverse complement.
ACGTGCAAATAAGAATGCATGTCCGAGTGAACTTTGCAGCAATTTCAATATCAACGGCTAGAATTTTATCGTTAAAGACGAGACTATAGTGAGTTCTTAAGAACAGAGTATTTGAAAAATTCTAAAAAATTGCCATCGATCATTGAAGAACAGGCATTATATACATAAAAAAAAAGAAAAATAAATCTTTTTTTTTCACTTAAATTCCTTAGTTACTCAAGCGTGAGTAAATAAAGAGACACACTATAGTTTCTCTTTAAATAATTCGCTTGTTCCTTCTGAATGTTCCTATAATCAATACTCACGGTTTTTATCTAAGGAATTACTTAAAGGCCAAAGTGAACTTTATAAATTCATTGGATAATTCGTAAACCATTATTTCAATAATTTTAGAACATTTTTTAATGCGCTACGGCGATTGCGCGATTTCCTATATAGATAAAAAGAAATTGTCCGTAACATTTTAAAGCCACACGTTGTTATAAGTAGCTTTCTAATCGCGTTATATTGTAAATATATTAATGATAATGGCGATTGAAACAAATGGGTGATCATCAAAGTTCCTACTTTAAATGCTACGGGCCTAAGAGAAAAAAAAAACAAATTACAAACGTAACGAACGTCGGGTTGCTTTACGTGTTTAAAACCATTACCTTTCTTTGCTTTGCTCAAAATAGCATTTCCTCCCAGAAATAACAATTTTACGTTCGATACTTTCAACTGAGTATGACAAGCTGAGGACATATATTTCGCATAAAAACATCGTTAATTCAATGAAACTTCTAGATGGGGGTAGAAGTAGACTGACTATCGTCCAATAGTGTTATATCGAGAAAGGTGGGCCTTTCGGGCTCTCTACTCGCTCGGGTGTGTTACTTAAAAACTAGTCGAAACTTGAATCGTATTATTATTTTAGTCAGAATATGACGATTATTAGGTACCAACTTAGGCATAATTTGAGACTCGATTGAAGTTAAGGGGATGTGGATGGACGGTAACTTTTTAAATGAATGTTGACTTCGAGTTTTTCCTCGGAAAGCTGCTGCAATTTTAATAGAACGTGAGATTTCCCCTTTGCCGAAGCAGAGAATTAATTACTCTACAAACACAGTACCTCGAGGTAATTTGTAAGAATGTAGGAAACTACCGGGGATTTGCCAAAGGCACACTTGTTCAATATTAACGATAAATTTCATGTTGCCATGAACTAAATTCTAGAACAAAAAGTCGAAACATTAATTTTAAAAAAATAGAAGTTATGTACCTTCAAAGTTACAAATATGACTTTCCATCGATCATCCCTTTAACGGAAAATCCAAAGATAAATTTATTTTGAAATTATTCCAAAAAATGTACGAGATCCGAAAAAGTTTGAAGTCAGTCGATTTAGAAATTGTATTTTCTTTAATTTTCTGAAATTTGTCCTAGTCAATATTTTATACACAAGCGATACAAGAGAAGAATATATATATATATTATATATAAAAATGAACCGAGTTAATACAGCAAAGTATTTAGAGTATTCTATATAAACAAAATCTATTTAAATAATAAGCTTAATATTAATCATAACGAATAAGAGGGTTCGACAAACAATGAGGAAGAAAAAAGTGGTAATCGTATGAATTAAATTAAAGAAAATCATGAATGTACTAAATGCGGCTAGATAGTATCAGTGGACAAAATATATATAAACAAAAAAAATAACTGAGACCGAAATGTAAAGAAATGACAAAAATTTGTTTATTGATAAGGAAAATTTGATGGATGAAAAAGTAAAATATAATAAATCAACTCAGGGTGGACACAGTATAACCCGTAACAAAAAGTACAATCGTATACACAGCCAATGCATATAGAATTTAAAAAAAAATAAAGAAGATATACATTTTAATGTTATAATAGTAACGAATAATAGGAAACATGTCATGTGACCTTTTGAGCTGTCACCTCCTCAATTTTTTTATTTTAGACGACCAAAGATCGAAATATTACTTTTATAGGAAATAGAAAGTTGAAGGATCAATAAAAAAAGTATGACCTCAAACCGAAAGGAGTAAACGGTGAAATCCGTAGCTATAGAATAAAAAAAAAAGGAAGAATACATAAATTTAACAGATTAAAAGTTGAGTATTTGGTAGAAGCTGTTCAAAATCGTGCCTTGCAGCTTGGAAACGGAGAATCAAAATTTTCGTGTGACATTTTAAAGTCCTTTATTACGACCTATTAATTAAGTGTTCAGTTAGACAAATTCAAATAAGTCACGGGTTTTATCAAAACAAAAACAGCGTATCTTCTTCGCATCGTAATGGTCCTTACTTTGGGAAAGGTGGAATGCCAAAAGTCAGTGAAGAATCGACATTTCGAGTACGAATTGTGTTACTGGATTAATTGTCGACTCGTTGTCCAACAAAAGTACCTTTCTTGAATTCGTCTAATTTTATGATTTTTATGAATTTTCACATATTTCTGAAAATTCACCGGGGCATTATTTGCCAAATGGGAGGCCAACATGAAATATTGGTAAATACAGTATACCTACAATACGAATATAAAATTTGTAGATCTGGGTTCATAGCTTTTTTTTGGACATTTTTTTTTTCCAAATGGCCATAAATTATAAGGATTAGTAGTTTCCGTAACTTTTTCTACTTGAAAGGAATATTCAAAAAAGGGAGGCAAAAAAGACAGCTGCTTGAAATGCAGTGACCACACGGTTGTTAAACGTTGCAGCCGCCCTTATCTGACCTCACTCCCTGAAATATTATTCGTGCAACGGTTCGTCCATTTTACGAAGGGACTACATAGGTATACCGGTAGTTTGATGAACAAACAGCACCGATACATTTCCGTTTTCTCGATATTTACGCCCCCGCTTAATATACTTTCTCCTAAAGACATAATAATTGCATTAACGATATCTATATGATAGTTTCGATATCGTGGGATCGGAAAATTCGTTCATATTTTATTCTACCGCCACGAGGAATAGAAACTATTATTAGAATTTGTCTTTCCGTGCATTGCATTAAGGCCATTACCATTCAGGCGAAAATAGCATTCTAAAAAGAAAATAAGCGAATTTTAGCAGAATATAGTCGTTTTTATTTCACGACCTAATATTTTCATTTCTTACCGTAAAAATTGCAAAATTTAATATACGGAAAAAAATAATAAAATTCGGTAAGAAAATAATAAATATGCACTTGTGATGAAAAATAATAAAATTACGTTCAAAAATAATAAAAGTTACAAGAAATTTTCTGCAATATACAAAAGTCTTTATGAAAAAAAACATAAAATATTAAAGGTTAATGTCCCTTGTGAAATTGCAATTGATCATTAATTTTTTACAATTATTTCGTTCCGGGTGCATCTTCATCATTTTTTAAAACAATTTTTATCGCCACGATATTTTCAAAAAAATTTTGTACTTTTCCGTAGTCTCCGAAAAACAAGAAGAAGAGAAAATTGCACAAACGCATCCCTCGATCGTATTCGAAACTAAAATTAGATTAATTCATTGCATTTGCGTAATCTCCCATCTATAAATGATGCATTCACGGAAATGTTCGTGGAAAGAGGAGAATCGACAGATTTTTCATACGACATATATTTCCATGAAAAGAATAAAAATATCCATTGTCTCTGAAACCCCATAAAAATTTGGTCGTTAGGGCAAAAATTGCAGCTGAAAGGAAAGCGCACAGTGAAAAATGTATATATGTAGCGCATTGCCATCGTGATTCACTCGTATTTCACAAATGAATTAGTATGCGCGCACGCGTTGCATTAACGTGGCACTGCAGCACGCATAGATGGGGATGAAAACGGAGAGTGCAGGAAAAAATAAGGGGAATGGATGAAAGTACGGACCATTACGATTGCATTGAAAATATGCATGCGGATGAGAGTAAAATTCTACTGGGAAAAATGGAATTTTTAGACCTACCATTCAGAGGACTTTCCGATGGGTTTGCATCTGGTCCCCCTTTTTGTCGCGAGGTTACAGGTCATCGTCGTGACCTTTAATCACAAAATACAAGGGACATATTTTTCAGGGAAAAAAAGATGGCGCGCGCGCACGTATTGTCCATTTTTCTCTTTCACCCCATATAAATATATATCTATATGCATCCATGCTAATGGACCTCCTCTCTTTAATTGCGAGAAAATCCGCATTGTGCACTTAATGGCCCGTAGGAGGGAGGGCCGTATATTTTAATTATCATTGTACCCAACGTGGTTGTCGATGTATAATAAATGAGGCTTTCCGTGACATTATTCTCAGTATGTTAATTCAACCGGACAAAGGGACATCGCATTTCCCCTCCACGTGCAGCTTCTCCAAAAATATCTAGTGTTTTTTTTTGTTAGCGATGGCTCCCTTACGAAACTCATGTTTTCTCGGATTTTTCTGAAATTCTCGAATTCGCGAATGGATCGTAACCTGGAAACCACCCCCGGAGGACCATACTCTATATAAAATCAGTGCTGCGAAAAAATTAAGTAGTCCAGCATATGGCCTTAACTGGAGAGAATGAAGGGTAACGGAAAGCCTCGTTTGTGCGTATTAACGGAAAATCAAAATCAAAGACACCCAAAGAGAATATTGCCTTCGTAAAATTAAATGAGCAAAAAATCAAACTTTTTACCCGATTAAATAAGAAAGGAGATAACAAAAAAATCTACCACAAAAATTCTATTGATCATTGATATAAATATATATATATATACTATTAATTACTATTATGAATTGTAAGGGATATATTAACGATAAATATTTCAAGATGTAAGCCTAAAATTGAAATGATCAAAAAGAAATTGTATTATATTGATTAGAGTTGTAATAGCGGGAGTGTAAGGTGTATTATTATGCGTACGAGAGAAGAGACAAGAGAGAGAGAGGCGAATTTTGTGAGAATGTGGAAACGTGTATGTAAAGTGTATGTTAATTAGTAATATCTAGTCATTTTGGAAACGGTTTACAAATTCCTAATACATTAGCTAGTCCAAGAGGAAATAGTCGAAAGCAATCCGGTTGTCACAAAAGAATCATTTCAGGCTACAAGGAAATGCATCTGCAGCTAAAACCAGATATTTTTTTACGAGTCAGTTTATAAAACTACGCTATATTCGAGGGAGAAAGGAAACTTTATAATTTTCTTCCATTGTTATATATATATACATACATTATTTTTCTCTAGCAAATATATTATTTAATTAGACATTCTTTTTATATTACTTTTCTTTTTCCTCGATTTCGATTTTGTATTTATTTCATACATTATAATTTGTGTGACACTATTATTACAATAAAAAAAAATGATTTACGTAATTAGTTCTACGTTTCGTTGACATTTTTATGTTTGTTCTTTTTTTTTTCATTCACCTAAACGTGCTTTTTACGTTACTTTTATTTACATTTCTCAGCAGCCTTATTTGTATGTAATTCGATCTACCGAGATATCGCTTTACACACTGCCATTGTATTTTTTAACGGGTGCCATTCTAAAGGGTCTCTTTCGAAAAGGTCGCAACGACAAATAAGAGTGCAAACAAACTTAAAAAAAAAACTTGACAAATTATTTCATCAGTTTCACGTAACTTTCCTCCTTCCATCGAGTTTTGATAGAAATTGAAAACGGGAAACTGATATTTACAAAAAATATGACGAAAAGATGAAAGTCCAAAAGTTTTCATTGGATGACCATAGCGTATGTGAGTGATTTGGAGATGGAAGGAAAGAAGGTAAACTTTTTCTTTGAGTTCTTTTGAGAAGGGAGGGAGAAACGATTTTCGTCCTTCTTCAACGACCAATGAGTAAATGACATAGCTACGCACCCCTCTTCTATATACTTTTATATACAAACACATATAAGATGTACGTTGAAAGTCACCCCCGCACCCCCAAGGGACATGTATAGAAATCAATAATATCTTGCGGTTTCCAAGAGCTACGAAAAACCACGAGAGGGGAAAACCTTCAAAGAAAAAAAAAAATGGAATCTTTTCATTAATTCTCCAACTCGAACTAACGAACCGTCCATACTTTTCATGTGAAACATTTCTCTTCAAAATATATACACCCTTTTTTCACAGAAGGAAAGTGCCAAACGGTGGCGTCTCTCTTTCTCGGATATGCGTGTGCTTCGTTAAATTTAATTAAACCGAAAAATCATGTAGCATTTTCATCCGGTTGTATCGCCACTGGGCCGATAAATGCAACGCAGGGGTAAGCAGTTCAGTGATTGGCACCTTCAGCAGAAACGCCACACAAATGGTTAATTGAAAATTCGAACAATGAAAATGTAACGAAGATTTCATTAAACGTTTCTACAAAAATCTCTAATAATTGTGAAAAAAAACATAATTTATCTGAAATAGTTTGAAGATATAGAAGAAATGTACAAAAAAAAAACGTGTTGCTTCTGAAAAAAACAGTTATTGGCAAGCACGAGATAATAGTCACCAACTTATGTGACAGCGATTGGCATGAAAAGTGTGAAATAGAAAGTTCATGAATTTATGATATTTTTATTTTTTAAAAAAGGGAATATGTAAGATGTTTTTACACTTTCCGGATTAAAAATGAGTGGCCAATCACTGTTGCATAGTTACCCCTATTCGATTGTCGATTCAATTCTTTTTAATTCAAAGAAAAAGAAGCTACTTTCGCTTTTCTGTTAAAACTAAAAAGCTAGGACCCTTTAAATTAATTCGAAAAAATATATATTGACGCCCCCGTTCCTTTGTAATAAACAAAAACTTGAATAACGAGTGTCTTTTATAAATTGCACCGCGATGCAAAGAATTCGTCCATTTTCAATTGAGCGATCGATATAAAAAATAAAATGGAATTGTGTAGGTTCCACTGGCGGTAAATTTTGCCAAAATATCATATGCGTCCATCTTATGGTATATAAAATAGCCCCATAAAACGGTCCAGAGCCCCGTTTTTCAATAGATGCTCCGATCACGGGATACTTTATCGCTTATTTCGAATAAATATAATATATGTATATCCGTTTCTCCTTTTCTCGATAAGAAGAGAGGAAGAAATCGTGAAAAATTCGGAAACCCAATTCTTTCAACATATAATTAACAATGTTATTCAAAAGCATCGATAGTTACCTTGTAATGAAAAGAACTCAAAATGTAATTAATTAATAATTTCGTAATATACGAATTTGATATCGCACATATTTTTCAAAGACTCCAAGGATATTTGCTTCTGCCAAGAAAAAAATTTTTAACTCTAGCTAATTTTTATTCAAATTGAACCTCTAAATTACTGAAAAATAAACACAGAACATATAAATATATTAATTAACGTGAAAGAAGAAACAAAAGTAAAATTCGAGAAGAAGATGGAATTAAAGGAGTTTGATCGATAAAAATATGTGAAAGAGAATTTCAGAGATCCGGGAAAAATTTAAGGGTGGTATATATTGAACGAAGAATACCCCTACTTTTTTCCCCGGTCCACCACCCTCTTTCCCCTACTCATCAACCACCCCAGCTAGGAAACTGCTTATACCCCTAGGAGGAAGTGGATTGCAATTATCAAAGCCTTCGTTCTCCCACCTTTTAGTTTTCCAGACTCATTCGCCGCGTTCATTTTAGGCGACCTCACTCTCACTCTCGCTCTCACTCTCTCTTTTCTCTTTTCTCTTTTCTTTTTTCTCTTTCAGTCATCTTACGAAAATTTCTTAGATGTGTTCACCCTCTCGTAATATTTTTCCCACGTCTTTTCTTTTACGATACCCTTCTAAAGATTCTTTTACTATACTTATACATATATGTCGAAAAATAACGATCCCCAATCAAAACAGGTCTTTGGCTCCTCTATTCATACTTTCATATAAATTGCGATATTTCTATTAGAAAAATATCGATTAACTTTTATGTTTCTTGACGAAGTATAAACCTTGAAAAATAGGGAGACGAGGCGACAAATGGAGCAAATTCATTTTTGTTCCGTGATGACTCATAATGTCCTTTTTCCAAAATTCACTTGCACCCTAATTGATAGTGTTACAAAATGTTATCTCGGAAAATTGCGTAGTCAAAGAAAACCTAAAACGATTCATGATGAATCTCCGTGATATGGCAAAAGTTTGCATTGCATACGGGTGCCAAATCCTCACCGTTACAGATAAAACTCTGTCGTTTCTGTTCAATCTTCTAGAAAATATTAATTAAAATGGTATTAAGCAAAACAATGTCTACTATCTCTACTTTATGAGATAAAATGTATACGATAACCCACGCAACGAGTTTCTCCGGAACATTCGTCTTTTGGCTCGAGGTACACGCCACTAACCTGGTTTATTATTTCGGCTGAATTTGTTAAAACCATGATTCCTTATTCTGAGCATATTTTCACAAATGCAAAAATGAAAATTAAAGTTGGGAAAAATACAACAAAGTTCATACGATTTTGAGACTAAATTTCCATTTATCAGTTCTTTGCGTAACTTCTGTCGTATTTGTCATTACCACATTTGCAGACAATGACCGTTTTTGAAATCTACACTCAAACCTGTTTTTGTGCGGTCTCTTTTTACGCGATTTTTTGTTCTGCGATTTTTTTGTCTCGATATTCACATTCCGCACGAAAAAAAATATCGCACAAAAACAATCGCAGAAAAATAAAATGGCACAAACAAAAATCGAACAAAAGAAAAACGCATAAAAACAGACCGCACAAAAACAGGTTTGAGTGTACACAATTTCGCATATGCTGTTTCCGAATTTGTGACGAGAAAATGAATCTTCTTAATTTCCAAGAATAGTTTTTAAAAGTCTGCCAGACTTTTTAATTTCTCTTTTATTTTTTTCTCTATTAAGGGGTAACACCGCTCTAGGATTTTGAAAAAACCGAATTCCTTTTTTTTGCTTAAAATATACTTTAGCGTCACAAAAACAATGTACAATTGGTAGTGCAGGAATCGCAGATTGAAGGTAAAATAAAATTTTCAAAGACTAAAGTACTTTCAAAACTTTAAACGCGATTATCTGGAAACCATGATTTTCGAACTGGGAGGACGGGTTAATCGGAAACTATCGCATGGATCGGTTTGAAATTTTGACAGTAGCTTGACAATTACATTCATTACAAAAGTACGTAGCCGTTTTTTGATTCGTTATACTTTTTTTTTATAAAGAATTTATTGCTCATTTTTTTGCCGAAAATCGAATTTTTATTTTCACAAGTGTGCTATTTTTACAAAAATCAATTTTTTTTAAATCCCTACGCACTTTTTGGGCAATGTCATATAGATTAAGAAATTTTGTGATTTTTTGTTCCTGGTCTTCAACTTTCGGAGAAATCCGTCCTCCCGTGGAGGCTGTTAAAAAAAAGGCGATTTCGAAAAACGACTGTCCCACCATTTTGCCACAAAATGTCAATACAATAATTGTTTTTTTTACACTTGAATACATGTTTGATTAATTGTCCTTAATTTATTATCGGAAATCCTTAATTTATTATCGGATATCGATTTTCGAAACAATTTTAATTAAATCAATGTTTTATCCCTTAATTTTGATGGTTTCAATTGTACCCGAAAATACGACAAAAATTATGCAACAACCTGATACGTTCTTCTAGAAAATCGATAAGGTGGTGGAAAGCCTGTTTTTAATGGGGAAATTTTTTATAGGCATAATTTTTTGAACATTTCAGTACAGTTCGGTAAAAAATCGTTGCCAGCGAATTTGGCTTACATAATTTACTTCGACAATGGTTTCAAGCAAACCGGGTTGAAAATTTGTAAATATTTGAAAGGTCGACGTAACGACATATGTTTGGAAATAGGTTTTTCAATCTTTCACATAAAACATCGGACGCGCGTGCGATAAATAATACGCGGTACAATGCACCGAAAGGCACTGAAACTTTGTAAATTTCTATAAAAATAGAATGTCACCCTTTCGTAATATTTTCCTGTACACATATACCATTACAACACCCGAACCCTCACAAAATCTTTTATTTCCACCGTTCGGGTCGGAATTGTGCCATCACCGAAATTTGGGTTTCCGTGAATTCGGAATTTTAGGGATGAAAGGGGTTAGAGATTTTACTTTAAAAAGCGGGGATATAAATTGAAAAGATCGAAGAGCAACGCGCGTGTACCAACCCTTTATTTATTTAGAAATAACACGACACGTGGCACCCTTCTTACTTTATTCAACGTTTCTACGGGTTTTCACCCCAAAAATTTTCAGCTGCCACGCATCGTACGGCATAACCGTGGTTCTTATATTCACCCTGTCGATTTACACAATATTTTGGAAATCTTTGCCCACGTACCCCCGAGTCGCAGGCTTAAAGGCTTGGACTCTTCCATTGTATTGAAACGATCAAACGACAGATGGGAGAAATAGAAAAAGAAGTAAAGTGAAAACCAATCAGGAAGAAAAAGGAAAAAAATGGAAGATAGAAAAAAAAACACAAGTGTGTAAAACGACATTGTGAAATTAGGGTTGAAACCTTGTAATTCTAACAATAAAAGGAGGAAATTAACTATTCAATCGATAAAAAGGGTGAATAAGATAAATCCCTTTTCACTTCTATCAAATAAAAAAACCTTTAAATACGGGAACGAATTCTACGGGCCAAAAAAATTTCATTACTTTGCGAAATGAAAATTTCACCGAAGGTAGTTCGTTCGTTCCTTAATTGATAGTTGCATTTCTGTAGGAAATCTTTTTATTGTCGAAAGAATTTTTTTTATCGGTGGAAGGGACGTGTGGTAACGTCTATTATATGTTACAGTGAAGAAACAAAGGTATCGGGTAGGTAAGGCAGAGGACTTCCGAAGCTAACCGCGAATTTGCCAATCTTCTGCCATCTTCAAATACGAGAGACCTTCCTTACCGTGGCCACAGTCTTGCGAGATTATTTACCATTTTTTAGTTTCTACGCGGTTACCTACTCGTATTTTAATTTATTAATTTCGAATTTTGTATTAATTTTAAAAATTAATGCACAAAATATTTAAAAATATAAATATTATCGTTTGACAACAGTAAAATACGAATTGTTAGTTTCACTCATTTGCAAAATATGTGAGTCACTGTTTTACCCCTTTAGAATGGCATAATTGACGAAATTGACCGAAAACAAAGAAGAAACATTAGCGAAAAGGAAATCTCACTGAGATTTGTTGAATTGCAGAACGACAATAATTCGAATCTAACGACGCAAAGTTGTTAAGAGGCACATCACTTGTAAAGGGAATTCAGCGATTTTATTGACTAATGATTTTCAAAACGAAAGATACGAGACAAAAGTATTTCAAATGAATTAAGTTCCTACGTTGAGAAACCATACGTTCCTATTTGCAGCTTTATCGTGAAACCACAAGAGGAAAAGTATTTTACATTTCCAAACTGAAAAGCTAGTTCGTCTGATAAGTTTCTTTAAATAAAGTACATATGTAAACGAGATAAATAAATAGATATATATAATCACCGATTCTGGACCAAAGAAAATATAAAAAAAAAGAAAAAGAATCTATATATATATATTTAAGGGCGAAGATAAAATTAATAACGAAAATAGATAATATACGAAGCATAAGCGACTAATTGTATTTTTAACGACACAATAAGAAGAGAATAAGGAAAGGCCTTTACTTTTACGTTCTTTAATATAATTGCAGAGTTATTTGCTAATTAAATTTTTGATTTTTCATTTTTGATATGTCCCGAAGCGAAATAACGTACTTTGCAGCGAAATCAATGGATTTTTCTTATCAAAACATTTTTTAGAATTCGAATTCAAATTCTTTCAGCCGCGGAAATATTATTTAGCAATAATCCGATAACATCAAAATTTTGTCTTTTTCGATTGTTTTGAATTTCTATCGCGTGCCCCGAGTTCCAAGCGTATCTTATAAAAGGATACATAATTAAAAGTTTAATTAGCATATAAAATAAATATGTGCCACTCCCTCTCGACAGGATCACAATACGTAAGCATAACATATGTATAGTTACAATAAATGAGGCAGAATGATTAAAAGTAAATAAGTGAAAAAGTAAAATAATAATGTTTAAGGCAAAAGCGAAAATCAAAATTATTCGAATAAGGATACGGATAAAGAAACACTTACGCGAGTGTTTTTTTATGTAATAAGTTTCAATTATTGAATTTTAGCGGTAGACGAAGAATTAGAAAGACGTTTAGAGAAATTTCTGGTGTAAGTAAATACAAGAAACGTGTGGGTGAAAAGAAAACGAATATTCATTAGACTATAAGATAAGTTTCGAGATTCAGGGTCTTTATCATTTTGCGTTTGAATCTTTCTTCGAATGTTATCGATATGAAATAATGAAATCAAATTCAAAGTGAAACACGAAAAAAAAGAATATATAATACAGTAGATTCTCCGTACAAGATACCTTCGAATGCTTTCGTACAAGATACCACGGGTTCCCCTTCGCTAATCCACTATCCCCACTCCTAATGCCTCTTCGCCTCTGAATCTTTAAAGTTGCGACCTCCGTACAAGATACCACGGAAATAAATGAGAAAAAATGAGAATTATTTACACATAACGATTTTTTAAATTTATTATCATAAATTGTTAATTATTTAAGATCACATTTTCATTTTTTGTTGGTTTAAAATTCATAGAGAATTTTCAATGACTCGTAAACGTAGCTTTTTGTCGGGGAAGTGACGTTTCCGTGACGCACTGGACTAGTATGTTTAAAATTGATTTACTTACGTGAGATAATTGCACAAACGGTAAAAATAACTTTTCTTTTCTCTTTCTTTCTGCTCAACACGGCGAGAACTCCTCGTTTGCGGACTTCTAGTCACGTGACAAAAAAAAAGAAGGAAAAGGATATGGAATACAAAGCAACCTACATTATCGGTTTAACTTTAAACTATTTTGCATGGTATCTTATACGAAGGACGTGAGTTCTATTCCTCTCCGGCGTAGTAGGCTGCTGAGTGGGGGAACGATAATTTTCGGAATCATATTCCCCTCTGGTCCCTTGTGGTATCTTGTACGGAGAATCTACTGTACTATCTCTGGCCCATAATGAAAGTACACCGAGAATAAATAAGGGCACGAATTATCGAATTTCTAGTTGATTTAATCATGAAAGTAGTTGGAATTACGATAAATGTAATTAAAATTACAAGAAACGTATAGTTGACGCCGTGTTTAACTACAGCAATAGTTGGTGTTACAATATATTTTTTTCAGTGGGAAACGCCTTTTCAACTGCTACTATTATTAAGGGACAGAGGTAGCAATGATTAATTTTTCCACGATTTCACCAATTTTCGTGTAAAATGAGATAAATATGTAGGGAAAAGATAAAGTACAATTTACTACACGCCCGGTTTGAATAACGATTCAAGCGGTGGATTTTGACGAATTATTAAACTCGTATGCATTAAGGTGATGTGTATATAAAAAACGTAATTGATTCGTAATTATTTCTGTAGTGCAATGACGTAACAATAATGACGGCCAGTTTCTCGTATTTCTTCGGATTGACATTTGCCGACGCCGACTGCCGAAGAAAGGAAAAATCTTTTCAATACTCGTAACTAACACTAATTGACATCGAATTTTTTTACAGCATCCATCCAGTGAGAACTGTCAAAAGTGTGTAACCCCTAACTTCTGCACGTTGAGATCTCACTCTGTTGACAATTATTTTGAAACGCGACACATTTTCTAGCAGTTTATTATTTTTCAAGCGCACCAGATTGTAAGTGATAAAAGAAAAACAAAAAGAATCCATAAACCGAATGTTCCTAATGTGAAAAATATAACATTATAAACGTCGTTATAACTATTTTATTGTATTTTAGCGGTTTTAAGTTTAACAGAAAGATCAAGAAAACTGGCAAAGTGTCGCTTGGGTTTCTATAATATATATATATATATATATATGTTATATATATTATACGACTAACAATAAGATAATTACTTAAGGAAAAATATACATTGTGTACCTACGTGATGAGATATATAAAAAAAAAGTGAATACTATCAAATGTGTAAGTATGAAACTAATAGGTAAAATTGTGAATGAAGTAAATTCGTCTATATTCCAAGAAAAGAAATGTTGAGAAATGGAAAATTTGAAATAAACTTGAAACTATTTTATCGTTTAACACTTTGACTGCCATGTTGGTCACCGGTGACCGACACTAAACTTTTCGTACAGGCCGCGCTGGTTATGACAAATGCAATAGCGTATACCATTACGACCCACGCGGCGTAAATAGAGAGTCACATAAATTTTACATGGCAGTCAAAGGGTTAATCAACTTCAAAATTCAGCTCCAAAAACATACAAATGATGAGGAAGATGCGAATATGTAAATAAAAGGTAAACAAAAAGTTGCCCACGTACAATTTCAAGCTACAACGCCGTAAAAATAGTTTACGTATTTAATGAGAATTTTTAAGTTTCTTCTTATCCCCAATCCGAATTTCCCTGTCGACAATTACATTTGTGGGAGAGATCCATTTTTAAGTAAAGTATCGAAGAGTGCTAATAAGAAACAAAAGATGTGAAAAAACGTAACAAATAATCAAAATTAATGAAAATCAAAATTAATTTAAGTATATCATTATAAGGTTTTATATAATAATTGTTAGTTACTAAATATGATTACGATGATTATTATATACATTAAAATTAGTTGGATACGTCAAGGAAGGAAATATTATTGTACAAGAATGATCTGTTGAATGCACTTGTATCTCATAATTATTAAGAGTAAACAAAAGGGGGATATATGTTTAAAAACAACATTTAAGAGAACAAAGACAAAATAGTTAAATTTCTTATTGTCATCTGCGGAGGTTATGCGTTTGTATGACGTATCGAAAGATAAGGATTGAAAATAAAATTGGTGCATCGAAATTTATGCAGTTTATCGTTATTTACACACTAAACATTCATCTACGACGCATGTCATTTTTTTTCTTCTGCATCCGATATTATTTTTTATTTATTTATTTATTTTTTTCAAAATCAGTATCATTTTTCGGTAGCTGGTGCAGAAATTACATCGCCGTTACGTAATTTAAGGTAAGTGTCCCCGTAAGTGACGTGGTATTGGTTACAGAGAATCTCAGTAATATTTAATGTATGTCTAGTTTGATTAGTCATACGGGTAATTATTTTTAAAATCTCGCGTGCGTCAATGCATTCGATTCTTCTATTTCACTGAAATCTTTCTACGTGGTAAGAAATTAAAAAAATAATCTATGCTATTTCCTAAGATATCCATCCGCAGCGTCGTATTAAATTCGTATCGTGTTCAACGGCGCACATTGGAATCACGCTAGTCTACGTCTTATAATAATCATCAATTTTCAACAGTTTAAGAATATATCCTATAACTTTACTAAGAAGATTGCAGAAAATCAGATAACAACGTCGCACGGTCTCTTCAACGGAGGGAATAAACCTCCACTGCGCTACAATCGATGTTTAATATTGCAAGCTCCGCATATGCACCGGAGTTATATGTATACATGGAAATCACTTACTCTTCTTCATTGTGCAATAACTCGTTTGTCAGTTATAAATAGTAAGTGATACCCAGTACAGTAGAATCTCCGTACAAGATACCACAAGGGACCGGAGGGGAATATGATTCCGAAAATTACCGTTCCCCCACTCAGCGGCCTGCTACGCCGGAGAGGAATAGAACTCACGTCCTTCGTATAAGATACCATATTTTAAAGTTAAGGAGGTTCGAGCGAATCTAATGTGAAAAATAATTTCCAACTTTGAGCTTTGAAATGAAGTATACGTATAAATAAATACGTCATTTATCTAATCCGAAAATTTTAAAAAGATTCACCGTTTAGTTACTTACATATTAAATTTCAAAAATCACATTTTTTATCTCCTTATACACGGGCTCTTATGGCGGACAAACTTTAGTCGAGACTTTAATTACTTTTTTCAATATTAACCTCCCAACTTTAACGAATAAAAAACTATGCACAAGAAACTTGGATTATTGTAAAATATAAAAAAAATGTAATAATAATACATTACCGATATAATTTTTGAGATATTTAAAGTTAAATTTTATGTTTTTAACTTGTTTATCGTCAGCTATTTATTCGAATAAAGATTTGGCAACGTCGCGTCAACAGCTGAGAAAAAAAAGGATAGAAATATAGTTACAGAGAGAGAAACTATAGAAAATAATGGGTACACATTCGTATATGTATAACCTCAAATTCTGTAATGGGTATAATCAAACGCGCTATTGCCAAATCTGTTTATTTAATCCGGCAAGTAATAAATACGAAAGTCATTTTATTACGTTATTTTATTAAATAAGTAAAAATCATCAATTATTAAATTGTTCAAATTATTTTAAATTAAAATAAAGAATTTTGACGAATATTGGGAAGACTGAAAGTAAAAAAAAATTTAAACATTATTTCGACTCATAAGTTACGCTCGAACCTCCTTAAACCGATAATGTAGGTTGCTTTGTATTCCATATCCTTTTCCTTCTTTTTTTTGTCACGTGACTAGAAGTCCGCAAACGAGGAGTTCTCGCAGTGTTGACAAGAAAGAAAGAGAGAAGAAAAGTTATTTTTACCGTTTGTGCAATTATCTCACGCAAGTAAATCAATTTTAAACATTTGAAACACATCAAAACAGGCTTGAGTTCATGTCCCCGACAAAAAACTACCTTTACGAGTCCTCGAAAATTCTCTATGAATTTTAAACCAAAAAAAAATTAAAATGTGATCTTAAATAATTAATAATTTATGATAATAAATAAAACAAATCGTTATGTGTAAATAATTCTCATTTTTTCTCATTTATTTCCGTGGTATCTTGTACGGAGCACGCAACTCCAAACATTCAGAGGCGAAGAGGCATTATGAGTGGGGGTAGCGAATTAGCGAAGGGGAACCCGTGGTATCTTGTACGAAAGCATTCGAAGGTATCTTGTAGGGAGATTCTACTATATAGCGTATTTCAATTGAACGGAACGGTTAACTTTATCTTCCTCGGTTTTAAGGAAAAAGGGATCAGTTACAAGATTTCTCGTAAACCTGGAAAATTGCATTGTCAGCTTCTGTTTTATACACACGCGTTCATACGTGCCGCTGACAAAGATAATGTTCAACAATGCAGTAATTGTTTATGCCGAGAATCGCCGGGGCAAATATACGAGAGGCAATTAACAAATATCCTCGTGCGTCTATAAACGAGTGCGAGACATAACATCTCGCAGATTTGCAATTTTTTTCCTACGCCCGTTAATCAAGGAAAATAACTCGAGTGACATTTTATTCGAAAAATTGATTAACGTTAAGGGAAGACTAAACTGAAAAATGAAAATTCGCTGCTGTTGTCTTTAAACCTTTTTTTTATGGTTCCCTATTAGTAAAATGAGGTTTTTAAGAGATTCCACCTAGTGACAGCCCCCAAAACAAAGATTTATAGCCTACAACCTAAATTTTATACGTAAAACAGGTGTCAGAGAGAATAAGCCCATGCGCAAAGTGAGAAGGTATATATGACTGCTGGACATCTAAAATAATTAAAAAAGCCCTAAAAAATAATAACTCCAGATTAGAATTTCAATTTAAACCTTATTTCAAGGAAAAAAAATTTTTCTTATAAAAACTTCAAAATTTTCCTATTTTTCAGTTGAGTCTTCCCTTAACTCCAATAAATGGAAATCCCAGGCAGACAGAATTAATGGATAAAATGCAATTGATGTATGCTCTCATGATACAATGAAACAATTACGGACTCTTTGTTTTCTCCTCTCCTTTGTTCCCTTGAAAATTTATTGGATTTCATTATATGAGATTTGTACCATTATCAAATATTGATTAGTAGCAAAACATTCAACTCCTATTCATATTGATACCGAAAGAAAAGACTTTTCAATTCGAGGAACCTACTGCTTTCTTCACTCCCCCTCTTCCAGCCCGTTCCCTATTAGATAAATAGATTTACTTTTCACAAGGAAACAATAAGTATAATGGATTATTTGAACAAATATATATATAATGAGGAAAATGTACGGTTTACTTTGCAGCCTGGGTAAATTTACAGGTATTCGCAGAAAGGAAGATGGTAATCGATTCTTTTGTCCGGATTGATTGATAAAATAAGTAGTAATAAATCGCGATCCGTATTCCGATGGTTTTTTTTTCCCCGTTGTTTATACGATAATGAAAACTGTTTCCACGCCGGACGGGGAATTTCGCGATAATATTGCAACAATGCAGTTCGAATAACTTCCTCGTATTGGCAACGGGAATTATGTGTCTTATTCGCAAAGACAAGATCGTAAGAGTTCCAGTTGCACATAATCTGGCGATGGCATCGGACACATTGTATGTACATTTCCGAGATAAGTCTACTGGTGCTTACGCAGGCTGTCAATTAGAAGATAGTCTATTAATAAAATTCGTACTTATCAATTCAAGTTGAATCAGATACATGTAAAAACTCACGGTACGAGAATAGGTGGTAAGGGGATATGGGAACATTTGATGATATAAAACGCCAAGATAGGGAAACATCAAATAGTCATTATCAAAATCTCGTGTGTCGTAGTCGCTTTTACACGCTTGCAAGCTGGCACTTAAAACGCAGTTTTTTTGCCCGGAAGTCAGGTAAGTGATAATTTGTTATTACATCCGTTACTGGAGTGCCAGCAAATTTTCGTAAACCCCATGAAATTCGTAATGAAATACAGTAGTGGCCAAAAATACAGGACCACCCTCTAAAAAAGCATATCTATACCTATAGAGCTGCTTCCGCCACAGCCATCGAAAAACCGACTACACCAATGGGAAGATCATGCAAGAAAACCCCATAAGTCCAATTTTGGTTCCAATCTGCCAGTTTTGTACCGCGTGGGGCCGATTAATGACTTTTAGCATTTTTATCAAAATCGTACATATTTTTGTTACCGATCGTCACCGCGAGCCACGTTTTTGTGCTGTGGCTTGAAAACTTTAAGAAACATTAAACCGGAGTATTTTTTTTCGAAAACATTCTACATTTTTACATGAGACGAGGCACCTTTTATTTTCAGAAACAGTTTTTTTTTATTTCTCCAGGAAATAAAACTTGTACGATTTTGGCAAAAATGCTAAAAGTCATTAATCGGCCCCACGCGGTACAAAACTGGCGGATTGGAACCAAAATTGGACCTAAGAGGTTCTCTTGCATAATCTTTCTATTGGTGTAGTCGGTTTTTCGATACCTGTGGCGGAAGCGGCTCTATAGGTATAGTTATGCTTTTTTAAAGGGTGGTGGTCCTATATTTTCGACCACTATTGTAGTTTCCACGGGAAACTGCACAAGCCGAAGGATCCAAACCGCTTTCGATTATGCAAAATAAAATGTCCAAGTAATTACTTTGCCACTAAATTGACTGGATTCGTAAGAACAAGAGCGTAAGCAAGGATACGTAAATTTCCCTATTTCAGAAAAGAAAAAAATAAAACGACTGGGATAATTACGATTAGAACCCCTTGCTCTGGTTTATTCCTTTCGAATTACACTGATTTTCAAGGTTTCGCTAATAGGCGCCATGTGCAACTAACTGGCACTATTCTAGCAACGTGTCTACTTGCGTTATCCGTGTAGACGCACGCGGTGCGATATCATAAATTTCCAGAATGCCAAGCCAGATAGCACAAAGTGTATGCATTTGTGCATACAACTTGAAAGATCGTGCATGTAATCTATCCAATCAATGAATCCGAGCCACACTGAACTCTCGTTTAAGAGTTTTTCTTTATCGAAGCTAACAACCGTTATATAATAATTATGCCGTTTACGGGTATAGCCCCGAAGAGTAGGAATATGCCCTCGATCGCGCAGATAAATACTTACTTGTGTTGACTGTAATGACATTCTAATTAAATCGTCTGATATGGATCCATAAGACATATTTGCTTTGGCATTACCAATGTGGTTAAGCTCTTTACGACTTCCAGTAAGACAATAAAAGAATTGTAAAAATTGTTTATAACATTGTTGTACCGTGATGCATGGTACGTTTGACATTTAATGAGAACAATGTGTGCACTACGCAATTATTCCGTGTTATCAAATTCATTAAAACTTTGAGACGCAGCGTCTATACTCGCGACAATTAAAACTGTTGTTTATTAAATGGCACAGAAGGTGGAAACGGAGTGGAAAAACAGCGGTAGAATAATAGAAAGAAATCAGAGGCAAATGTGTCGCACAGAAAGCTGTCGATCTTTTGTGTCAATTTTTTGTTTACCGTATTCGTACCTAATTAGTGGTTCGTAATTTCACAGGGTGTAACATTAAATTTCAGTAATTAAGGGGTTATATCACAGTAGAGAGCGAAAATTTGACGTTTTTTTGCGATTTTTTTTTTGCTTGGAAGGAAAAGTAAAAGGATAATTCTTTTCAAGGATGTTGTTAAGCATGTTTTAAAGTTTTAAAAAAATGTTTGTTTTTTAAAAAATATTACAAAATGGCTGCCCGACAGCCGTTTCTGTGGAACGCTTTTATTTAAGAGGCTCCGCGGCACGCAGCAGAAGTGCCGCAAAAATTAATTTGGAACAAAATAAAAAATGTTTTCTTAAACTACATTAGTAGAGCTAGTACAATACGTAGGGGATTTTGAAAATATTCATTTTTGTTAAATTAGCGAGCATTTGAAAAAAAAAAAAAGTTTTTTTTACTACCAAAAAATGGGCACTTATTTGTACCTAAAAAATCCAAATTTTAACTTATCGAAAATCGGCTACGGAATGTTGCTTTAAAGATGCGATATAAATTTGGAGTGAAAAAATTGAAAACTGTTTGAGTTATGCTGCGTTCCGATTTGAAAACACCGTTCCACGGAAACGGCTGTCGGGCAGCCATTTTGTAATATATTTTAATAAACAAAAATTTTTTTTTAAACTTTAAAACATGCTTAACAACATTCTCGAAAAGAAATATCCTTTTACTTCTCCTTCCAGGCAAAAAAAATCGCCAAAAAAAAACGTTAAATTTTCGCTCTCTACTGGGATATAAACTGGAAGCAATTGATTTTTACTCTAAATAACAGAAAATACACTTGACGACAAATGTAAAATTAGAAAATGAAACGATGTTCATATTTGATGACAACACAAGTAGGTACTATTTGTCAGAAATAGGATTACTGATTAGTGACGTCAGAAAGGCAGAATAATTACTGCCTTTCAAATAGTTTTCGGTGGACAAATTTGACTTTCGACGTGGAATAGGAAATTCTAATATTATTTTCCCCCGTATTTTCACATTTACTACACACTTGGTATCAGCATACCGATTAGCCACGACCAGTAAATATTGACATTAACAATTCTCTTCTGGATTTTCATTGTATGCTGCTTCACTCTGTACGATCAAATGAGTGCCGTCGTGTTTCTAACGGGGACTGTGCCCCTTATTATCAGATAAACTTATTGATCATTTTAACGTAATTTACAATTCTGAACGTTATCGTTAACCCCTTCAGCGTCAGTGACGCGATTTGCGAAAAAAAAATGTCGTGCCACTTCTGCTTCATGACACGTATATGTGCATTTGCAGAAAAGGGATATTTATACAATGACGATTTATTTATTTTTTGGTATTTAGGTATTTTGAGGGCGCTGAAATTGAATATGGAACCGAAATTGAACCCGAAATTTCGAAATTTGAAATGGCAAATTGAATATGAAGAGCTACGAGACTGAGCCCTTTTGAATTTTTTAATTCGGTTTAGTATTCGGTAACCCCAAAATCTTAAAAATACTGAGTTTTAATATATTGAATATTTAGGTGTTATTTTTTGGATCAACTTTTTATTGCTAATGAAGTAAATTAACCATTAGAGGACGGGAGTGGTCGAAATTTCGACCACCAATTTTGTCAGGCGATCGACGTGACAAATTCTTCGATTTTATGTACAAATATCGAGAAAAAAAAAGTCGAATTTTAAGGTAAAATTCGCCGTCCTCTAAAGGTTAATTAATTGAGACTATTCCGATGGAATGTAGTGAGAATATGCGAATTAGTTGATTTAGATTAAGTTTCCAATCTAAATCTCGACCCAGACTACATTCCATCGGAATAGTCTCAATTAATTAATTTACTTCATTAGTAGTAAAAAGTTGATCCAAAAAATAACACCTAAATATTTAATATATTAAATATCGCGACCAAGAAGGAATCAACCCAAACCATATTTGAATACTGAGTTTTATTCAAATAAAATAACATTAGGAATTTCGCTGCGCCATATGGAAGCGATAATTTTAGATTCTGAAAATATGATATCAAATTGGGATTCCGCGATCCCAATTACCACGAGAGACTAATCTTCATGGAAACAGAAAAAGTTTTTGAATTTTCTTTCGCCTTACTAGATCAATCGTTTAAAATTTTCAAAATTTCATATTAGACTCAGTTTCAGCGATTCAGAAAACTCTCATTCTGAAATTTTGATGTCGTTTTGAAGTCAAAAAATTTCCAACATATTTTTGACATGAAAAACTTTTTTTCGTCCGACTGCTTTTTTATTATAACAAATAAAAAACAATAATATGTATGTAGAGTAGTTCAAATATAAGTGAGAATACAATCAAAATAAAGATAAAATGTAAAGAAACTGAATCCGAAACTGAATTTGATCAACAAATTTTGAAATTCTAAATAGCAAATCCAATATAATGGATTAGGAGCCTGAGCCTTTTTGAATTTCTGATTTTGGTTTAAAAATAATTGACCTCGGCATCCCGAGAATACTGATTTCCATTCGAGTAAAGTAATCTTTAGAATTTCGATTTGCTGTATTCGATCAGTTATTTGGGATTTTGAAAAACCACTACTAAATTGGGGTTCCGCGACTTGAAACACAGCGAGAGACTGATTTTTATAGAAATCCAAGTGTTTTTTGAATTCTCGTCCACGGTGTTGGATCCGCTCTTTCAAATTTTTAATATTTCATATCACATACAAATCCAGAAATATTTCTTCAATTTAAGAAAAAAACATTTTTGTCACGAAAAACTATTCTTTGTCCGAGTGCCAAGTACCGTATTTAACCGTTTCAGTGCCAAGCGGCGCGATCGCGCTTCTTCTGTTCCATGTCCAAAACTGCCAGCATTTTTTAAATAAGGAATGAAAAGAGCGCTATGGCGCCGCTTAGCCATTTTTTATTTGGAAACAAAAAAAGACCTCTGGCACTAAAACGGTTAAATGAGCCGTTTATTTTGAGAGTGGCCTAAGTCCAGTTTTTTTTTAATTTTCCAAAATGTTTTTTATGTCAACTACATTCAAGTGACACATTTCAGTTAACAACAAGAAAACTAAAAAAATGGACTTAGGCCACTTTCAAAATGAACGGCTCAAATATTAATCGTGACATCATCGTCACTTGAAGATAATTCGTTATATACATTTATATTACAAATAAAATGTCAATCGCGAAGACGGTCGTGGATAGGGAATTTCCTGTTGAATTCCACAAATTATTACGAGTGCACAGAATTCCCAAGTGAATCCCCTCGATTTGTACACAGGTGGAATACAAATCGAGTACCTTTAAGGAATTACCGGGTTTGTTGGAATGAGTAATTTTTATGAAGTGAAATATCTGCAAACTCGTCGCGAGGCTAAACACAGACGATATCCTCCTTTTCCTTAACACTGGGAGGCATCAAGAAAGTGCGATGGTGTCATCGCAGTGGCAACGATGCTGATCGGAATCGATTACAATTTAACTCCCGATTTACGTCACGATATCGTACACGCTGTAAAAGGAGCTGGAATTGCTTTATGTGCGCGTATCATAAAAATTGGACTTAAATTTGATGCATAAAAAATTTCGCACTTACAAATTAATAAATGCAATTACTGGCAACCTTGCGCTACCAATAACGGGGCAATATGTTTTATCAAATAGCGATAAATGGGCAGTAATAAATAATTCTAGCACTTTCGTGCTATCGGCGAGTCAATGACGAACTATTGACGCAATAGTTGCAATTTAAGAAATACAAAGAAAAATCTTGTGACGTTTATGAACAATCCGATAATTCACGGTGGCGTAATGGTATTTTTGCGTCACGAGGAATATTACTTTTCAGCAATTTTGTGACTCGGAATAAACGTTTCTCATTTATATATTCCGACCGAAACGTGGAAAATGACGGTGCTAAAAGCAGTAAATCCGCTAAATTATACAAAAGTACTGACAATGCGATAATCTGACGGCCCGACTCTGGTTGCAATGCATTACCACCTCACGCGGCAACAAATCACTGCAAAAGTCGTGAACAGTTTAATAAATCAATATGGATACTTGTGGCGATGTGACTTTTCCTTCGCTGTGAAGTTTCGAATGAACGGTGACGGCGACGGTAGTAATTGGAAATCATCGACTGTCGGAAGTTGGACAATCCGTTTAGCGTTTACTTCATCGGACAAATTAACAATCGACACTTTCTCCCTCTCCGGTTTTACCAGATAGCGCACGTGTCTGGCTGCCACAAGGTGGTGCATATGAGTATCAAAGCAAGTAAACGAATATCAGCCGTAAGATATCTTTATCAGTCAAGTACGGCCGAGTGCAGCAAACAGTCCAGTCTTTGCCCTGGCGGTAAAGTCTCGTTGTTCCTCGACTTTCTACGCTACACATAGAGAACTCGGGGCAAGTTCTGAACTCTAGCGAGACAATTCGATTACACGCTAACAAGTTTTCCATAAAAGTGCAATAAAAACAAGTTCACGAAGAAACATTTTGAAGCCGTCACGCGTACACTCGAAATTAACTATTGCCGCTATCGCTTCGTAAAAAAATATATTCGCCAAAGTCACAAATCGCTGTGCATTTAGAGATAAGTAAATAAGTTGGTATTCTTCCGAAGGTAAAAGTTAATTTGACAAAGCTCGACACGCTGGCGCAATTTCATTGGCATGCACCCTCGCGGTAAGTAACTAATCTTGGATTACCACCTGTGCGATTCCATATTTTATCTTCACGGAAATCTTCGCTATTGTCATTCTTTCCTGTGTCAAGTTTATTCGTATCCACTTTAAAGTTGTAACCCTTAACACTATTTCTACCAAAACTGTCAAAAGACATCTTGTATCGTCTTGATTTGATCGCTTTTCGTCAACTAGCTTTTTGAAACCAACAAAGGGAAAATGTTTAGCATATGTAAAAAATTTGGTATTAAATAAAAAAAAATCTATTTAATTCAAAACGCTATAATTATGGTTCCTGATTATTGATTACGTATAAGTATCGGTAGAGATAGTTTTAAATTTTATCAGAAACAACAAATTTGCACAATTTACCATAAATATTCCTGGAGTTGTGAATATTCAGAATTCCAAGTCTCGTCAAATTAAAAGCGTGTACCATTCTATTGCAAAAAATACACTCTCTTCATTACAACACTATCTTACTTGCTTTTACCTGAAACTGTGGTACCTGCATAAATTTTTTTTTGAAGATCTTTTCCCAAATATGTGTATAATAACCAAAACAAAATTGAGCCTTGCTACCTTATCAAATAAATAAACTGAATTAAAAGGAATGATACATTTGAATATTATTAATCTTAATCACTCTGCACTGACAGCCTCTGAGGCTCTTCTATCCTTTCGTATTACAAAACTATTCTAATTCCTGATGAAGGTTACTATACTTATAATTCCAGTAATAGATAAGTAGACTATAGTACAATACTTTTGATGCTTGTTTATTTGAAATGAAACCATCGCAACGTACGAATTATTGAAAGCGACTTGGATTTCGAATTAAAAATCTGCAAAAATTCTGTAACCCTTGTCCCTGTAAGAAAAATGTCTCTGATTTTATTTTATTTTTTTTTCAAAATTTTCTCCCCATATCAAAATAAAATTGCGCAAAAATGAGGTTCTCGAATTTTGGCCATTACTGGCCCCCGTGTTGAAATACAAAGTTGAAACTTGACAAAAATTAGTCTTTCTCTAAAAGGTATCGAATGACCCATTACGCGTGCAATTTGGTTTAGGGCCATTTTTAAACGTCTCATTCGGCTATCCTCTTTGTTTGTTTATTCCAAACTCTAATTATGCCCATAATTATGAAAGTGGCATCAATCTCATCAGTCTCGCATCATTTTATCTTGCAATACATTTTTTGTCTTCATTAATCAAGACCAATAAAACTCCAACATTCAATGTTGCAGAATGTAAAAACATTTTTTATTTTATTTAAAACAAATCCTTTAAATTTATCAACACAAAAAAATATGACTTAGACCACTTTCATAATTATGAACACAATTGTAAGTCTCATTGATAGCATTTATATACTTCCACTCATAACTTCTTTTTAATAATTCAAATATGTTTTTCATTTTTAAAGCATTCGAGCAACATAAAATTTGTTTCGTACTCGGCAAATACCGAACACATGAATTTACAACATAAGTAACGAATGAAATGTAACATAATTTCGGTATTTTTTAATTCTATCACAAATTTCGTTTAAACATATAAGCATTCTATGATTTATCGGCAGGAATGTACTTGTGATGTATTATGAGTACACTATAACTTCGGAATTATAAATATTACCGTAGTATCTATTTACAAGTAGCAAAAGCGATAGAGTGCCAATAGTACAATGACGTATGATGTTTTCCACTACACGTATTATTCGATATCTCGAAAGGAATTTTGATAATTACGTTATAATAACACGGTCTGCTAGTCACAGATAACGTCAATCACATAACGAACATCACCTGATAACCATCGACAATTCACCAATAGTTTGATATTCATATCGAACTACAATGAATAATAAAATTCATCCCGTGACCTACTCCCTTTGCTAATTAATTCCAATTCGCTATTGTTATATATTTGAATACCGTTTCATTGATAACTTCATAAAACAATACCCATAAACGTCACGTGCATCTTTGCAATGAATAAAACATGTAATTCCTCTTTATCGAATTGTGAATATTTTATATCGTAGCGGCCCACTTTAAATGAAGTTACGTAAACCTCAATAAATATCCTTCGAATTACCATAATGGAATAATCAAAATTAGCAAAATCGAATTTACTTCATTTTGTACCCGCAAAGGATAATAATTTCACTTTAATTACCTTGAAAGTAATACAAAAAATTGTTTATGCAGAATTTCGCATAGGGACGTAACATTTCTTTCATAATAAAGTTGTTAAAAATTCCCTATATTTCTTTTTCCACCAGAGTGCAAATAAACGTCACTGATTTACCTGCAGCGAAAGAGAAACAATAAATTTTGATACGTCGAAAGTATGGTACATTTAAAATCGCCTCGGACAGACATAAAATGACTTATCGGATAACGAAATTGTTTTTGCTGCCATTACATCAAAGGTATTGCACGGATGAAATGACGTCACGGTGTCTAAATTCTTCAGTTTTTTTTAAAGAGAATTGGGAATTCCTTTCATCTCGTGACAAGGCAGTTACTTATTGCTGCTTCCATTCACTCACGGCTGTTGGAAATTATCATATCTTCGTTACTCCTCTTGTTGTTGTTGTTGCTGCTGCTGTTCCTTCAATCGCACTCGTATGATATGCAAATACCCCCACGTTACGGAAACATTTGAGTCTTTAATGTCGCCATTATCATTACATTCAAAATACCTTATTGTCAGTAAGATTAAGGATTACGTAACGTACCTCACCATTTCCTGAATATATTATAGTATGGAGATATAAATAGATGAATTACTGATGAATATCTTCTTTTTTTTCACGATAAGTAATTATATTATAACAATCGCTCGCCTGGTCTTAGTCACGAACCGATAATGTCACAATCTTTTTTTCTTTAACCATTGATATGAGATTATGTATATAGACAACAATAAATTCATCGTTTGAAAATTTCCGTTGCGGAATGTCGTTTACATTCATAAACAATTCATTGCAAAAACCGAATGTTGTCTTTCACTTGTGCGATCATGTGGGACGCTAAATTTGGCTCTTACGTACAGACGTAATACTCCCATACCCACACGGAAATATTTGTACAGATTTTTTTGGTTTTGGAAAAATTTTTTATTTACATATATGTACAAATTTATATCTTACTTATATATTACATATATTTTAAACAGATAATTTTTGACCGTGTTTTATATAAGTATATTTAATAAAAAACATTTAATGAAAATACATTTAATTTCACAAAATTTAAACATTTAATAAAAAAAGTAGATTTGAAAAATATATATTAAATTTACATGATATTGACGCATGATGCGAATATTATAAATGTATGAGCACGAAGCATGTCCAAATAATTAAGTAAAAATAAAATTATGTAAATTTAGATTGCTTGTCATTCAAACAGTTTTCGCTTATGTAACAAATATATCAAAAACCATATATTTATATGAGGTCATTAAACGAAAAGGAAGCAATGTATATGTAAAATGTGTACGTTGAATATTTGAGAAATGATATGGTAAATATGCTTTTAATATATGGTTCGCATAAAAACATGTGTCACATATATAAATGTAACATAAATCGTTTTAAATATAATAAATTAAATATGTGTCAAACACATTTGTAATAACGTACATTATTGAATATATTTTACATACATAAAATTCAGATTGTAATATATAATTATTATTAATTGTATATATTAATCCAATATATGTATTAAAATATATGTAATATGCATAAGCCATATATGTTGCATATATAGCTTGACCTTTATATATGTATATTTCGGTGTGGATATGAAGTGAGATATTCATTTAGTAAGTAAATTAAGTTTCACTCATCGAATGATTAGATCATTGTTACGTGCGCAACAAAAATTGAGAAGGAAATATTCGTATTTTCATTTTCTTTGCGGAACACACGTTGGACAATCGTTAATTATCCTGTTAAGATTTTACTTTACGACACATTTTAAACACTACAAATATTGAAATTCTGTACAATACACTTTCCTTAATCGTTTCCACGTGTTCAGTTTTTCCTAATCCTACAAAAAATTACAACTCCTCTTTCAACCAAATAAATACTCCATCTCTCGCTTTAATTGTTACTATTCAACTTTCTTTGAAAATACTACTTTCTGAAACTTTTTACCTATACTCCAAGCGTCGACCTCATCCTTTACTGAATGGAAATGGACATATCATAAAACGGATGTACCTAGGCCCTCGGATGCATGCTACCTACTTTCCTCACGCTACCCTTTTTCCCTCCACTTTCCTTTTTTTTATATACCGACGCTTTCTAATTTAGCCAATCAGAATAACCGAATATTTTCGCACTTACTCTTCTAAGACGTGATTTTAACCCTTAAAGGCCTAGAGTATCAAATTTTATACCAGACTTTTAAATGGAATTGCACACTTGATGAACTTGATACTCTAGGCCTTTAAGGGGGCACGGTCAAGTAAACACCCGTTTTTTCTCGAAATATTTTTGAAGAGTGCGTAATATATGTTTATTGAAAACTAATTACTTGTTATTTTGTAGCATCTAAACAATCTATATAAATTCTTTCATGGAAAAATATTCATAGATTATTGAACAGCAGCTGCTTGAAATTGGCTTCTCGAAATTTCGCTGTGCAACGCACGGATCGCTCTAATTGTCTGAAATCAAAGATCCATCAATTTTTCGTTAAGATATAGTAATACGCTTTGCATGAACCCATTTGAAACAAAAACAATTAAAAACTAAAAATTCCACGCCACGTTAAAAAAGAAATCGCAAAATCTTGTTATAAAAAAATGATTAAAAACATTGTTTATTTCAATTTTTATAAAAACCTTTAGGTTGATGCAAAGGAGAATAGTTTAGGGAATATTTTGTGCAAAATGTCATAGCGATCGGCTGAGAAATCTCTAAGCTACATTGCACGGCTCGCGAAATTTTGCGTTTCGAGAAAAATGCGTTCAAAGTGTATATCTGCGCTCCGTACCGTTCGGAGCGCATCACTTCAACGACTGTGTAGGTACACTCAGACTTAGAATTTTTAACTGAAATAGTCGGAGCACATTCTCCAGATGGTAAACTAATTTTCTAAGCAAAAAAAAGTCAAAATTTGTAATTTTACTTGACCCTCCCCCCTTGAGGGTTAATGTTATATTTTCTTCGCATCGTCAATATTCACACAGCCACACCAACACTACTCCTAACCAAGAATAGTTAAGTTTGTTAATAAATTAAAAAATTAAATACTAATAAATTAAAGTTTGTTAAATAAATATATGTTTGTTTGATTAACTTCCCCTGTTCCTTTTATTTTGACTACACGGAAGACCTAACGTTACTGCTGCATTAGCTTCCGTGAACCGTGGTAAATATTACTACAGACGAAACAATCACGATTCAACAAAATATTTAAAAACGCCGCTACTGCTGAATAAGTTTCCTTGCAAATTTATATGAGAGGAAATAACAATTAATATTTTTAAAAAATGGTGAATCTTGTACTGGAACAAGTGTCATAAATGGGGTGAATGAATTATTTTCCAGACTTGAAAAATGATACCATTAACGCTTAGAACGCCGCGATATTTGCAATTTCAGTAGAAATATGCGCATTTACAAATAAATGTAAATACATTTTGCACTGCACAGAATTTACCTTGAAAAATTTTCCATGTACTTGGTAGAGTTTAATCTGTTAAACGTTGTAGGTGCAATCATTAATCATAATTAAATGTGCATCAAATAAACACTCTTTTTATTTGCATACACAACAAATACGCCTTAAAAAGGGTCCAACGTGTTAAGTGTTAAAATGGATACCTCGTAAACAAATATTTTGAATAAGGAACTTCCGGATATTGCGAAAAAACAATATCGATACCCGATTCTCGGGTGAGGTGAACCCGAATCGAGATTGCCAATGACGTATGAAGTTGTTTAAGCGTTCCTGGTGTTAAGAAAAAAAAAATTGTTTTCAGTATAAACAATTTTAGATAAGGCTGCCATAAACTTTCAGGAATGGCGACGATCGTTATTCGCGGTAACGATAAAGAAAATCAATAACTCGATGATTTTCAATTGTCTCACTGATACGATGACCGATTCTAGGGATTATAGTAGTATCTACGTCCAACAATGTTGTTTGTGCAAATGCATATTGTAATTATTTTGTTTTCCCAACGAGTCCGGAGGGTCGAGGAAATCGTGCTATCTGCACTTCAAATATTAACACTCCTCCTGCGCATTTTTCACGAGGATTGTTGGGATTCCCTTCGCGAATCCCAACGCTACGTATTCGAATTGTTTTCGATTCTTTCAATACCAACTCCTGTCCCTGATCCGAAGTGTAAAACATTGGCCCAGATTTTCCACGTTCATACATTTTTCTCACTGATAAAATGTAAACAATAATTCGAGATATCACGAGACTCGTGTGTGCAAGGTTGCTTTTTGTTTGAAGCGAACGTAACGTAACGACATCCCATAATTAAAAAGTTTTCAAGCAATTCAACGTCAGCCTTATTAGCTACCTTTGCGTAAAGCGAATCGGACGAAAGGCAAGGGTGAAGAGCACCAACGTGCGAGGATATATAATACGCTTTTCCGGTTCTTAACCATTCACGTGGTAGAGAAATCCATGAGAAACGTTGGGCTATTGTGGAAAAAAAAAATATGATTTATCACGTTGACATTGCATTTACGGTTCCGCAAATGTTCGCATCATTCGCAGTGTCCTATTGCATTGTGTCCCGAACGCGTAAGTAGAAACGTGAAGAGACATCACTAGTATTTTTATTCCTACATATTAAAAATAATTTTATCTCCAATAAGTTCCGGAATATACGCGAGAAATTCCTAGTTTCTGAAGAAAAACGCTTTAAAAAACCGAATAACGATAATGTTGCTACACGGAAATGCAGTTTTTTGTGACGTCCAAAACCGAGCTACCGATGCACGGTCATGCGGAATTCGCGATTTCTTATCAATTTTTCAATACCACCCGAACCGCGTTGCTACAAATCCTATTCCCGTTGGCGTTGTCTTTATTGTCTTAAGGGGTTAGGCTACTCTAGAGGCCGAAAAAATAGGCCTTCTTTTGGCAATTTTTTTTAGACAAACTATAAAATAAATCACAATTACAAAAAAGGGTGTTTATTATACATATCATCGACTGTATACACTAATTTTTTTGAAGCGATTACGTTCAAAATGGCGGCTGTGCAGCGTTTTTGCGAAGAAGCCTCTGTTTTTCCAGGCCAAACTGCCGGAAACGCACCGCCTGTAATTTTTTAATTATAATAAGTCAGTTACTTTTGTTCGATTATATATTAGAGCAGCCATAAAAGTACATATCACTTTTTCGACATATTGATTTTTGGCAAAATGGCGCACTTCTGAAAAAAAATGCCAAAAAAATCGTCAGAAAATTATTAATAACAAATGAACTATGCAATATTAAAAAAAAGTAATATGTACTTTTATGGGTAATGTAATTTTAGAAATATATTTAAAATTTCAAGTTAATCGGTTGAAAATTGTCTGAGTTCCGTTTCCGGTAATTTTGAAAAATGTAGTTTTAAGATAAAAGCGTTTGAAGTTTTGAGTAGTAGCTCGCTGCGGACCGAACGGCCGTGTACCAAAATTCGAAAATCGAGTACTTTGAGATTTGTCCCGGCCATAATCTTTTGGGACATCATTTTTGAGATACCAAGGAATCATTTGTGCCCATAATTATGAAAGTGGTCTAAGTCAAGATTTGAAAAAGATGAGATTTTCAGTTACCTCGCATCATTATATCTTGCAATACATTTTTTTCTTTATTAATCAAGACCAATAAAACTCCAACTTTCAATGTTGCAGAGTGTAAAAACATTTTTTATTTTATTTCAAACAATTTCTTTAAATTTATCACCACAAAAAGAATATGACTTAGACCACTTTCATAATTATGGGCACATTTAAGACCAAAAAAAAATTGATTTTTCGAAAATCCTGGAGTGGCCTAACCCCTTAAATTAAATACATACACAGTAGTTGCACCGACGAGATATCGTTTCTGCAGTGAGATTAGAAAGAATGATAATAGCTCTTGCTCGTTTCAGTGCAAGTCTCATCAATGAAGCGTCACGTGTACCTACGTGTGTCGCTGATGTACGATTTATTGCCATGAGTGAGGAATTACGAGACCGTTATTATCACTTGGAATATTTTGCAAACTTTTTTCCCAAGCGCGAAGGTATATTCGGCTACGTAATTTAATACCGTACAGATGCGAATCCGTAGATGGTATTATCGCAAAGACCCCTTTTAGTTCCTCAAGTTCTCCACGTGCTCTATGGTTTTTGCTGATTCGGTGTCTACTGTTTCACGCTGTATCAGGAGATTCGCGGTGTTAGAGCAACGACACATAACGATATTCTTTTCTTCAGTGATAAGGGAATAACGCATGTGCACGCGTGTGTATTTCGAAATAGTTCATATTTGCCCGTTTATCGGTACGATTTTCAAGAGCTTAAGAGCTTTAACGCCGTTATTATAAATACATGCCTGTTGAAGCTCACGGGATTATTCTCAAATTGAGATTCCGAGGAGTCTCGCAGACAAAGAGAGGCCAAGGATTGTGATAATGCACTTCTTGATTCCTCACACTTTGCCGTGAGCTTAATAACACCGCCGTTGATACAAAACGGTATTAACGGAATTATCGCGGATGGTATTGTTAATATTTGTCACACCGAATTTTCGTTGAATTTAATTACGTAAGAGTAAACAAAGAGGGAGAGAGAGAGAGAGAGCAATAAACCAATGTTTTTTATTGAAGATTGCTGTATTGATTGACTCAAAACGATCGGTACAATAAAAAGATTTGAATTCAAACCTACTGGGATAATTCAATACATTTTCTCCTTACGAAGAGGACTATAAGAAATCGCGTTCTTTAAAGTGAAACTATACCCGTTGTGACTTATTGAAGGAAAAAAACAATAATTATCGAGAGGAAATGACTTAGTCAGCACATTTACAGAACGTTAAGGTGTTTGTTCCACTGAATTCGTATCACTCTAGAAACTTTCCCATTGATTCGTAATTAATCAAACCTATTTTTAAATACTTTGTAAGAGAACATTTTTCAGATGTCTCTTATCCTTATCTCTCCCTCAATCGAACGGGCGTCAATGCTAAAGAGCTCGATAAGAGGAAAAGATGATAGAAGATATAATACAGAAATACATATTTTATCTTTCATATTTTTTTAAACGAAAATAAGAAAACAAGAGTAGAAAGCAAGAGTAGAGAGAGTGTAGACACAATTTATTCCACTGTTTTTGATTTTGGATAATTTTATCAATCTTTAGACTGACGCTTGGCCAGTCTAGTGGACCAAGTATTGGACGGTCCATTGCCCCAGTAGTTTCCCAAACTCTTTTTTTTGCAAATTTTCCAAACGTAGGGTTTTTTCAAAGAATGTCGCGACAATTAACCTTTAGAGAACGGGGAATTTTACCTTAAAATTCGACTTTTTTTTTACTCGATATTTGTACATAAAATCGAAGAATTAGTCACGTCGATCGCCTGACAAAATTGGTGGTCGAAATTTCGACCACTCCCGTCCTCTAAAGGTTAATGAAGAATACAAAATAAAGGAATATAAATAAAAGGAAAAAAAATATAATTCAAATGTTATTTATTGCTAATACTTTATTACCTTCTAATAACTTCATTTCGCCCGAGTTTATTAATAATTGTTGGTACATAGACTATTAGTCTTTTTGTGCATTAGTTCCCGGCATCTTTTTAATCCTTTTTTACACTAGGAAGTCAAGTAAGAGGAGGAATACCGCGTTGTCTCGCAGTTTTTTTCCACCATGAATATCGAAAGTGTCCGAGATAATCCGTTATCTGTACTGTAACTCTACCTCTTCTGGACGACAGACACAACTGAACAAGTTTCACTAGTTTCTTTTTTTTCTCTTGAGTTCGTTTAAATCTCATACATTTTACTCCGAGTCTTACGCTTTCTTGAAATCAATGAATAATTGACGCAGCGCTTGGTTGAATTCGGTTTCTTTCCTAACACTTATCAAACCGTAGATATTTTGTCCACAGTCAACCTATTGCCTCCAGGTCCACGTTGGAAAACTCCAATGATTTCAGCGGAAATTTTTACTAATTCCTTCGTTCAATGACAACGAATTGTTGCACCCTCAAAGCTAATATCATTCTTGGACAATTTTCTATTCTTGACCTGCTTTTTCCGCTTTTCCTTCCTATCCCTTCTTACAATATCCAGGACGTATGGTCCTACGTGCCCTTGGTGGACGTTATCCTGAAAAACTTTATGTTCTTGGGATATGACTATTCGCGTGGAGGTTTCCCTTTACCTTCTACAACGTGATTATTTCCGTTTTCTAAATAGAAACTAATATATGGGGCATTCCACGCCAAATCGGACAGTTTGAAAACATTTGATTCTTGATTTCCTCAATTTTTTGATATTTTTCAGTACCTACCGAAAAACCCTTCCTGGCAAATTTTGAGATTTTTTTGATAACCCGTTCAAAAGCTATCGAATTTTCAAAAAAAATCGCTTTTTTTGGTTTTTTGCTGATAACTTTTTCAATAATGGTCCAAATTTAAACTGTTTTTCGAAATTTTTGTTCTTTCATGTACTCTTTAGAAAAAAATATATAAAAAAATTTTTTAAGTATTTTTGAATGAGATTTTTGAGTTTTAAATTTTAAATCTCATTTTCCAAAGTGAGTGCATATTTTGATTTTCGTCAAAATTTGTTATAGCAAACTACTACTCATTCCACAACTTCCCAGGCCGGTCCGATCGTGGGACCTCCAAACCTATTATTTTTTTCGATTTTTGGAAATTTGAAAAAATTTTTTCTTTCTATTAATCATTATGAATATCAATTTCCGTTACTGTATATTATTAAATCTGATTGGGGGTGAATTTTCAATGTTATTTCTTGTTATAAAGTATTTTTGTATTTTTTTAAGAACTCATCAGCTGCCTCAAAAGTGGCATAATTAACCCTTCGTAGTCCAACTTCATGAAAATTGTGAAAAAAGACTAGTTTACAGTAGTAAAAAATACGTATTTTCCAAAATACCAAATAACTTTGTTGAATTATTATTTATTCAAACTTCAAAGCAGGTAACAGTAAATAAGTTATGGAACCCCATATAGCTTTTATTACATGTGAAATTAATTGTGAAAACTTACTAAGGGACTAAAAAAAATGCGTATTTTTCAAAATATCAAATAACTTTGTTGAATTATTATTTATTCAAACTTCAAAGCGGGTAATAGTAAATAAGTTATGGAACCCCGTACAGCTCCTATAATATGCATCGACGAACCGTAAACGGCATGCATGGCGTAACCGAGCAATTCCCGTAACAAACCTCGAAAATCCCACAGTCTTGCAGGATTTGAGTTTTGTTGCAGAATTGCCACATGGAGCTATAAAAGGTTAAAATTATAGAAAATAATTGCGAATACTTTGATTGAACAATTTAACTCACCTTCTTTTAAAATAAACCTTGAATACATTTTAAAAAAAATCCATCATTCATTTCTGTACCTAATATAATATTTTAGACGCTTAATACTGACCATTCTAATCTAGACTTTGATAGCAACTACTAGAAAGGCTAATATCCTTTTCATGCGAAAAATTCGGTGTTTACTTTGATCTTAACAATCGAAATTGAGGGTAATGAATCTAGTTAAGCTTTTTACCGTAATCTAAAGTATTTAATCAAAGGGGGAATTCTCGAAGTCTACTTAATATCTTTATTATTATTCTTGTATATTTTTTTTTTAATGTGACAATCAATTAGGTGACAATCAAACGATAAGGCGTAGAGTACAACGACTAACCGTAAGATTATAGGTTAAAGTTTGATAAGATTATTTTGTTACACATCGCGTCACAAATTTTTGTTTGCCGATTGTAGAGATAATTATTGGAAAAATATGTAGGACGAAAGCAAGATTATCTATGGAATTTTTCAGCGTTGTAAGTCTAAGCATATGCCGCATTAAGTGTAATGCACTTAAAATACGAATAAATATGTTTCCGGCAACTCCAAATGATTTGACGATGATTGATAAAAAAGGGATTTTGCCACTATAGAAATTTAATCTGAAAAAGAATGACATAATATGGATAACGTTGACAGTTGATCAATTATTTTATTAGTGTGTCTTAGAATTTGAAGTGGGACTAATTAATAGATTGGATATCATTGTACGAGACTAATGACACCAATTGATTTATTGATAATTTACAATAACACGATGATGTATGAAGAGACGAAGATACAACAAATTGAGGATGAAAATATTTCGAATAAATAATTAATTATTTGTAAGAGTTTATTTAACCCCTTAAAGGGTTACATCTAGTTGGCGGCCGAAAAAAAGGTGTGTTTTTGTGAATTTTTTTTTGGGGAAAATCATTGCAGGTTTTGAACATTTTTTTTTCATAGTAAAGGTAGTATATCTTCGACTATGTTTCATAATTTTTTTATTGAAAAAAATTCACAAATGTAGGAGATACAATGCATTTCCCGGAGCGCTGTTCAAAAAAAGGTCTTCTGCGGTGACCACTGTATCTTCCATCTCACTCGTCTAAAATCAAAAAATCAAATAGATTATGTTTTCGCATCGTATTATCTAGCACTTAATCGAAGGATTTGAGAAAATATTAATTTTTGAAAAAATGGTCGACGATTGAACGTGAAAGTCCAAATTTTGATGAATAAAACACTCCATTTTCGTCGACCATTTTTTCAAAAATTGATATTTTCTCAAATCCTTCGATTAAGTACTAGATAATACGATGCAAAAACATAATCTATTTGATTTTTTGATTTTAGACGAGTGAGGTAGAAAATACAGTGGTTACCGCAGAAGACCTGGCGGAAATGCATTGTATCTCCTAAATTTGTGAATTTTTTTCAGTAAAAAAATTATGAAACATAGTCGAAGATATACCCTTTACTATGAAGAAAAAACAGTTCGATACCTGCAATCATTTTCCCAAAAACAAATCCACAAAAACACGCCTTTTTTTCGGCCGCTAACTAGATGTAACCCCTTAACGCATACGAAAATGCGTAGGGGATTAACCATAAATGATCTTAACACTAAACCTACCATGGAGCGGTCAAATGACCTTTTTCACATGTATTTTAAATAGCTTGGTGACGTCACGGTAGGTTTAGTGTTAATAGTACGTCTTAGAATTTGAAGAGGGACCCTAATCAATAGATTGGATATCATTGTACGAGACTAATGACACCAATTGATTTATTGATAATTTACAATAACACGATGATGTATGAAGAGACGAAGATACAACAAATTGAGGACGAAAATATTTCGAATAAATAATTAATTGTTTGTAAGAGTTTATTTAACCCCTTAACGCATAGGACAGTGCATGAGAGATTAACCAAACATGGCGCCTGAATTTTTTCATTTTTTTTACAGCTAAATGAAAGATATAATATTTAAAAACGAACTTGCATCGGTAAAGGCATGTCTTGGCTATTTTGTTACATAAAATTTGGAAAAAAAATTGTACCCCATATTCTTAATGATTCACGTGGCAAGTGGTACCCTGCTTTTGCAGGGTAAGCGATATCCTACAGAAAATGACGTTTTGCAGAAGACCAACAACATTGATAATTCCTAACTAAAATGCTTTCATATTCTCGCACTCACGCATTATTGTTAATTAATTTGTAAAAAGTAGTAAATTCGTCATTTTATTTTAGTCTTTTTAGGTTAAAGCTGAAGGGTATTGCAAGGGCAGACGTTAAATTAACGCAAGTTGATCCTGTTCGTGATTTTCTTCAAATAATTCGAAGCCAACGAAGAATTCGGTAAGAATCACAATGATCTTTATTCTCTTGTTTCTTTCGTTACACTGATAATAACGACACTGTAATCCCCCGTTAACAGGAAAAAATCTGAACGCCTCATTTCGATTAGTACCAAAAGTATGATTTTGATAAGTTTCATACAATTTGTTTCCATTATGAGCTTTGTTACCGCTGATATGACAAAAATGATGCGATTGGGAATTAAAACCGATACTTTGCATTTGCTTTTTTACAGACATGGTCGCTTTTCCGGTCTTAGAGACTGAAACGACCGAGTCGAATGGCGAACATCCAACGGCTGATGTTCGATTCGATATCGGTGACCAATTAAACAATGAGATTAATAAAATTGCCAAAGAAAATGAGCCGAGATTACCGACTATTTTAAATGGGAGCAATTATACAGTACCTTACAACGAAACTGAGAATGAGAAGTCCAAGTTTTCTGCACCTACCGATAATTTAAACGCCGACCACATTATCGCCAAAACTGTTGCCGGTAAGTATCAAGCGAACGTACATTTCGCGCAGCTTTAAAACCATTTACAATTTAATTTATTAGGTTGCTGCATACTTTTTCATGTTTTTTTTTCCTATTAATATTATCAACATTTTGTCAAAATCGCTATACTAAGTTTCTTTTGCGAAATTTTTCTTGAATTCTTTGTTTACTATTGGGCAATAATAATATAAATAATAGAAATAATATAAATAATAATCAATAAATCATTAATTAAATAAATGTCTTCCACCGAAAAGAATGAAGACACTAATTATTTAATTTCTAGTCGACTCAATCAGGAAAATAATTGGAATAATAATAAAAGTGAGAAATATATAGTTGAAGCCATATTTAACTATAGCAATAATTAGCATTCCTATTTATTTTTTAAAAAATTCGAAAATTCTTCTGGTTTAATTATGCAACAACCTAATACATTTTATTAACCATTTAATAAAGCAATTGGCAATAGCAGCTTTAGCCTAAGGTATATATGCAAAATCCATGCTTGGGGAACCCCATAAAATACTGCTGCCATCAAAATCTTACAGAGAAGGGAAATAAATGAAGGGTGAAATGTTGTGCAGAATCATCGATATCATTTGGCGAAGAAACCAAAATACTATATATCAGCGAAATTAAATCGTTTCTTTTTTCACGAGTCACCTGCAAAATCGCAATCACGTGCCTACAGCAAACGCACATATTGTATTTCCCTCCTATTTTGTATTTACTTAACTTTACTTGATTTTAGAAAATATCATTTTTGCAGTAGCATGTTTGAAAGGGTCCAGTAAAAACGAGAAAAAGAAACAGATGGCTGCTGGCTCGTTATCCAGTGGAAGTTCCATAGTAACGATTTCATCTGTGACTAACTCGGAACCGGACCCTGAGTTCCCCAATGGTTCCGACGATCCTGGAAACCAAAGAAGCTCCGTACTTGACGAAAGGTGGTACCAAACGGCTCTTCAAGTTTCCGTTCCATTTTTTATCGCTGGAATAGGGACTATCGGTGCTGGCCTTGTACTGGCGGAAGTTCAGGTAAGCATGTTTAAGGGGTTACACCTAGTTGGCGGCCGAAAGAAAGGCGTGTTTTTGTGAATTTTTTTTTGGGAAAATGATTGCAGGTTTCCAATTGTTTTCTTTTTTCATAGTAAAGGGTAAATCTTCGACTATGTTTCATAATTTTTTTATTGAAAAAAATTCACAAATGTAGGAGATACAATGCATTTCCCGGACCGCTAGGTCTTCTGCGGTGACCATTGTATCTTCCACCCCACTCGTCTAAAATCAAAAAATCAAATGGATGATGTTTTTGCATCGTATTATCTAGTCCTTAATCGAAGGATTTGAAAAAATATTAATTTTTGAAAAAATGGTCGACGAAAATGAAGTGATTTATTCATCAAAATTTGGACTTTCACGTTCAATCGTCGACCATTTTTTCAAAAATTAATATTTTCTCAAATCCTTCGATTAAAGACTAGATAATACGATGCAAAAACATAATCTACTTGATTTTTTGATTTTAGACGAGTGAGGTGGAAGATACAGTGGTCACCGCAGAAGACCTTTTTTTGAACAGCAGTCCGGGAAATGCATTGTATCTCCTACATTTGTGAATTTTTTTCAATAAAAAAATTATGAAACATAGTCGAAGATATACCCTTTACTATGAAGAAAAAACAATTCGAAACCTGCAATCATTTTCCCAAAAAAAAATTCACAAAGACACGACTTTTTTTCAGCCGCCAACTGGATGTAACCCCTTAAAGCAAATTATTTAATTCCTAGTTGAAGCGATTACGAAAATATTGGAATAACTATAAATATGTATGTGGTTAATTTAGCTGCAGCCACACAGAGAACAACTATTAATGAAATTAATGAAAATGTGCTCATGAAATATAATAGTAAGGTTATATGCAAAAATAATAAAATTTACAAGAAAAACTTGGAAATTGAAAGATTTCTTTTCGAAAATAACTTTTGCAATAAAATTTGGAGTTAATTATCGGCTGCTTATGCATATTCAATATTTTTCTCATAAATTTCATTATTTTACATCACGAGCGCATGATTATTATTTCTTGTAGGAATTTTCATTATTTTGGCAAATCAGTGCATAATTAAAATATCCCATTTGTTTTCTGCATGTATGAAATCTCGAATAAAATTTTTGTTTGTTGATACAGGATTGGCCAGTATTTAAAGCGATATCACAATTGTTTATCTTAGTACCGTCATTGTTGGGATTAAAAGGAAACTTGGACATGTGTTTGGCATCTCGGCTTTGTACGCAAGCGCATCTTGGAAATATGACGAGTTTTCGAGAAATCATCAAAATGATCATTGGAAATATCGCATTGGTACAAGTACAAGCAATCATAGCAGCCACTGTTGTATCCGTTTTTGCTACTGGCGTTAGCGCAATAATGGATGGAACTTTCGTTTGGAATCACACTTTACTTTTATGCGTCTCCAGTATTTGCACAGCTACGAGTTCCTGCTTTATTTTAGGTAATTTCAGAAATATTTTCTTTCATTATTTCACCAATTCGACGCTGAAAATATGAAAATAAAAAATTTATCTCTCCTAGATTTTGCAATGGTTGCTGTAATAATGCTGTCGTTCCGCTGCAATATGAATCCAGATAATTTAGCAACTCCGTTAGCAGCATCTATTGGCGACGTAGTGTCTATTAGTGTTTTAGCAGCAATATCGTCAGCTTTCTTTGTAAGACTGGAAACAGAGATTTGGATGCTGTATGCGATTCTCTGTGGATATGCTCTGCTTTTACCGTTTTGGGTTTACGTTGTACTTAAAAATAAATACACTAGAAACATTTTAAGCAATGGCTGGATTCCAGTGTTTTCAGCGTTATTTATTAGCGGGTGAGTTCGAATGGTTGAATGAATAATATCATTTTGTATTTCATGCCTTTCTTACAGTCCAATTTTCAAGCAAGATTCTTTTTAATTTATCTTGTTATCCCTTTTTGTTCCAAATATTGTTTATTACATTCTTCTTACTTCTAGTCTTTTTAATTATTTTATTCAACTTCTTATTTATTATATTTAAGCCTATCTGGGTTAAAAAAAAAAGTAAAAAATTGCTTTGCCTTGGTATTACAAGATTTGCAATAAAATAATTTCAGTTGATTTTCAGTTGACTCTCCATTGTACAGTGGGCCCTCGACTTTTGCAAACAATTGGTTCCTGAAAGAGCGTGCGAATGTTCAATGTTCGAAAGTAGAGGGATGTAGAAAAATATGCACCAAAAACGGTGTTTTAAAGTATTTATTTATATATTTAGCTTTCGGGTGTTTTCTTTATAAACTTGTCAAGAGTTAGTTGGATAGCTCCTTTTTTTGCTTTTCGTAAAAAATATTTCTGTAACACGCAGTGTCTTTTTGTATTGCCCTACGTACTTGAGATATACGCCTCTCCATTGGGGTCGCATTCTTCCATAATAGTTAAAAATTTGTCTAGGTGCATAAAGGCTTCATTCATATTTTTAATTGTTAAAGTCTTTACGTTTTTATCGGCTTCTTCCTCACCTTCGTCGTGTATTTTATCGTTAATCAATTGTTGCTCAATTAGATATTCATTCGACAGCGGTGCCGAGTGAGATTCAATTAATTCATTAACATCGTCGTTGTTGACGTCCAAGTTAAATTCATTCATGAGACTAACTATTTCATCGGTGATAGTTTCCGGTGTTTCTTCAAAATTTGTAAAATCATTCGTCATTTGTGGGCATAATTGTTTCCAGGAACCTTTTATCGTCGACCCTTGTATGTCAGCCCACAGAGGGAACATTCGATCGCAAAGGCTTACAAAGTTGAATTCTTTAAAATGTGCGAAATAGCGAATTGTGCGAAAGTCGAGGGCCGCCTGTAAATATTAACATCCAAAAAATCTCATAATTATTATATTAAGTTATTTTACTTGTTTATTGTTTGTACTTTTATCACTTCTAGTTATTCACATTTTTTAACACTTTTAAATGCTTTTTATAGCTTTGGTGGATTGATTCTTGACCAAGTCGTAGATAAATTTAAAGGATTTGTTATTTTCCAACCAATCATCAACGGTATTGGTGGAAATTTGGTATCCGTACAAGCTTCCAGAATTTCCACAATATTGCACCAAACAACCTTAATGGGTATCTTACCACCTTATTCCAAAATGTGGGTTTCTCCATGGAATGCTCTTTTTAAAGGAGGTTCGTTCAATTTCCACATTCATTTTTACTAACAAGGAAAGGTCTCCAACCCGACCTCACCGATTTCAATAATTTTTGGATATGTTGTAGTACTCGAAAAACTAAGAGACACGTATTTTTTTTTATGTGCGGTAACTCGCTTTAAAGGGGTGAAAACCACCCCTAAAGTTTTCTCCGAAAATCGTTTTTTTATCATATCTCGGCTTCTAATTGATATTTTTTAATAAAACAAAGTGGAAAATATTTGTCGTAAGAAGTCGAAGATTTAAGGTGTATTTGTGACCCAAGGGGTTGCAACCCTTATTTTATATTTGAAAATAACTAGATTTTTTATGCTTTTTTTCTTTATAAAAACCAGGATATGAACTGAAAAAAATAAAAAAAAAGCATTTCCGTTTACTCTATCGAATATTTCAGTTGTCGTGTTTCAGGATTTTTTACGCGACCGCCCCCAAATACCACAATCTGCCCCTTAAAATAATACATCGCATGTAATGATGAAAACAATTTTTTTTTGCTTGAAATTTATTACACGTGGAAACAGAATGTAATTTATATAAAAAACAATCATTTTATACATTTTTTGTAATATAGTAATATAAAAGGGGTGATAAAAGTCACCCCCAAAAGTGAATTATTCAATATAACTCGATATTTATTAATATTTTTTAATGGAACTGATTAAAAATTATTTTTGAAGGGAAGATTTATCCTTTCT
Organism: Gasteruption jaculator; assembly: GCA_949825005.1. Classification (NCBI taxonomy): domain Eukaryota; kingdom Metazoa; phylum Arthropoda; class Insecta; order Hymenoptera; family Gasteruptiidae; genus Gasteruption; species Gasteruption jaculator. The sequence continues at coordinate 3,486,600 of OX463765.1, read as the reverse complement.
TACGAAGGGATTTTTTACGCAACCGCCCCCAAATACCGTAAACTACCCCTTACAGTAATACAACGCATGTAAACGATGAAACAAAATGTTTTCCTTAAAATTACTTAAATTTAATAAGTTAGTAAAATATAATATTGTTTTAATATTATATTAAAGTTACCTTTTTGTGACTATTATTAGAGTTGCTCATTATTATCATTATTATTATTATTTTGTGAATTGTAATATTGAAAGAAAATTTAAATATTTATAGTTTTGTCGAGAAAAAGTAATAATAATCATAATAATAACACAATAACAATAATAATAATGATGATAATGAGCAGCTATAATAATAATTATAAAAAAGTAACTCTAATATAATATAAAACTATATTATATTTTACTAACATATTAAATATAAACAATTTTAGAGAAAAAAAATGTCTTCATCATTTACATGCGCTGTATTACTTTAAAGGGTAGTTTACGGTATTTGAGGGCGGTTGCGTAAAAAATCCCTTCGGAAGAAAGGATAAATCTACCCTTCAAAAATAATTCTAATCAGTTCCATTAAAAAATATTGATAAAAATCGAGTTATATTGAATACTTCACTTCTGGGGGTGACTTTTATCACCCTTTTTATAATACTATATTACAAAAAAATGTATAAAATGATTGTTTTTTATATAAATTACATTCTCTTTCCACATGTAATAAATCTCAAGAAAACAAAATTTTGTTCATCATTACATGCGATGTATTACTTTAAGGGGTAGTTTACGATATTTGGGGGCGGTTGCGTAAAAAATCCTGAAACACGACAACTGAAATATTCAATAGAGTATACGGAAATGCTTTTCTTTATTTTTTTCAGTTCATATCCTGGTTTTTATAAAGAAAAAAAGCATAAAAAATCTAGTTATCTTCAAATATAAAATAAGAGTTGCAACCCCTTGGGTCACAAATACACCTCAAATCTTCGACTTCTTACGACAAATATTTTCCACTTTATTTTATTAAAAAATATTAATTAGAAGCCGAGATATGATAAAAAAACGATTTTCGGATAAAACTTTAGGGGTGGTTTTCACCTCTTTAAAGCGAGTTACCGCACATACAAAAAAATACGTGTCTCTTAGTTTTTCGAGTACTGCAACATATCCAAAAATTATTGAAATCGATGAGGTCGGGTTGGAGACCTTTCCTTGTAAGTCGTAATCGTGCTTTACAGCTCTTTTTCGTTCTTGGAAATAAGTGCAAAATTTGATATTCAAATTTTGTTTCAAATGTTTTATTACCCACCTGCCACAATTAACATGTTTATCAAACATTTTCAGCACTGTATGCTAAAACTGCAAGGATTCTCATTGCCATGGCCGTTATAGGCCATTTAGTATTTATATTCGTAGCCGATTATATAAAGTGGAATAAATCAACTTTACACGTTTACTTCGTACTGGCTTACCTGATCGTATCAGTCTTGCAGGTGAGTCAGACCTTTAGGCAGTCTTGTCTCAAGGAACCTCAACTATTTTTCGTCATTTAAAACTTTGCTTCGAACAAACCAATCGCAACTTTTTTCAAATAATGTCTACGAATAATTTATCCTTTTTTCTTAATTCCAGGTGATGTTGTTACTGTACATAGCACACATAATGATTCACGGATTATGGATATACAAAATTGATCCTGACAACTGCGCAATCCCATTTTTAACAGCTTTAGGCGATCTAACTGGTTCCATGTTCCTTGCATTAGCATTCCTTTTCTTGGAGAATATCCACAAGGAATATGGTGAATATTGAAATTTACAAAGAGAATATTAAAATGCGACCAGAACGAGATCCAGGTTGTTTCACACAACCTCTGGAAAGTACATTTCCCCATGGTATAGAAATATAGGGGAAAACAAGCAGTAAATGCTTTTTATGTTAGGGCGACTTTCTTTTAAATTTTCTGAACAATTATTGAAATTTATAAAAAGTATGCGTACAAGAAGAATAGTATGAACGGACTCCTACGAATAAAATTCGGGACATACCTTTAGTTCCTACCGCCCGAATTTTAGTAAAACTAGCAATTGGAGAACAACCAAATGAAAGTCGCAAGTTAGAACTTGGTTGAAAATTTAAAAGCGTAAATTTAAACACATTCGAGACAAAGACTCGGTATGTGGATCATGTAATTTACCACCCGTACAGCAGTTGACTCAGCGTATGGGTCATGTTCTTATTTCTTTGATTATAACTAGTAAACTTTAGAAATTTTACCCCTTAGATCAGCATATTTTTATCACTTATAAATTCTGTACGGTCCAAAAAGACGTTTTTTTCAACGTGTACAATTGCAACAATCCAAAGAGCTTCTGGAAACTTCGTATCAGAATATTTTTATATTTTCACGTAATTCGAAACCAAGATGTGAAAACTTGTCGCAATATATTTTTGTATGGAATGACTTTTCGAAAATCTTAAGTGAATATTTGTGGACAATTTCTTATGTTTGTAGTCGATTTATGTCCGGTTAAACGCGATCGAAGTTTATCAATGGTATTATTTTAACGGAATAACGTATAATATTTAAAAAAAAATTGAACGATAAATGATAACGTAAACCAACAAAGTCATTCCGAGTTTTTAAACACATTTTGCTTGATTGAGGGCAACGTAAAAAAATGTAGAGTTTCAATCGGAAAGGAATAAATTTTAAATAATCTAAAATAAACATTATAAAATTTACCCCTTCAATCATCATATTTTTATCACTTATAAATTCTATACGGTCCAAAAAGACGTTATTTTTTAACGTGTACAATTGCAACAATCCAAAGAACATCTGGAAACTTCGTATCAGAATATTTTTATATTTTCGCGTAATTCGACACCAAAGTGTAAAAACTTGTCGCAATTTATTTTTGTATGGAATGACTTTTCGAAAATCCTAAGTGAATATTTGTGGACAATTTCTTATGTTTGTAGTCGATTTATGTCCGGTTAAATGTGATCGAAGTTTATCAATAGTATTATTTTAACGTGATAACGAATAATATTATTAAAAAAATTGTACGACAAATGATACCGTAAACCAACCAATTAAGGTAAATGTCCCTACTATCTGTGACCATGTAGGACTGTCGCATAAGTTAACGAAAAAGAAAAGTATTCTAAAGTGATTAAAAACAAGAAACAATTATATTTAACTCAAGAATAATTATTTTTGTATGTAAAAACTTTGTTTACCTGCAATTGAAACGTAATCTAATAATTACCAAACGAGAAAATGCAGGCCAAAATTACCAACCTTTTTCAGAATCCACAAATAACACAACACTCATTAATCGTTCACTGATAATTTTGCGCAAAATTGATTTTCCATATTAATTTTTGACGACGTGACAAAGCTTTCATTTTATCCGTGACAAAGACCAGATCCACGAACGTGTGACTTTTTTGCACTCGATCTGCCACTGATGGCGACAAAAATACTTTTTTTTCACATTTTCAAGAGCTTTTGTTTTTCAAATATCACTGAAACCATATGTGCCCATAATTATGAAAGTGGTCTAAGTCAAGATTTGAAAAAGATGAGATTTTCAGTTATCCCGCATCATTTTATCTTGCAATACTTTTTTTTCTTTATTAATCAAGACCAATAAAATTCCAACTTTCAACGTTGCAGAATGTAAAAACATTTTTTATTTTATTTAAAACAAATCCTTTAAATTTATCAACACAAAAAAATATGACTTAGACCACTTTCATAATTATGGGCACATACCGGATGAACCACGAATCGTGATCAGTGGAGATGACGTTTGTATGACTATTTGCATGGTTTCTACTGATCACGATTCGTGATTCATCCTGTATATCAAACCGTGGCTAAATAATCGCCAAATATGATAAATTTTCTTTACGAGGAAGAATTACTTGAAACTTTGGATTAATTTAACGCCAGTTCGCGAGTGATCACAAATGGGGTCATGGTCACAAATAGGGACATTTACCTTATATACACGAGAAAAGCAATTGAATGCAGTGTTTTAGTAAAATTGTACGCAAAATGATACGGTGAAAAAAAGAACAGTGTATAAAAGGAAAAAAATGAATACGGAAAAAGGGCAAAGAGAATAAAAATGATACTCAAATAACCACAGTATAGCAATATTAATCTTACACTTATAATTTCCATGGAATCTTACATTTTCAAGAATCACGGCGCAGTTGTTCTTGGAGAACCGTGTTACCCGCTCGAGGTATTGGTCCTCGACAGCCAATCCATTAACACACGGTCACTCACTGCACTGCACTGATTGTGAAAAAACAGGAATCGTTAAAATAATGAAAATTTTTCAAAAAATAACAAACATGCGCTCGTGATGCGAAATAATTGGAACAAACTAACAAAATAATAAATTTTCGTAGGAAACTAATGATTATCTGCAATTTTCAAATAAAAGTTCGAATTTATTATTTTATATGTTCTTTTTTATAAACAATTTTGTATTTCTCGTAACATTTATTACTTTTGAACGTAATTTTATAACTTTTCGTCACGGACGCATCTTTATTATTTTCTCAGCGAATTTGAAAAACTATTTTTCTCCAAAATTTTCACAAACATTTCAAGAATTTTGCACTAAACTTTTTTCGTTGTAAATAACAAGCACCTTCCACTGCATATTATTAACAAATCTCTTTCTTCCACTTAATTGTACTGAACTTGCACAAAACTAATCCAATATTCAGTTTTCAGGATTTGGAAAAAATTCAAAGTCGAGCGCACACTCGCGGATGCCATAGATTATTCGACTGGAATGACGCCAGCCTGAAAACTAAGAATTTTTTATTTCAATAGATATGCCTCTTTCTTCAACTATCTTTTTTATGGTGTGTTTTGATTTTCCTATGAACACGAACGAGCTCGCATCGGCCTTTCTTCCGAGAACCCAGTTGCCGATGGACAAAACAAGAGGTATTTGAACGACCCAAAAGGTAAACACATATTACTTACAATGTTACTAAATGTGTGGAAAGTCTTCGAAGGAAAACTAACTTTTTCTTTGCGTAAACAAAACATACAGGAAGTAAGCGATAATAAAAGGAACTTCAATCATTCAGAGTAAGGTAAGAATTCCTAATATGAGACAGTGGTGAATTTAAGGGGTTATACGCACTTAGAAGGCCGAAAAAAGGCGATTTATCAAGAATTTTTTCTGAAGAGACATTTTGATTTATTAATTTCAAACTTTGTGTATATATTGTAGTAGTCTTTGACTACTTTCTCAATTTTTTTGGTATAAAAATAATCATTCTGGCAGTCGCTGCAGCCAATCTCCGGGAGCACCTCGGAAAAAACACGTTTTGCGGTGAGCACGATATCTCGGGACTGGAGTATCGGAAATAAAAAAACCAAAAATTTTTCGTTAATATAATGTATTATCTCGTGTTTGATTGTTGGGTTTTGCAAAATACTAATTTTTAACAAATTGGCGGCTTCGTAAAGCGGAAATATCAATTTTTCATGAGAATGTTGCCCGTAAAATTGTTCATAAAATGAAAAATATTTGTCGTAGAGTCGAAATCAACGATCAATTACTAGATAATATATCTATAAAGCTTGTGTAAAAATTTAAGACCGATCGGTTTAGCCGTTTTTGAGAAATCTTGCTCACCGCAAAACGTGTTTTTTTTTTCGAGGTGCTCCCGGAGATTGGCTGCAGCGGCTGTCAGAATGATTATTTTTATACCAAAAAAATTAAAAAAGTAGTCAAAGACTACTACAATACATACACAAAGTTTGAAATTAATAAATTGAAATGTCTCTCCAGGAAAAATTCTTGAAAAATCGCCTTTTTTTCGGCCTTCTAAGTGCGTATAACCCCTTAAGATACCAAGCTATTTTATATCCTAGCTCTGTTTACTAAATTTTCAAATTTCTTACACAATTACAAACACATAGGAGACTGTCAAATAACATAATTTTTTTTCTCTAGGTGCTACTTTAACCCCTAACTGACTTGGTGGGGTCAGAAACACCCCAATCCGGTTTAGATCCAAATTTTTTCTCTAAAATTAGAAATTTTCGCTGAAATTATTTACTTGAAATTTCTGTTAGAAAAATTCCCCAAAAACAAAATTTTTACTAGAAGATTTTCAAAACATTGGTAATTTTACTGAAAAAAATTGTTCATCGTAAAATTCTTACTGTGGAAATTGAATTTTTCCGGATTAACATAGGAAAATTGTTCTCAAAACTGAAAAAATATATTACAGTTCGAGAGAAAATACAATTTTCCAGGTATTCCTGGCTTTTAATAATTCTTTCGTTTCAAAGTTCAGCAGGTTTCAAGAAATACAAGTGAAAATTAATTTTCCCCGGATTTACAATTTTTGCCTACGAATAAATTCAAATAAAATGTCTCGTAGAAAATTTTACTGCATTCTAACATTAATTAAAATAAGGATCTTATTAAATTCGGCGATATTTCGTATCCAAATTCAGAATTCGACTTGGATAAAAATTCTTTTGATGCAAGATTCGTAATTTGAGTTCCTATTTATTGAAAAGTTTCGAGCAAATATTTGGAAAACCCCTAGCTAGTTTAGGATCCGAGACGTCCAAGTCTGTTTCAGGTCTAATTCGAACATTTTTGTAGTAAGAAAAATGTATAATTTTTGATTTTATTCTAAATAATATAATTTCATAAAATAACCTACAGTATTTCTTAAAACGACATTTAACAATTATTTTGTACTTTTTTTTAAGTTAAAAATATCGATAGCTTCTATGCAATGCAAATTTTTATGAAAACTCCAGTGTGCCACCTAAATTATTCTGCTGAAATGGGCCAGCTAGGGGTTAAAGGTTTGTGAACAATGCAATTTCTTAGCAACGTTTTCATACTGTTATTGGTTATGCTTTTAACATGTATTTCAATTAATTTCTAATGCTTTCCTAATGATATCCTTGGATATTTTACACAAGTAATCTCGATATTTCTATACATAATTAAGATCTGATATAAAATATTTGGAACCTTCTAATGGAGCGATTTTACAGTAAACTACCTTACCTTCAGTAACAGGTAAGTGATTTATTAGGTCTCCAATTTATCTTACTTGGATGACACAGATGGACCCCATTTTTCATCAATACTTTAAGAAATTTCTACAGTAAGTACCTTAATTTAAAGCTGATAACGACAAATTAATATGAATATGATTACTCTCTGTGTTTGTACTGTTCTTTTAATCATTGGTAATAAAAAAATTGTTGTCTTTGAATATGTACTTATTTCCTATTTGGTTTTTTAATATGAGACATTATCTCATAGTAAGAGGCCATACCACCTCAAATTAGAATATTGCAATTTTTTAAATTCCTGTAATTCCTCTAATTTTTAACCTAAAATTCCTATAGTCCAAAACTTAATAATACGAGACACATACTATTAAGAGACATCTCGGTTTAAAAGTAATTGATTCAAAAATGTGCAATATTTTTAAATTTTGCATTAATAACGGGACACTTTTCCCTACTAAATATTTTAATTTGAAACAAATATTTACTTAAATGCGAATAATGGGATACCTACCTGTGCTATGTATTGTTTTCTTATTTATAGTTAATAAAAAGTTTTTGGAACCGAAAGTATGTTTATTTCTTATTTATAATAATTTCCTCAAATTAAACATTTAATTACCTTAAGAAACCATATTATTTCAAATAAGAATACTCATTTTCTGAAAATTACAGTAAATATTAAAACTGTGGAAAAAGAAAACATTCTAAAATCTAAAATACAAATTTTCGCCATTTTTACATTCTAATCCTAAAACTTAAAATACATTGTATACAATTAACAAACATTTTCAAGTCAACCCTTTAAATACTGAATAATCGCGCCCAAAGCAATTCGCGTAAACTGCGCATGTCTGACTCTCGCGATCGCTGAGGATGAAATACTTTTAAAACAAGTATTTATATGATAACGCTTTAATCGATCATGGGTTAGTAATGGTCTATTATATTTACCTAATTACAAAAAATATAATTCCCGACTATATACTCATTTGGCAAAATTTAATATCAGTACCTTTAATCGTAAGCAAATATTAATTCTTCAAAAAAGCATGCAAAGATATAGCAAACAAATACATAATATTATTTCACAATTTCCACTAAAGGATCGTAAATCATTCATAGATTGGATATATTAAGAAATAACTAGAATAATTAACCACAGAAACTGATAAAACATTGCAAAACATATGCAAACTTTCTATTTAAAGTATTTACAATAAAAATACGAAACCAATTACCACACCTTTACCCGCTAACTGTTCGCGCTTAAATAATTGCTTTCGACGTCACAAGCTGCTATCGCCATCTACCAGTCGACGTTCGCAACACATTTGTCCTTGATGGTTTCCTCGTAAGATACAAGGACGTTTTTTTTCCTTTAAAAGAGAAAAGAGCGCAGTAACGAGTCTCGCTAACTTTTTACTGCATAAATATACCACGTCGACTGCAGAATATCCTTGCATGACATCTTTCCCTACAATTAGTCAAGAAAGATCGGACGGTTATCGACGGAAAATCTATTCATTCTACTACGAGACACATGGTATCGCACCAGCGATGGCGTGATGCAACGTTCCGATCTACCGAGTGTTTGCGAAACCCATTAAGCGGCATTAACTCTCGAATATTTACGTTGCATCTCGCGAAATTCAAACGCCGGCGAAAACAACGTCGTTCAATCATGAATTTGGAAGGACGTTGGCTATCGGACATTGACCGTTTCATTTTGTGAAACTGTTATTAAAATGTCGCCCCGGTCCAAACTAACGCAAAGACCACGTATAAACACGGCACTTTTTTATCGAATCACCCGGTAGAGAAAACGTAAAAATATAGACGCAGTCGATTCTCATTTCCCATATACTTCTCTGTCTGACAGACAGGCAGTATGCACTGTGTGTTCGACGGACGCTGATAGTGTAAGAATAGTTTTGTTTTAATCGTTATTTTGGGCTAAATCAAAAGTCGAGTTAACATACGAAGAGAACGAGGACCCGAATTTCAATAATAATAAGACGCTGGTGAAACAAAACTAAAGCTCATCCAAAAGAGCAGCACCTCATGCGAACATGTGAATCCACACCAACACGAAGATTAGCTTAATTGACGGATATCTTTTGAATTGATGGGCTTGTTTCATTGAATGAAAAAATAACAATTCAAATAAACAGTCTACGAAGGGAGAGAAGGTTGTCTTCTTCCTTTTTCTTTTGTCGAAATCAATGTCAAGGTGTATGAGATGCCGGATGATCGAGATGCCAAATACGAGTCTGAAATAACGCAGTAAATATAAGTTATTTTTTTCTACCGAAGAAACTTTTGCAGTAAATCCAGGGAGTGCGATAGGATATCCATAGGTGTGAAAAGATTTGAACGCACTGTCGGTCCTTGTCTACCAATTAATTATGCCAACGATAATACATATTCTACGGTTGTCACTATCCTGCTATCTGACCGATTTCGACCAAAAAGGTAATGTTTTCTGGGTCTACTACATCCTCATTTTGACGCCTTATTACGATATCATCACATACAAGTCTCATTGTCAATACATATATATATATATATACACATATCTAGAAGTATTACATTACTCCTGCCTTACTCACATGCAAGATAAACATGCGTGTGTTCTGTCTTATTGTTACCTCTTTATCTATATAATATCTGTAAATGGATAAGATATAGATATACGACACTCGGTAAACCAATCCATCCTTTAGAAAAAAAGAATTTACTGAAATTATTTTAACTTGTTCCTCATTTTCATGATATACTTGAATGTAGAATGAAAAACTGTGGTGTAAATTACAGAGAGATTTAATAACAATAATAGCCCATGCACTCCATGTGAAGAATGTCTTAGAGAAACATTAGGGAAATTACTATCGAAGGATTTCAATAAAGTTTTTGGAGCGTGAATTCCACGATACCCACAGGAATTTTCGCAGTTCATAGTAAACAGTTCTATTAAATTTCAACTATGTAAGAATGCTAACGATCCATCTAATAAATTCATGTAGGTCATCGACATGTATAACTTATCCGTTTGACATACAAATTTTAGATTTGTCGTAAGTAGCTTCGGGCCCAATTTGGCACAGATCTGGCTCAAGATCGATAAGAATGTACGAAATAAATATATAACGTAGTTGAATCGTATTGAAAATATTGTTACGAATCGCATAATTATTTACTTTGATAATGCATTTAACTTGAAATAAAGCTCAAACCATTCGCATTATTTTGTAACTCGAAATTTACATGCATTACCAGTACAGTGGGCCCTCGACTTTTGCACATAATTGGTTCCTAAAAGTGTGTACGAATGTTGAATGTTCGAGAGTAGAGGGATGTATAAAAGTATGCACCAAAAACGGTGTTTTAAAGTATTTATTTATTTATTTAGCTTTCGGGTGTTTTCTTTATAAACTCGTCAACAGTTAGTTGAGTAGCTCCTTTTTTTTTCTTTTCGTGAAAAAGATTTCTATAACATGCAGTGTCTTTTTGTATTGCCCTACGTATTTGAGATATACGCTCTCCATTGGGATCGCATTTTTCCATGATAGTTAAAAATTTGTCTAGATGCATAAAGGCTTCATTCATATTTTTAATTGCCAAAGTCTTTACGTTTTTATCGGCTTCTTCCTCACTTTCGTTGTGTATTTTATTGTTAATCAATTGTTGCTCAATTAGATATTCATTCGACAGCGGTGCCGAGTAAGATTCAATTAATTCATTAACATCGTCGTTGTTCGCGTCCAAGTTAAATTCATTCATGAGACTAACTATTTCATCGGAGATAGTTTCCAGTGTTTCTTCAAAATTTGTAAAATCAATCGTCATTTGTGGGCATAATTGTTTCCAGGAACCTTTTATTGTCGACTCTTGCATGTCAGCCCACAGAGGGAATATTCGACCGCAAAGGCTTACAAAGTTGAATTTTTTAAAATGTGCAAAATAGAGAATTGTGCAAAAGTAGAATGTGCGAAAGTCGAGAGCCGCCTGTATTGCATTTCAACACCCATGGTGATTTTTCAACAGTAACTTTATTTAATTTCTTATTGAAAACAACAACTGAAATAAAATCAAAGGAATGAGAACTATTAAAATAGTTTAGGAATTCGTTAAAAAAAAAAGCTATGGTTTTTGTATCTTGTAGCAGGAACAGAGGTACTTAACGGACATAAATAAGCTCTCCTAAGCTGATAACCAATAAATTTAACTAAATCTTATTCTGCAGTCTTAATAGTTATAAATAACTCACTTAGGGAATACTTTTTTTAGTAGAGGAGAGGAACTTGGTGTAAAGTAGTCTACCTTTGACTGCTTTATCATAACAGAAATATATATATAGAGTAAATTACAGTGATTTGTAATATTGCAGTAGACTGTTGGTATCATTCAAATAATGCTATACTCCTACAAATTTTACCGTGAAATGATAATAACGCCGAGTGTAATTATTATAAATTATTAACACGCCTGTAACTAAAAATATCGTAGTAGATTCTATCTATTTTTGATTACAGACAGGGATGGATACTCTGGAAATAATTCAAAACTTTCACTTGTGTTAAAATTTTATACAAATCCATCAGACGGCAAAATTTTAAATGCTTATGCCAAATATAACCTTTGTAGGATATTGAACTTTTTAATTTCAAAATAAAATTTTGCTAAATTAAGCAAGAGCGTTGTCTAACGAACTTTTTTTCTGGAGATTAAATTAAAGGGAAGTTATAATCTTTTTTTCTCCGATTCCTTTTAAAGTCATGAAAGATGCATATTGCTAAAGTCGCAGTAGCACCGATGTAGGAATTATTAACGTCAATCTCTTTGCATTAAGCGATAGTTTGCTTGCCGTGTTCCAAATTTCCCTGTTTAAAGATGAAATAAAAATACTTGCTATTTGCAACGACACAACTTTAAAAGTTATTAACGCGACCCAGTTCAATTTCCTTATGATATACGATTGTTTATTATTAATTGACTGGAAACCTTCCGCAGTTGTTAATTAATTACGAATGGCAGAAGTATATAACAAGAGTAAAGAACGCTGCAGTTTAGTAAATTATAGAAGAAAATCGATTGGTGTCGAAGTATAAAAAGATCTCTTGTTGCTAGCCTTCGGTTTATCCTTTCCAGAGTTATCGAACGTATCGAATATTAAATCATTGCCTAAGTTTAACTTCGGTTAGTCGGAACATTGAATGACAGCGTTTCAATATTTCAAAAAACAGTAATCACCATTTCAAGCAGACATAGGTGTAATAGATGAGTTGCTCGTCTTTCAATAGTATTCTACAAAACCTGCAGTTTTTCACAAATCTTTTGCAAGGCGTTCAACGTTTCCCATAAGGCTTTATGTCCTTTTTGCTCAACCACTAGTATAGTCAGAGGATCAGGAAAGGAAGCGGATAAACTAGTGGTCTTGTAATTTTTTTGCGAACCTTTTGCGAAGCGGTTACTCGTTTACTTCTTCTGCTGGTATCTTTACAACTCTGGTAGCCGGTATCGAGTGTTTGAACTAGCAAAGTACTTAACCCCTGGACTTGAAAAATAGTGATTTTCAAAATCCAAAAATCACGAAAAATGTAAACCATAGCTAAAATTGATATTGTTTTATTATGACTCACTTCTTCGATATGAGAAGGAATTTATTACCACAACCTTTTTCCTTGAACGCTCTCAGGAATAATACACTAACGCATTTGCATGCAAATGCACCTTTAAAAAAATTCTTACGACCTCTTCTTTCTAAATGATTTTCTTCGACTTCCGCTTTAGGAGCGCATTTATTGTTTTTAATTATGCCAGATAAAATGTTACTTGAATTGAAACGCTCGGAATAAAGTATCGCTAATGATCCCAAGTATGATGATAACAATATAAGTTTCTAGGTATAAAAATACTGAAAAGAAATTGAATAAACTATTGTTATTTTCTCTGGAGGGAATGTTTGAACTCATTTGCCAAATGGCACAGAATGGGTCTTTATTGAAAACTATTTCCACTATCTTGAATTGAGTTGGTATCGAATGAGGTCTCGACTTACCTGAACCAATTCCTCGAGTGGTAGATTAATTTTAAATAGTGCGACGTTTGGTGTTAGCGATGATTAGCGTTTACAAAAATAGTTTGGAGGCTCCTTTTTTTTAGTTCTCATACAATCAGTAAATAAAGTAACAAAATAATAAATCGGAATTTAACAATTATCGTTTTTTTTAGTGTTCTCTTAAGGGGGCATACCACAGTGCGCGCGCGGTACGAGGGTGTATTTTTAATAATTTTTTTCGAGCAATCGATTTTTTTTTTCTATTAATACTCGTATTCAATATATATATAAATAAGACTCTACACAAATTTTTGTGTCCCAATGTGACGAATAGTTTGCGGTGTACGCCGCTTCCAAAAGGACCCTCCGACGAAGTTGCTGCTTGGTGGTTGACGTTCATCGGAAAAAAAAGATATCTTTATAAACTAGACATATAGATTTATAGCCCCACGTGGCGAAATTTTGATATCTAAAAAAAATGGCGGACCAGCGAATTTTATCACAGAAAAATTTCATCGTTTTTGGATAAAAAAATAGAAGGGGGCCTTTTAAAAAAAATTGCCACGTGTGGTCATAGAGACTGGATTTTCGAACATTTTAAGACTTTGTACATGCAAATCGGATGAATAGTTTTTAAATTTGCTGTCAACGAGATTGAAAAACATAGTTTCGAGAAAAACGCGTTCAAAGTTTTGCTGAGAAAGGATAATAATACGACATAGAAACTAAATTTAATACCTGTATCTCCGTCAAATTTACGAATTTCTTTACAAAATTTGGTGAGAGTATTCTTAACAAATGCAGCTTTCAGAAAATGAAAAAAAAATGAGAAACAAAATTTTTTTTAGTGTGGTATGCCCCCTTAAGCAAGTATATGGGGAATAAACAGGGCTGAATAATTATATAAAATTCATAAAAAGTATGAAAAAGGAAAATTTTTCTATCTATATATAGCATTGAGGTATATTTAATGTAAAGAAGGTTAGTAATGTTTATATTATCAATTACCGTGATCAGTAATTTAGTAAAGTAGTAGAAAGTACGATTTACTGACGTAATATTTGTCACTTCTTAAGGACGAGAGCACAGCGAGGTTTAGGACACGTTGTTAAAAATTGAATATGCTTCAGAAACTAAAAACTGGTATTCAAAATACTAATTCTTCTTTCATAAGAACAAAAATAATTCTTTGTACTTGCATTCGGAATTTTTAACTCTAACAAACAATTGTGGGAAAACAAGGAAATACATAGCATTACTTGCTAGACGTCTCGAAACTGCTAATCTACAATAATTAAAAAATTAATATGTATGGAAAACTGAAAACTGATACCTAAGATACTAATTGTTCTTTTATAAAAGTATCAATCATTCTTGAAAACTTAAATTCTAGCAAACAATTGTTGAAAATACCAGAAAATAAATACCGTTACTTGGTGGAGGGTTAGTAACTTCTGGCCTACGTTAATTATTTAAAAAATTAGTATATATCGAAAACTGATAACTAGTTTGTTAACTTTTGCTACATATCGTTATCAGTCTTTTGTTTATGCTTGTTTTTAAATTAAACTACATATGGATACCTGTTTGTAAATTATTCTAACTCAATTTCGAGATTGATTTTCAAATATACTAATTTCATGTCAAATACATATTGAAAATCACTTAAATTTCGAGTTTCATTTTTCTCCATACAATGATGTAATTGATGACTAGTGTAAACGTAAATAATTCTCCCTTAACACGTTCCGTGTCGTGTGGGCCGTATACGACCTCCGCTACACTTTCCGTTCAGGCCACAACTTTTTTAAATCTTTGAAGTGTGGGCCGTATACGCCCCACGTGGCCTGAATAGAAGATTTTCAAAAATTGCCTTGGCACGGAACATGTTAAGGGGGTATACCAGTGTGACGGCCGAAAATTTACGTGTTTTTTGGGAATTTTTTTAAAGAAAAATATTCCATGGAATGTTTTCAAACTTTGTGGATATATTTGCCTATAAATAAACTGTGTAAAACATGTTTTTCATACAAAAATAATTAAAGACGTCCAAGTTACGCGCTATCCCGCAAGACGCAAAAAGAAGTGCTTCAACTACTGACATCGTACAGGTCGCTAGGACGCCTGAAATAAAAAAAAAGACGCTCCTAAACCAGAAGATATTCCCTATCCGATGACCCAGGATATAAGTATTCCATGGAATGTTTTTAAACTTTATGGATGTATTTGTCAATATGTAAAGTGTGTAAAATAATTTTTTGGTAGAGAAATTAGTGACAGTGACCAAGTTAGGCGAAATCCCGCGAGACGCCAAAAAAAGTGCCCTAACTGCTGCCATCCCACAAGTCGCTAGGGTGCTTGAAATCAAAAAAGAAAAATACGCTCTTAAACTAGAAGAAATTCCCCATACGATCCGCTAGGATATCCGAGAAATGTTGAAAATTGACAAAATGGCGGAGTTTTAAAAAATTTTTCGATTTTTCCTTTAAAAAAATCGTCGTTTTTTCGCTGCCAAAATTACAGTTTTTATTCGATCAAAAATATCCTGGATCATCGGACAATAAAACATATCCAGAACGTTTAGTTAAAATTCCAAGTCAATCGGATAAGTGGTCTTTGAGTTACAATGTCAGCAAATTTGAAGAACATAGTTTCGAGAAAAACGCGTTTAAAGCTTTCAAGTCTCGATTTCTTCATGATAAAAGATTATTTTACACAGTTTATTTATAGGTAAATACATCCATAAAGTTTAAAAACATTCCATGAAATACTTTCCTTTAAAAAAATTCTCAAAGAAACATGTAAATTTTCGGCCGTCACACTGGTATACCCCCTTGAAATCGGCAAATAAAGCAACAAAAGATTAATTCAGAATTTATTAATTATCATTCATTCGCTCTTACTATAAAACTCTTATTCGTGAGTAGTAACTTCTACATCATGTGCAAGTACAGCTTCGAAGATAAATGACTTCGTAGATCAGATGCCACAAAGTCCTATCGTTAATCCACGTATGTTTCTGTGTATAGCTAATTGGTTGGCTGAGTTTATGCTACGTGTAACGCTATTACGAGATGGGTGATAATAAAAGAGAATAATTAATAGTAACGGGCTGATTATCGTATCTCTGTTTATAGGATGCAGCGAGGTCAGTTGAGGGACATATCATCCTGGATGGCCCGGCTATTTCCGGAGCCAGGGGAATCATCGAATTTAATAGACGCGCTCAAAATGTTCAGCTCAAAAACCAACAACTCACCGACCAGTACATTTTATACAGATTTAGGGATTAACGAAAAGGAAACGATTTTAGAAGAATACCACGATTCGCGTCGCTCCAGAGATTCGCGTTTATTGGAGCAACAAAGTGGTGCCAGCGAAGATGGCAATTCCCAAGATTCGGATACCACTGGAGGTTCGGAGGAGCAGCAATATGTTAGACATTCCTTTCACAGAATTGCAAGTTTCGGTGGATTTCCACGATTCCAACCATTTGTTATGTCGGCTTCGAGTCCTGCAGGATGTTCGGAAATTAGGAGTATCGAAGAAACTACCACGGAATCATCATTCGTTAAAATGTCTCATAGTGTTTTAGAGTATAGAAGTAGCAGGTAAGGCATCAAGAGATTTCCTTTATTTTGTCCTTCCTTAAGGGGGATTGCGGTGTAACAGGTTCAAAAAATCGAATTTTTTTTTCTTTGCATAAATCAAATGTACAATGTTTCAAGAATGTGTTCCAAAAGTAGTATCGCAACTAAGTAGCCGCTATAAGTATCGTAAAACTTCGCCAAAAAGTTGAAACGCAATTATCTCGAAACTACGTTTTTCAAATCGGTGTCTAGGTTAGCGCAAAAACTAATCAATCGATCAACTTCACAGAAGGCTTAATCCAATCAATATACATTTCTCCTGGGGTTATACCAACAATTTAAATAGAATTATTTAATTTAATATTATTTAACGACATTTGATATAACCACAAGTGATATAACCCCAGCATAAACTATCTACCTTTAAGAAAATTGTTCATTTTTAGTTATCGGATACTCGTAACAGGTGCTATACTAGACACCAACAATCCGGAAGTGTTTGGCAGGATTATGAATACTAAATAAATAATACAGAAAATGGCAAGAAAAATTTTTTTTTCAAAAGAGATTATTTGGGAATTATTAATAGTTTTCCAAAAAAAAATTTATGAAATTCACCTATTTTTAAAGCTGTTACACCGCAACCCCCCCTTAACCATTTGTTGGACACATTTATTTATTTTAAAAAAATCGAGTTTTTTTACATTAACACTATTTCAACCGCGCTAATTATACGTAATCAAAATTTCAAAAGAAAAACATATAGAATTATATTTAAAATAGATTTTCTGGATTAATGCCAAATTTTTTATAGACAGATAATTGCTCTACTAAGCACCTCCCGTTTGTGGCTATCACAAAAAGATTAAATCAAACCTCGAGAATAGTTCTAAATTAAAATTCAGAAATGTGTCTTTTGACTCCTTTGGTGGAAATAGTGTTAAGTATTTATTACATACATGGACATGGGTTAACTAATGCTATTTTTTATAAAAGTTGCATAAATCAAACCTCGAAGATCCTAAAATGTGCTTGTATGCGCTTAAAACCTGCAAGTAGGTGCACTGCCCCTGAAAGGGTCGATATTTGAAACCTAGGAAGTAGTTTCAAAAACAACTTTTCAATTTTGACGAAATTGGGGTACAAGAGCTTTCGGCATTTCAAAATTCAAAGAAATATCGTTTCAATTCAGCGAAATCCGTTTAGAACGTTTGCCATTGTAGTAAATTGATAGTGACTCTTGCTGACTTTTAGCATATAGCATTCACGACCCTTTCCAGTGTTTGTCGAAATTAAAGGGTACAGATTGTAATTGGATTACATCTCTCGTCACTCCGCTTTGATTGCCCTACCGAGAGCAGAGAGTTTCCAAGAATACTGTAAAAATGGTGTCAAACGAAATGTAAATAATGAAATTCCATCCAATTCAAATTGTAATAGATTGTGCTTAATTTAAAAAATAGGTCTTCTTTGAACCAAGATACGCTACGTATTTGAGATATTTTCCGCTACAGTATCTCTTCTGTTCGATACGACAATTTTTGTCATCTGCAACGTTGGCATTAATTAGCTTTTTGTTTTCCTCCCGTACTAGAGGGTACAGCGTTATAATAAAAGCAACTCGACTTTCGATGGATGCGATAAAACTTTTGTCTTAAAGTTTAGTTTGTCAGTTTTTAATTTACAAGGGGACTTTTATTTTCAATTGCTTTTCCGTTGAAAAAAAGATTTACATATGTTTCTGAAAATTGGAGGATTTGTTAGCTCTTAGCTGCTCTACTTACAAAAATTGTAATTGAATGGGTCTCTAAAAGAAGGGCATATGTTACATATTTATGCCCTTGACATATGCCCTTCTTCTAGAGACCCATTCAATTATTGCTATTAAAAAGCTCTCTAAAATTACCAATTTTTACTAGAAGTATTCTCTTAGTATTTTTAATGGAAATGCTACCCACAATCACAATTTTTACTACTGAATTTCCCACAAATTGGTAATTTAACTGCAAAAAATTCTGCAACGTGAAATCTTTTATGGAAAAATTTTTTAAAATCATAATTTTGTTCAGGAAATTCCCCACATTTTCTTTATCCCTAACCCTTAGTTGGCCTAGAGGCTTAGACGTTCAAGTCTAGTACAGCCAGAATTTAAGCATTTTTACAGTAAGAAAAAACTACAATTTGTTTTCATACGAAATATTATGTTTTCATAAAATAACCTACACTATCAATTATTACATACTTTTTTAAGTTAAGGGAGAACACCATTGTGACGTAGCGTTTTCAAGTACTTTATTCGGTATTTTTTTTTTTTGAGGAATTGCTTTGGTCAAGGGAAAAAAAACTTTTAAGCTATATTGGACACATATTAAGGTATAAAAAACAATTTTTTATTTAAAAAAAATACAAAATGGCGGCGTGACAGTAACTTGAATATAAGTGATTTTTACTAGAGTTGCTCCACTGCAAGCACTAGAAGTGTCTAAAATTTGTTCGTGGAACAAAAAATGTAATATTTTCATGAAATATATTAGTTTTAGCGTGGAAGTACCTGGGGAAATTAAAGAATTTAAAAAAATAAAAAATAGAGACAAGTTTGAAAAAAAAGTTTCATTTTTTAACAAAAATTTTCGTATAAAAAGTTGAATAACTTTTTAAATTTTCAATAAATCGAAAAAAAACTCAGGTACTTCTCTTTGAAACCTATCTAAGAAGCTACAGTTAAAATTTCAAGTCGATTCAACAAAAATTGATTGAGTTCTACTGCTTGCAGATTTCCAAAATACCATTTTGAGATAATCGCGTTTAAAGTTTTCGGTATCAATAACTTCTCAATAAAAACTTCTTAAAAAAATGCTTAAAACCCACCTAAAAAAATTTGTTTCGGCTATAAACGAATTTGCATCATATTTTTGAGAGTTTATAGGATTTTTTTAAGTAAAAAAAAAATCGATTTTTTCAAAATTTCACAGTGGTGTTCTCCCTTAAATAATGCGATACAAATTTTTATGTATCGGTTCTGAAAACCTCAGTGTGCCAACCATGTTATTCTCGTGAAATGGGCCAGCTCAGGGTATATAAATAAAAACATACAACGTATCTATTAAATATTTTATACATTATTATTATTAACATTACATCAAAAGTGGTTATTAGAAAAGTATTTCCATATTCGGAGAAGCTAATGTAATGTCACTTGCTATACTCTTGGCTAACTTATTAGGAATTATTTTAACTCCACACTTCCCCATTGCGTAATACAATACTTCTTACCCCCGCCTAAGGGTTAAATCTGAAACTAACACGAATATGTAGTGAACATTTAATTATACGACATTCATGTAAATAATATATATTTATTTAGATATGTAGCCGAAGAAAGAAGATCCAATCAGTACACTTTGGACACATATGCAGTTAGTGAATCAGAGAGTGAGGAAGAATCTGAGGAAACGAGATCATCGGAGACGGATTCCGCTATAGTTGCGGATCATGTGGATGAATCATTGACGGTTTCAAAAACGCACAATAAAAGGGAGACTGAAGATTCAAGGCGCAAAAAAGCACAACGTATCGCGGAGGAGTTGCTGGCGACCGAAAAGAATTATGTCAATATTTTACACCTGATCGATCAAGTTTTTCAATTTCGTGTCGATCAAGAGAACAGAGCTCATCCGATGTTTCCACCGGAAACGGTGCAACACATGTTCTCGAATATCAAGTCAATTTACAAATTCCATAACGATTTTTTATTACCTCAACTCGAAGAACGAATGAAATGTTGGGATACAGATCCGAGAATCGGAGATATCATGAAGAACTTTGCGCCCTTTCTTAAAATGTACACCGAATATGTAAAAAATTTTGATTACGCCATGAATCTCATTAACACTCTACAAAGCAAAGTTCCAAGGTTTGCCGTTATTATTAACGAGATACAGAAAATGGATGAATGCGCCAAACTGTCGTTACCTCATCATATGTTAAGTCCAATTCAAAGACTGCCGCGATATGAATTATTGTTGAAAGATTATTTGAAGAACCTTTCGGAAAGCAACCCTGATTATGGAGACACTAAAAGCAAGTATTTCTGGTTTTATCCTTTCAATCGTATTTAGGAATTCTAACGCTTCTGATAATAATCAAACCGTGCAATCCAATGGAGTTAAATTTCAGTTGATTAAAAAAACACGATACGGAAGTTGACAACCATATCGTGTTTTTGATGCCTTAGAAACCTGCAGCACCAAATCTTTTTTATGAATTCTTATTCTATTTAACTATTGAAGCATGAGTACAACGAAGTCGAATGTTGCAGTATTGTTCCGATTTATGAAAGTAAATTATTTTCCTTGTATAAATCGAATTCCTGCTGCAATAGCACATTATTAACGGCTTTTGCATGTTTAAAAAAAGTCTTTAAGGGGGTCAACCCGTGTGGCGGCCGTTTTTTTTTTGGAGATTTTTTCGGGATTTTCCATGACGAAATGAAAAGACACAGAGCTTTCAAATTTTTACTACATATTTATTCATTCTTCAATTATGTCTCTGAATTTTGTTATACGAAAATATACTTATGATCGTGAGTTATACCGCTCGAATGGCACCCATGTGAAAAACAACGGTGTCCATGATTCCGGCAGATTGGCTTATCTGAAATAAAAAAATAAAATTACAAGTTGATCTATGCGTGGATGGCTATCACCGGAACAAGGATTTTTTGAAAATATTGAAAATTAAATTTTTTACATGCTTTTAAACATTAAGACCCAAAATTTAACGATTTTTTTGGACCTTTTTTCTGTAAAAAGAAGGCGGTTCAATGTTTTTCAAAAATCTTCATACCGGTGATAGCCAACAACTTATAGATCAACTTGCAATTTTATTTTTTTATTTCAGATATGCCAATCTGCTGGAAACATGGACACCGATTTTTTCACATGGGTGCCATTCGAGCGGTATAACTCACCATCATAAGTATATTTTTGTATAACAAAATTCAGAGACATAATTGAAGAATGAATAAATATGTAGTAAAAAGTTGAAAGCTCTGTGTTTTTTAATTTCATCATGAAAAATTTCCAAAAAAATCTTAAAAAAACGGCCGCCACACGGGTTGACCCGTTTAAGGGATTACATCTAGTTGGCGGCCGAAAAAAAAGGCGTGTTTTTGTGATTTTTTTTGGGGGGGGGGGGGGGTGATTACAGGTTTCGAACTGTTTTTTTTTTCATAGTTAAGGGTATATCTTCGACTATATTTCATAATTTTTTTATTGAAAAAAATTCACAAATGTAAGAGATACAATGCATTTCCCGGACCGCTAGGTTTTCTGCGGTGACCACTATATCTTCCACCTCACTCGTCTAAAATCAAAAAATCAAATAGATTATGTTTTTGCATCGTATTGCCTAGTCCTTAATCGAAGGATTTGAGAAAATATTAATTTTTGAAAAAATGGTCGACGAAAATGAAGTGATTTTTTCATCAAAATTTGGACTTTCACGTTCAATCGTCGACCATTTTTTCAAAAATTAATATTTTCTCAAATCCTTCGATTAAGGACTAGATAATACGATGCAAAAACATAATCTATTTGATTTTTTTATTTTAGACGAGTGAGGTGGAAGATCAGTGGTCACCGCAGAAGACCTTTTTTGAACAGCGGTCCGGGAGATGCATTGTATCTCCTACATTTGTGATTTTTTTCAATAAAAAAATAATGAAACATAGTCGAAGATATAACCTTTACTATGAAAAAAAAACAGTTCGAAACCTGCAATCATTTTCCCAAAAAAAATTCACAAAAACACGCCTTTTTTTCAGCCGCCAACTGGATGTAACCCCTTAAGCCGTTACAACTTTTTAATCTGAATATTAATTTTCTGTTACATATAATTTTTGTAATACTTCAAATTTTTTATCATTTTTTATTAACCCCTAACGGTCACACTTCAGTAAAGTATCATAATAGTTACTGAGGATCAAACTGACCCCAACTTTAAACGGTGACCACGTTTAAATTACTTACTGCATTGAATCAACAAAATTATGAACATTTTTCAAGCGTTACAAATAATAAAATCCATTCCACTTGTTGCAGAATATTATTTATAACATCATAAAAAAATTGTCACGTCGCTAAATACATGTAACCCCTTAAACAATGTTATTTTAGACATTTTGATATTATTTTTTCGAGGAAATACAGCTTAAAATTTTTGGGGGTCAAATTGACCCCTGGTGACCGTTAAGAGTTAAATACCGTAATAGTTCTTCCTGCTCGATGTTCGTCAAATATAAATAATAGATAGATTATTAATTTTCAGAACTTAAAGACGTTTTTCAACATTTACAGAGGCGTTGGAATTAGTTTCAACAGCTGCAAACCACACGAACGAGGCGATGAAAAAAATTGACAAGTTCAAGAAACTTTTGGAGATACAAGAAAGTATTTACGATGCCACGGATCTAGTCAGTGCAACAAGAGAATTAGTAAAGGAAGGGCGTATCGTGAAGATCTCTGCAAGAAGTGGAGATCATCAGGAACGACATTTATTTCTGGTATGATGTTTATTTATCCCACCGCAGTATTTGATTCCACGATGTCGGCACTCGCAATAAAATTTTACGTCGTAAACTGTGTCGTGTCATACATAAAAAATCAATTTTGCGAAATGGATCAAGAAGCGCGATAAAAGGAGTAGAAAATGCACATAAGTAAGTGTACGGCAATCAAACCCGAGGTTAACGTACTATGAAGGGTATAGGAAAAAGAGTAGATGAAGGGAAGATATTCTTTAACAAATACCGTGTTCGCAAACTTGCACGTACCTGCATCTCATAGAATTACTTCTAAGAAGTGAATATTTTCTAAAACTATTTTACTACATTTTTTATGGGTAGGAATAAAATTTCAAATATTATCGTATTGCTTTCGAAATTTCAAAACCTTATTTTCAACGCTACAATAATTTTCGTAACTGTCAAATAATAAATTGCCTATGATGACATCCTCGAGAAACAAAATGTGACAGAAATAACGGTAAATTTTCCAAAAACTGTTACTATATTTATTTATGGATAAGAATACATTTTTCAACGTCTTTGTAATACTTGTAAAATATCAAAATCTCATTTTTAACTCTAAAGAAATTTTCGTAACTGTAAAAAAAATACATTTCTCGGGATAATTTGCTCAAAAAAGAAGTAACACAAATAATGGATATTTCTCAAAATTGTTTTACTAAATTTTTTTTACAGAAAAAAAATACATTTTTGAACGTCTTTGTCATAGTTTTGTAATTTCAAAATTTCGTTTTTAACCCGAAAACAAATTCCCAGCCTGTGGAGGAATGAATTGCCCAGTGACCCGCAAAAAAATTCATTAAAAGAATATAATTTTGTCTCATTTTAAGAAACAAAGAGTTTCCTATCATTATTCCGTGTATCCTTAACTTTTAATCGTCGACGGAAAATAATAGCAAAGCTCAGCGACATGAAAGAAAAATAAAACATCGAAGTCCCTTACAATTCCATTGCAAAGGAAAAGCTATAACTGCAGTACTTTGCTCACGATTTTTTTCTTTCTCCTTTTTTTTAATATTTCTATCATCAAACTCTAGAGTTATGAAGTATGCAGTTATTCCTGTGGGGAAAGGTATTGAAGTAGTTGAAATTGCGAGAACGATAAAAACGTATGTTGATTTTTCTACAGTGGAGATACGACCCTATTAGTCCAGGGTGTTAGTTAATACCTTTTGTGGCGTAAACGACGACTCGTCTTTGCAAATGAATGCGTCGTGAAAACAAAAGATTCTAACTTCAATCATTTGCCACCAGTGAAATCCCTCATATAGATGTAACTCACACTTTCCCAATGAGTTTGGCTCCCAAGTGTTCTCGTAATGATTCCAGTAAAGAGAAAGAACAGCCCTTTGGTTTTGTACATAATCGATTGAAAGTCCCCTTTGCCTTTACAGTACTTTTACGGCTCAAGAGACTTGCGAGCGATATTCTCCGATATTTCCGATAGAGACGATGACATTTTCGAATTTTTGCATGATTTTCGAAAGATACTCCTCGCTTTTTGCAATTTTTTTAAACTTCTTCATTCGATTATGGAATGCAATGAAATTATTAACCGTAATTATGCCTTTCTGATTACAGTTTAGCGACATGTTACTCCTTTGTTCAATAAGACTGATACCCGGACCGTTGTACCGGTTGAGAGCGAAGTTTCTGGTGGAGAACTTGCAGGTCGTGGAGGGAGACAATTTGGAAACTGCCAATACTTTTTATATCAGGGATGAAAACAAAAGTGTCGAATTATACACACACGCCGCGGCTGATAAAGCGGCGTGGTTGGATGCTTTGTTCCAAACCATGCAAGAAATAATGAGACGGAAGGCCAGTCTCAAGACTGGCAACGTGAAGACTTCCTTAGTCAAGGCTGACGATGTTAATAGGTGTATGGTTTGCGAAGTCATTTTCTCGGTAATGAAAAGAAAGCATAATTGCCGTGCTTGTGGAATAGTAAGTAACCGTTAATCACTCATTAAAACCAAATAGAGGCAGTTAAGGGGTAAAACCACTCTAGAGGCAGAAAAAAAGACCTAAATTTGACAATTTATTTTGGGAGTATGACAAACTGAATAGAATTTATTTTCAGAAGGTTTATTTAGCACATATTGAATTAGGAAGAACAATTTTTGTATTGTCATTTTCGTATAAAATGGCGGCGCCAGAGCCCGTCGTCGAAAATAGCTTTTTTGAGAACACCGCCCCGGGAGGACGGATTTCTCGACATATATGCGTCATGAAACAAAAAATAAAAAAAATTTCGAGTCTATATACAATTGGCTTTGGAAGTACGTAGGGGTTTTTTTAAAATCAAATTTTGTGGAAGTGGTGCACTTTTTAAGAAATGAATCGATTTTTGCCCTAAAAATGAGCATTAAATTGTTTATAAAAAAAAGTTTACATTCAATCAAAAAACGGCTACGTACTTCCAAAGAGAATGTTGTTGTGAAGCTACTGTAAAAATTTCAAATCGATCCATGCAATAGTCTCCGAGAAATCCGTCCTCCCAGTTTGGAAAAAGTGGTTTCGAGAAAAACGCGTCTAAAGTTTTATGAACACTTTAATTCTTGAAATTTTTGTTTACCTCTAACCTTTTAACATTTGTTTTCCACTATAAATCAAATGACATATTGTGTTTATGACCCTAAAGTACTATTTAAGCGAAAAAAACATTGATTTTTTGAAAATTTACAGCTTTTACCTTCGGGTAATGAGTGGGACCATTGTAATGAAAGAAAGAACCAACAATATTATACATATATTGCCCATTTCTTATTGCACCAAAAAACAAAATAGCATCCAAGATTTTTTTTTCATCTGACTTCCGCTCCAGACTACGATCTACGATTGGCAATTGTTTACCGCCCATTTCCGTTTCAAATTTTGCCAGATATCCCCTTATAATTATTACAATGATAAAATCCTAGAGTGGTTTTACCCCTTAAGGAATCAGAGAGGATCCGCAAATTGGCGACCCAGCAGTTGAAAAAACTATTATATACAATTATTTATCACTTTAACTGAATCTCGCGGTAACTGCGAATCCACCCAAGTGTAACTGAAAGAGAAAAGGAAGGAAAAATTTTAAAAAATGTTACATAAGAATGGCGTAATTAATTTTTTCAGGTGGTGTGTAGCAAATGTTCGAATCAGAAGCTGTTATTCGAAGACAATAAAAACATGAGAGTTTGTAGACTTTGTCACGCTGCTTTAACGCAGCCCTTAACGAAATCGCCATCCTCGCCGTCGGGACCGGTACCGAGTCTGCTTCAAGTGGCAGCAAATGCAGCATCGGTATTATCGGGGTACCTTCTGTTAAAAACACAAGCCAGTAAACCATGGACGCGACGATGGTTTGCTCTTCACAGCGATTTCGTTTTATATTCTTTTAAATCCGAAAGCGAATCAATGGCAATGACAGCTACACCGATGCCTGGTTTCATGGTTACCGAAGGTATCAAATTGTCCGATGAAGATCCTTTGAACACCAAAGATCGGGTACGGGCCTTTAAGATCCACCACTCCAGGAAGTGTTATTATCTTCAAGCCGCGTGCCAGGAGGATAAGGAAAAGTAAATATTTTTAGTAAATAGTGAACGAATTTGCATCATACGAATGAAAAAATGGTAAAAGTAATTCTACTTGAAACCTTTTTCACTGATTTTCATTCGGGATCTTACAATTAATATCTGATACAAATTTTATAAAAATATTCCTTCGACGGTGTTCTATTACATTTAATCCTTTGGGTCATGACTTAAGGAGACTTGGATACGAATGACTCTAAAGTGGGCAAACCGCACACTTCTGTTTAAATTGCTATTTTTCAACCAGTAATATTTATACCGAATAATGAACAAAACGAGAAAGAAAAGCTTCGTGTCTTTATTAGAAGAAAAAAAATTAAAAAGTTCTTTTTGGTTTCATTCCTTTTATCGGTATCGATATTTCCCAGAATTTGGGAGATGTTACCTGCAATTTTTCTTTGTACCTGAAACGCATACAAACGAATCAGGTATATCAACTTTTTATGGTCCTTGCTGGTTTTTTGCATTTTTGCACCATTTTACATCTAAAACGACAAAAATCTTGTTATATAAAAGGATAAAAAGCTTTTTATAAATATTTATTTTATTTTACTGAGCTTATTTTTGTTATTATACTAATTTTTTGTGGTATTTAATGTAGAACTACACCTTTTTCAGAAGTATAGGAAATTTGGTTAAGATCAAGCGAACAGTTTTTTTTTATTTCACACGTATTTACATTTTTGAAGAATCTCTGGAAGACATGGTGACCAAAAGGATTAATAATAAAAATAAATTTAGCAAGTATCGTTTATACTAATATTATTACGATTTATTTCTAGATGGATGTATGTATTGGAATTGGCCACGAAAGCTGAATTACCTCATTCCACGGAGGAAAACGACAAAGACGCACAACAACAGGAAGATCAAAAGTCAATCATTAGCCAATAAGGATCGTGAAAATTTCGTACCTCCATTTTTACCAAATTAGCCAATTTTTAAATTGAATAATATACACGACGTCGTACCTACATTTATGAAAAAATTTGTGCAGCAATGTAAGATAAATAGAAGTACATGTACTATATAATAATATCGATATTTAAACATGTTAACTTATGTTAAATATATTGAACTCGTATTTAAATTATGCTTTTAAATACAGCGAGGAGGAAGAAACAGAGAATCAAGAGAAACGAGAAACCTTCAGCAGCATCGATGCGATTGACGTTTATATGAACGACTTTCATACTTTCAATATCAGCGAATGGTACACACTAGGTCAAAATTTTAACGAGACGAATTTGAAAGCATATCCCTTCGAAGTTGCCACTGGAAATTTGCTGGAAAATTATATCAATAATTTCCCGATTCCACCAAGATTCTGATTTGATCTTGACGGTGTCGGTAAACAGATCTTATTCGAGTTTTGGTGGAACAAAAAATGTCCAGTAGGGATACCGGCGAATTCGTCCCGCTAAGAACACGCCCGATGTTGTTTCTTTGTTAAAAGCATATATTAAAAAAAAATACATTGTTCATTGTTATTAGTGGAATATTGCGAGACGAGTCAATAGACTATCGCTACGAAAGCGCTTGTTGTTTTATACAAATTATGTTATAGTATATTTAAATATATATGTGTCGTTCGATTTAGGAAGAAAGTAAAAGGAAAATAATACGAAAAAAGAGAAAACGCTGCAATCAACCTTCTTGAAAAATATAATATAGTGAATGTGCAACTGAACGAAGGAAGGTTGAAGACATAAAAGCATCAGCCAACTAGCATCAGTCATGCTTCGAAATTTTATATCGGTTCGCTTTGCAATTGCTTATACCATTAAATCGTGAGAAAAGTTATAGTTTTTTCATAATAAATTCGTTTAGTCTTGTCGTCGATTACAAAGAAGATGCGCTGCGTTTGTCTTATTTTCATTCCCCTTTTCGCGAATGAGAGTGGTAATGAAACAATAGAATAAATAACTGCTGGTACCGATGATCTCTAATGCAATGAAAGTGAAATTTATTGTCTCTTCTTAAATGTTATGATTACATCGTCGTCGGGTAACGTGAAGAATGAACCCGAAGCCATAGCGCGATCTTTTTGTTGTTTCGTCGTCATTTCGTATTGCAAAAGAATCGCTGCCAGTGGAGCGGTCGTAAAGATTTCAGCAATTTTTTGGCCTGAAATTTAATTACATTACTCTTACGTTGTTGAATTGTTGTTCTTCAAAAGAAAAAGAAAAATTGTATCAAGTTGCTTACATATTTTGAACAAACATTTATGTTATTGCGATTTAAGGGGTTACATCTAGTTGGCGGCCGAAAAAAATTCGTGTTTTTGTGAATTTTTTTTTTTTTTTGGAAAATGATTGCTGGTTTTGAACTGTTTATTTTTTTTTCATAGTAAAAGGTATATCTTCGACTGTTTCGTAATTTTTTTTAATGAAAAAAATTCTCAAATGTAGGAGATACAATGCATTTCCCAGACCGCTGCTCAAAAAAGGTCTTCTGCGGTGACCACTGTATCTTCCACCTCACTCGTCTAAAATCAAAAAATCAAATAGATTATGTTTTTGCATTGTATTGTCTAGTCCTTAATCGAAGGATTTAAGAAAATATTAATTTTCGAAAAAATGGTCGACGATTGAACGCGAAAATCCAAATTTTGATGGAAAAATCACTAAATTTTCGTAGACCACTTTTTCAAAAATTAATATTTTCTCAAATCCTTCGATTAAGGACTAGATAATACGATGCAAAAACGTAATCTATTTGATTTGTTGATTTTAGACGAGTGAGGTGGAAGATACAGTGGTCACCGCAGAAAACCTAGCGATCCGGGAAATGCATTGTATCTCCTACATATGTGAATTTTTTTCAATAAAAAAATTATGAAACATAGTCGAAGATATACCCTTTACTATGAAAAAAAAAACAATTCGCAATACAAACCTGCAATCATTTTCCCAAAAAAAATTTCACAAAAACACACCTTTCTTTCGGCCGCCAACTGAATGTAACCCCTTAAAACAGAGCTCAAACACCATGACAAACTAATTTTCATGGAGATCCACGCGTTTCTTAAATTTTCATACGCCAGAGTTCCAAAAAAATTTAGTTCTGAAATTTTTGAGTGGGTAATTTTGAAAAGATTTCATTTTCAAAACATTTTCGGCACGAAAATCTATTTTTCATCTGCGAAGGGTAGTGGGTTATTACAACAACAAAAAATAATACTATATAATAGTTCAAATATAAATAAAAATACAATCAAAATACAATAAAAAGCTATAATTGTAAATTTAGAAATAGAGCTCAAGTACCATAAGAAATTACTTTTTATAGAAATCCAAGTGGTTCTTTAATTTACATCCGCCACTTGATGAAAACTCTTCTACCATAAAATTTTGATTTAGCTAATTTTGAAAAATAAAAATTACAACACATTCATCGTCCGACTGCGAAGGAATTAACAAAAGACAAACATCGCATTCTTTTTTACTCACCTATACAAGTGCGTGGACCAGCTCCAAAGGCTATGGGGATGGAAAACCCATAATTTTCCGTTCTCTGGGGTATAAACTCATTCGGTTTGTCGTAGTATCTCGGATCTCGGCCTATTCCATCGAGACTTACGTAAATCGCTACGTCTTTATTTACTTCCACATCGGTTCCAGGTATCTATTTCAAAAACACAATACGTCCAATTGAAATACAGTAAAACCTCGATATAACGAACCTCTATTTAACGGACTTCGGATATAACGGACAAAAAATCCGGTTAGATGTGAACAAATTTATTGTACGCATTTTCGTAATTTTAGAGAGTTGATTATAAAAAAACAGCCAACTTCAAAAATGCAAACAAAACTTGATTCCTTTTTCAAAGTAGGATTACCGAAAGCAAGCGGGTCGATATCAAACAGCAACGTCACTTCACGACGAGTGTCCGAAGACAATTAAATATAATTTTGTTTGTGTTTTGCATTTTTTATTTATATCTAAATGCAGTGTATTTTCAAAAAAAAATTTCTGGATTTATCTTAAACCTATTTTTATACAACGAGCTTTCGGCTTTAACGGACACCCCCTCCCCCCGATTAGTTCGTTATATCGAGGTTTTACCGTATACCAAAAAACGAGGCAAGAAAACGGGTAAAAGAATAGGCAGATTCTACCCGAGGGTTCTGAATTGAAGATGAGGTCAAAAGAGTTAAAGGAGCGAGTTTGCCGAGTACTCATTTTAGATTAAATTCAAACACCCTCGAGTCGACCCCGAGTTATAGGCAAATTCATCGCGAGGAGGTTCTTAAGGGTAGTTTCAAGCCGAGCTCGTGAAACCCTTCACGTCCTCCAACCGAATATCTTCCAGACCCTACTTCGAGCTTTTAGACCGTCTTCGTTCAAAAAGGTATTGTTAATAATTTACCCTCAGCTGACTCTCGTCACGAGACTGACATAGTTGGCACACTGGGACTCTGCAGACCCCACCGACAAAAATTTCAATTGTCCGGAAGCTATTGACTTTTTTAATTTTTTAAAAATTGTATAAAATTTGTTTTATGTTCTTTTAACACATAGTATACGTTATTTTATGTAAATATAATATTTAGTACGAAAAAAATTATCGAATTATTTAAAAGAATTACACGTTAGTTGCTGAATGTTGTTTCAACAGATATTTTCTTACTATAAAGATCCTTAAATTGGAGCTGAACTAGACAGGGGCGTTTCAGACCCCAATAGACCAGTTACGGGGTTATACCTAGTCAGGATTTTGAAAAAAATCGTTTTTTTTAATTATATTTTCTTAATGTACAACTATTCAAAAATGTACACATAAAATTTCAAGTCGATGCGACCAATACTTTCAGAGTTACGGGCATATTTGTAAGGACGCCTCGGTGCGTTCGTAAGTAGGTTTAAGACTTTGAACGCGTTTTTCTCAAAACCATGTTTTTAAAGTCGGTGTACACGCTATCTCAAAAACGGCTTCATCGATCGGTCTGAAATTTTTATACAGTCTTTTATAACATATTTTTTAGTAATTAATCGAAGGATTTATTGTTTGGATTTTTTTTTCTCATTTTATAAATAAATAAAGGCCGAAATATTGATGAAAAATGCAAAAAATTTTTTTGAGATGCCGCCATTTTGTAAAAAATCAATATTTTTATTATTCCTTCGATTAATTACTAGATAATCTATTATATTAACGAAATCTGTTTGGTTTTTTGGTTTAAGATAATCCAGTCTTGAGTTACAGTTTACACCGCAAAACATTTTTTTCTTTTTTTTGGAGGAGGGCCCGAAGATCGCCTGCTACGGCCCTTATTATGAATATTTTTATAAACAAAAAATTTTTTTATAATCTTCAATACTTACATTATAAGCACAAAAAACTTCAATTGAATATATTAAAAACTCTCTTCTAGAAAAATCTTTTAAAAAAGCGTTTTTTTCGGCCTCCTGACTAGGTATAACCCCTTAAGGGATGAATATCATACGTGAAATAACAGAAAACAGAATTTCCAATAGAATGAGCATAATCAAATTGAAAATGAATTTTGGAGGTGCAAGTCTCATAATTTTTAAATGTTCCTTCATCAAATATCAATAATTAGGTTCTAACTAATTATCTGACTGACAGAGAAAGGTTCTGCCTGTAATACTGCCATGCACACTATCCTACTTTATTCTAATACTATTTTGTTAACTAATACGTATTCTATTTTGCTTTAACTTATAATTTATCTATATTATGTCTCTCTGTAATCTACCTTATGCTGTTTTCTATGTTGACTACAGTTCTCTGTGGCAAATAATAAATAATCAATCAATCAATCAATCAATCAATCAGTCAATGTCATAGTATCACTAGTCGATAAATTACAATTGACAATGAAGAAGTAATAGTTCAGCCTTTTTTTAGGTGACTAGCCCTTTTAATTATAAAACATCTGATTAACCCCTTGGCGTACAAATAAAATGGAATACACACGAACTGAATATCGACCCCAAATCGTTATTGTATGTCAAGAGGTTGAAGAGCTTCGGGTTGAGAAAATACAGGGAAAAGCTTGTTGAAGTTTTCGAATAGGTGATATAAGAGCAGAATTGTTACTGGCAAAGTAGCTGACAGGTTATTGGAGAAGTTACGGGTGAAAGCTGATTACTAAATATATTCGAGGGTATTGGAATAATAAAATAAAGTCAAACAACTTTGACAGAGAGTAGAATAGTCCACGCTCTAGTTTGGAGTTTACAGGTGAAAAGACGAATTGCAGGCTGTAACGTGTGTAACATTATGAGAATTGGAGCAACTTTACAGATTTCGACCCAAGAATTTGACAAAGTTGGTCTTAAACGAATTAGAATTATCACATTACAAGTAAATAATCACTAAATAACTTTTTTGAGTTAGTGTTCTTTTTAAACTGAAAATGTTTTACTGAGGAGCTGCAGGCTTAGTAGACATATGTGCCCATAATTATCAAAGTGGTTTAAGTCATACTTTTTTGTATTGACAAATTTAAAGGGTTTGCTTTAAACAAAATAAAAAGTGTTTTTACATTCTGCAACATTGAAAGTTGGAGTTTTATTGGTCTTGATTGATGAAGAAAAAAAATGTATTGCAAGGTAAAATGATGCGAGATAACTGAAAATCTCATCTTTTTCAAATTTTAACTTATTGTTAGACCACTTTCATAATTATGGGCACATATGTACTATCAAAGTAGCCGGAAGCTCATTACAGGAGTTACAGGTGAAAACTGATTATGAAATGGGGGTGAGCGATACAGTTGTTGGCTATGTGACAGTGATTGGTCGGACTTTTTTAATCAGGAAAATGTAAAAACGTCTCATATATATTCTGCTTTTTTTATAAACATATTCAAAATTCCTGGACTTTCCGCTTCATAATTTGAATGTCAATCGCTATCACATAAGTTGACGATCACTGTCTCGTGCTGGCCAATAACTGTCTTTTTTTCAGAAAGAACACTTTTTATGACAGTTTTTTTATAGAAACCTTCATGGAATTCATTGTTATATTTACTACATTCGAATTTTCTAATATCCATTTATGTGGCGCCATAGCTTAAGGGGTTAGACCACTCTAGGATTTCCGAAAAATCGATATTTTTTTTTGTCTTAAATGGTCCCTTGGTATCTCAAAAATGATGTCCCAAAAGATTATGGCCGGGACAAATCTGAAAGTACTCGATTTTCGAATTTTCGTACACGACCGCCCGGTCCGCAGCGAGCTACTACTCAAAACTTCAAAGGCTACTACATTTTTCAAAATTGCCGGAAACAGAACTCAGACAATTTTCAACCGATTAACTTGAAATTTTAAATATTTTTATAAAATTACATTACCCATAAAAGTACATATCACTTTTTTTTTATATTGCATAGTTCATTTGTTATTAATAATTTTCTGACGATTTCTTTGGCAATTTCTTTCAGAAGTGCGCCATTTTGTCAGAAATCAATACATGAACGATACATGTCCGCTGTTATTTTGCAATAACTTTGTGCTATAATAATAATTCACGAAGAGTCAAAGTTCATTAGCATATAAATTTAATTATCTTCAATTTAAACGTTGAATCAAGTGAATCGGATAAAAATTCGATGAGCTATCCAAATTGGTTTTGAGAAAACTACTATATCTATATATATGTATATATTCAAATTAAATTTACAATGTCAAATTTTCTTCTTTGAACGTCCCTTTATATGTAAAAAAAAGTTTCAATAACAAAATTGTGTTATATCTTGAAATTATATGCGTTGGAAAAATACCTTAGCTAGACCAGACTCCCCCCTTAAGGGGGTAAGGTCACCTGTAAAAAGAAAAAGTATATAAATTTTTTTTTACAACTTTTATTATAAAAATAGATTTTTCAAATATACATTGAAAATTGTACTACTAAATACTTACTAAATTATTTTTTCGAAATCCCTAGTATGTAGTATAAACATACTAGAGATTTGTTAAAAATATCCATTTGGCGCAAGGTTCGAGGAGCACCGATTGATCGATTTGCCTCGACAAGGTCTCATTTCATTCGGAGAAAGACCCTTTACGGCATGAATGTGGGAATTTTGGAAGAAGTAAGTAAATAAAAAGTTACAACACCTTTTATCAGATATATATACATAATTTTGGTTTTTGTTTTGTTTTTGGGTTTAAACAATTCAGAACTTTCGTAATTTTTTTTTCTTTCCTAATTCCCACATTCATTCCATAAAGGATTGTCTTCCAGAGAAAATGAGCCATTGCGGAGTCAAATCGGTCAATCGGTGCTCCTTGAACCTTGCGCCAAATGGAAATTTTTAACAAATCTCTAGTATGTTTATACTACATACTAGGGATTTCGAAAAAATAATTTAGTAAGTATTTAGTAGTACAATTTACAATGTATATTTAATAAAAGTTGTTTTATAATAAAAGTTGTAAAAAAAAATTAATATACTTTTTCTTTTTATAGGTGACCTTACCCCCTTAAGCAAAATAGGCCTACAAATTCGATTCCAAAAGGAAAATACCCCCTTAAAATAGAGTCAAAAGATGTTCAGAAAGAGTAGAATTAGATGCTCCAATTTAGAGTTTCCATTCTACAGGTGAAAAAGGCAAAGTGGAAACTCCAACTCGGCAAACTTCGACTACCAAAGCTAGATTTCCGTGCATGATTCGTATGATTTTTAGCAATCACTATTTTCCTAAATTGACGATATATAATTAGGCTAATTGGTACTAACTTTGTAGTTCTTCGCTGCCACCCTGTCCAATACAGGTATGGGTGGATATAAGCGCATTGCTTCCTCGGCCGATGCCACAAGGAGCTTCATCTGGTTGAGTGCATCGAAATTGATGCTACCTTCTTTCTCAACTACACTTTGAATTTCCCGATACACTTGATCCTGAATTTCGGGGTTTCGAGCCAACTCGAACATCGTAAGTGTAATCGCCGTATAAACGCCTTCCAATGCACCAATGAAATAGCTAGCAGCTTGAGCCACGAAATCATCATCTGCAAATTCTGCAAGTTTTCGTGAAATAATGAAAAATTCCGGTAAAATTAATAATAAACGTGTACCTGTGGTGTAAAATAATGAAATTAACCAAGACAATAGTAATATAATAATGATGATAATAATAATGATAATAATAATAATAATAATAATAATAATAATAATAATAATAATAATAATAATAGTAATAATAGTAATAATAGTAGTAATAGTAATAATAGTAATAATAGTAATAATAATAATAATAATAATAATAATAATAATAATAATAATAATAATAATAATTCTGCAGAAAATTCTTATTGAATTCAAAAATTGTAAAAATGAAATTAAAAATAATTGTATCAAATTGTACAAAAAAGAACGATTCATTTCCATCGATTGACGATAAACTTAATAAAATTTAACGACGATAAATTGAATCTGTATTAAACTGAATCGTATTTGCCAAAATCGAATTTTCCTTGCACAATATTTCCACGTACCGTAGCTCCTTGGTTCTTTGGCATCCCTAATCGCCATTAGAAATTCTACAAAATCTCCTCGAGGTTCTTTAAGACTTTTATGACCCTCCACAGAATCCCAGAAGACTTTACGAAAGAACGTTGATGTTCTGCGAAGAAACATATCGCTTATGTGCATTACCTCGGGTACGACAAAATTTAAGAATATCATGATACATCCTTGGGGTGAAGCCCACAACTCCTTTCCTGCAAGAATTTTCATTGTATTACATAAAATGTGACACTTGTCGCATATTGCACACACATATTAACCCTTTGAATGCGGCTTACTATTGCACGAAACTATCAATATATGCGGCAATATTCAGATGTCAGTCATTAAGGGCGCATATATGCGCCTTTCGTATATATTGATGAACTTGTCAAAGCGTATATATACGCCTTTAGCAGTCAAAGGGTTAGGGTATAAGACGTATAATACTAGGTTCAGTGAAATGAGTGTTATGCGCGATCCGTTTTTATCAACGATTCGAGCACTGGCATCATCATTTGAAATGATAAAATGCTTAGGGTAATCAATAAATGCAGAGAAAAATGAAGCTCGAAATTTAAGTAACTTTCGATACGAACTTAAATTGAAATTGGTAGGTATTTTTAATTATCAACTTTGAAACAAGATGAAAATTACTTCCAAGTAGTATTCTTGTACGGTAAAAGTTAAAAATTACAGAAACGAAGAAAATTAGTAAGGTTAAATAGTAGAAATTACTAAATTCCTACTGTAAAAACTAAAGAACGTGAAAATGTTAGTTAATATAGATCAGAAGTTATTAAATCTCAATGAAGAAATGTTACCTATTTTTCAAATAAATATTACGAATGATTAGTATTTTTACATATTTACTTTACCCGAGTGGAAAATTGTTTTGTAAATAATATTTAATACTTCATTTTTTTCTTTAGAATTTTCTTAGATGAGTTTCCCATAATTTTGTTTGATTTCATCTAAGAAAATTCTAAAAAAATTAATTAAAGATTATTTACGAAATAATTATATGAGTGATTATTCTTGGAAAAGAAAAATTAGTATCTCAGATAGCAGTTTTCAATTTTCGATACATATTAATTTGTTGTTGACGCGTACTAAAACGCGTTCTCAACATTGAGTGATAAAAGTCATATCAATAAATCGCAATTTTTTACCATTTTTCTGTATTACTGTTCACAATAATTATAAAAAAAAATTAATAACCTGCTTTGTACTAAAACCCATCAATGTTATAATATATATCGATGGCGAAATTTTATTTTTCTATTATTTTTACGAACTTTTCATAATTGTTTCAAGAATTTGAAAGCCTAACTTTCGCGATAATAATATTTGTTGAAAAAAAGATATCATGTGCAATACGAAATTGATAGAAGTGTAGCACATACAGTAACGCGACGATATACAAATATCAAAATAATTTTTACTGACCAATGACCTATAATCAAACGTTATTTTTTTTCAGTATTATCTCTTTATCGGTAGGTATTACCTTTTTGCCAAAAACTTTGACCTTTTTTCTCACCGAAAGAATTCGTAATGATTCTAAATATATTCGTATCGTATATCCAATAACAAACTCTTATATTATTTGCAATACGAATAGATTGAAATACATTAAATAACAATCAAATAAAAAAGCAAAATAATTTTCAAATACATACGTTTTTTTCAATATTATTTATTAAGTGGGTACAGTGGGCCCTCGACTTTCGCACACAATTGGTTCCCGAAAGTCTGTGCGAATGTTGAATATTCAAAAGCAGAGGCACGTAAAAAAATATGCACCAAAAACGGTGTTTTAAACTATTTATTTATTTATTTAGCTTTCGAGTGTTTTCTTTATAAACTCGTCAAGAGTTAGTTGAGTAGCTCCTTTTTTTTTCTTTTCGTAAAAAAGATTTCTATAACACGCAGTGTCTTTTTGTATTGCCCTACGTAGTTGAGATATACGCTCTCCATTGGGATCGCATTCTTCCATAATAGTTAAACATTTTTCTAGACGCATAAAGGCTTCATTCATATTTTTAATTGTTAAAGTCTTTACGTTTTTATCGGCTTCCGCTTCCTCACTTTCGTCGTGTATTTTATCGTTAATCAATTGTTGCTCAATTAGATATTCATTCGACAGCGGTGCCGAGTGAGATTCAATTAATTCATTAACATCGTCGTTGTTGACGTCCAAGTTAAATTCACTCACGAGACTAACTATTTCATCGGTGATAGTTTCCGGTGTTTCTTCAAAATTTGTAAAATCAATCGTCATTTGTGGGCATAATTGTTTCCAGGAACCTTTTATTGTCGACTCTTGTATGTCATCCCACAGAGGGAACATTCCACCGCAAAGACTCACAAAGTTGAATTTTTTAAAATTTGCGAAATAGCGAATTTTGCGAATGTAGAATGTGCGAAAGTCGAGGGCCGCCTGTATTTTCATTTTTAAGTCGAATTTGTAGGCTTTTTTGCCAAATTTTTTTACAGGAATTAAACACTTTTTTGAATAATGTTAATTCGCATAGATATTTACTCATATTTGAAAAATGTAACAAATTCTTTTTTTTTTCAAACGGAAATAGTCAATTCTATACGATCCTTGCAAAAAACAATTGAACAAAAACGCCTATAAATTCGACTTAACCGTTTGAGTGCCACGGGTTTTTGTCGTTTCCAAATGGAAAATTGACAAGCGGCCCGGTATCGCTCTTTTCATTCCGTGTTTCAACAATACTGGAATTTTTTGATACAAGACAAAAAAAGAAGCACGATTGCGCCTCTTGGCACTAAAACGGTTAATAATGAAAATACCCCTTTAACGATGGGTATTACCCTTTTGCAGAAAAGTTACGCCATTTCTCTCAGCGTAACGTGAACAAACAAACAAAAAATCAAAATCATTTTTAGACATCAATGCCGTATAGTCGGACGTCACTTTTTTCATTATTATCTTTTTACCGATAGGTATATTATATTACCTCTTTGCCAAAAAGTTTCGCCATTTTTCTCGTCGAAGGAATTCGTGGTGATTCCAAATCCATAGGAAGCAGCGGAATCGGTTGCATATTTAGAAGCGATTTCTTTGGCATCGAGTTCGACCTCCGTTTTACCCTCGGGGAACTGACTGTCAATGAATCGCGTTAAATTGAAATTGCATTCTTGCACCAACGGGAACATTTTTCGCAGCTTTTGCAACGTCAGACTCGGCGACAAGGTGTTTCGAAGTTCCTTCCATCCCGATTTGTGTATGGCGAGGAGATTTCTGAACCCGAAAGCGTCTCTTTCTCGATTCCCACCAAAGTTTCGCCTCGGGAACGATTCGAGCTCTTTCACAAAGATCTGCTTAACGATCTCGATATCGCGTATCAAAAGAAGCGGTTTGTGAAAGACGTACATCCCGACGACTTTCTCATCCGCCTCGGCACTGTTGTAGATACGTCGAAAAAGCGCAGCGGGTCCCGATCTCAAAAATACCAAATCTTGAACGTGGCCGAAAAGAATATTCGCCGGCGGTGTCTTTACACCGCGTCTTTTCCAATACGATAATTTATATTTTGCATAAATGTAACCCGAAGTTACCAGTACCACCAGTACCGTTACACCGGTTGCCAAGGATTCCCACGTCATGGCTTTTCTCTCGTTACGGAACGTCACGTAAGAAAAGAGCGTCGAGAGAAACGAAAATTTCGAAACTGCCGAAAGAAAACAGGAAAAAATAAAAATACATGATGTTCAATGAGAATTGTTATGGAATTTTCTTAGGACGATGCGCATCGAATTTGAAAATGAAATAAAAATCGAGAGCGACAAAAATTTGGAAATTGCCAAAAGCAAAAGGGTAGAAATTAAAAATATATGATTTGTGTAATAACCATTTTTATGAAATTTGCTTACTGAAAAGAAAAATGTAAAATTGAATACAAAAAACCACCGGAACAAAATGGACACAAATAGAAAGAGATTTTTTATGAAAATTTTTTTACACAATGCGCATTAAAGAAATTTCTTTTCTACACATCAACCTTGCCGATTTCCCCTGAGAATGCTTTATTCCGATCAGGCATTGGACAATTTCTTGAAGACCATTTGAAATCGACGAATTTCAAAACCGGTCGTAAATGATATTCGCAAGCGATATTTTTACACCCCGTCTTTTCCAAAACGATAATTTTGATTTTGCATGAAAGAAATCCGAAGTTACAAGTACCACCAATACCGTTACACCGATTACTAATTGTAAGAGAGCTCATGTGACGATTCTTTTCTTATTAGGACGGATCACAAGAGAAAGGGATATCGAGGGAAACGAAAATTTCGAAACTGCTTGAAAGAAAATAAGAACACATAATCCGTAATAATCATTTTTATGGAAATTTCTTCTGTCATTGCCCTAAAAATTAGCATTAAATTGATTATAAAAAAAAAGTTTACATTCAATCAAAAAACGGTTACGTACTCCCAAAGAGAATATTGTTGTGAAGCTACTGTAAAAATTTCAAATCGATCCATGCAATAGTCTTCGAGAAATCCGTCCTCCCAGTTTGGAAAAAATGGTTTCGAGAAAAACGCGTTTAAAGTTTTATGAACTCTTTAATCCTTGAAATTTTTGTTTACCTCTAACCTTTTAACATTTGTTTTCCACTACAAATCAAATGGCATATTGTTTTTATGACCCTAAAGTATCATTTAAGCGAAAAAAAAGACATCGATTTTTTAAAATCCTAGAGTGGTTTTATCCCTTAAGAGGTTACATCTAGTTGGAGTCCGAAAAAAAGGCGTGTTTTTGTGAATTTTTTGGGGGAAAATGATTGGAGGTTTCGAACTGTTTTTTTTTCATAGTAAAAGTTATATCTTCAACTATGTTTCATAATTTTTTTATTGAAAAAAATTCACAAACGTAGGAGATACAATGCATTTCCCGGACCGCTGTTCAAAAAGGTCTTCTGCGGTGACCACTGTATCTTCCACCTCAATGGTCTAAAATAAAAAAATCAAATAGATTATGTTTTTGCATCGTATTATCTAGTACTTAATCGAAGGATTTGAGAAAATATTAATTTTTGAAAAAATGGTCGACGATTGAACGTGGAAGTCCGAATTTCGATGAAAAAATCACTTCATTTTCGTCGCCCATTTTTTCAAAAATTAATATTTTCCCAAATCCTTCGATTAAGCACTAGATAATACGATGCAAAAACATAATCTATTTGATTTTTTGATTTTAGACGAGCGAGGTGGAAGATACAGTGGTCACCGCAGAAGACCTAGCGGTCCGGGAAATGCATTGTATCTCCTACATTTGTGAATTTTTTTCAATAAAAAAATTATGAAATATAGTCGAAGATACACCCTTTATTATGAAAAAAAACAGTTCGAAACCTGCAATCATTTTCAAAAAAAAATTCACAAAAACAAGCCTTTTTTTCGGCCGCCAACTAGATGTAACTCCTTAAGCTGATAAAAAAAATAGATTTTCTGATAAATTGACACTGACTTACCCCTTAAGTAATTTTCGATATGTGCTTATCTCCTGAAATTAGTATATTTGAATATCAATCTTGAAACAGGATCAGTAGCTTATAAACGCGAAAACAAAAAATTCGTATGGATGTATAGCAAAAGTTCATAACTTTGTGTTAAACTATAATAGTTTTCACTTTTCGATACATATTAATTGTTTAATCAATGCAGACCAGAAATTACTAAGCCTCTAACAAGAAACGTTACCTATTTTCTTGTATTTAAAAAAAATTGCTTGCTGTAGTTTAAATTTGAAAGAAAAAAAGATTAGGAATGATTATTAATCTTATGAAAGAAGAATTAGTATCTTAGATATTAGTTTTCAGTTTTTGATACATATGAATTTTTTATCAATGACAAATATTATATCTACACTCATATACTGATATAATGTACTTTTCCGAATTTTCCCGAAATGCTGTGATTTAGTAAATAATAAAATACAAAATTCGTAAATTTTGTTTTAAACACACAATAATGCTATTAATTGTCGAGGGTATTTAACTTTTTCATAATTATCATGAAATTTTCATAATTGTTCCGCCACGGTTTCCCCGTGTGTTAGAAATTTCGACCAAAAAGTACAAGTCGTTACACAATTCTTTTCATTTTATACATACGTATCTGATCGCTAAGGCCTCCATCGGTGTACTAAACTTTGTTCCATTCCAACGGAGGAGGCATAAGTCTTAACAGATATGATATTGTACTTGTTCCTATCAACGCACTTCAAACACCCAACCCTGCCCATATCACGTTCAAACCAGTCCACGAAAAAAAAAAACATTCTCGGTACTGAAATGTAACTTGTACATTTGTGTAGAATATGCTGGAAATTTTGCACAATAACAGAGATTTACGATGCCTTTGAAAAAAAAAGAGAAAATGCAAAATAAGTAATGTTTTTATATTTCAAATGCGAAACGCTAAATACTTTTGTAAATGCTTCCGAAATTTTCAAACTAATTTTTCAAATTAAAAAATTTACTTATTTGAACATTTTTATCACTGTTAATTGCAAATCATAATGTTTTTTCTCAAGTGGAGGTAAATTATGAGCGAAAGAAATTGCATTAACCATAATCCAGAACTATTAATTTTTCTTATTAAAATTATTGGTAAATTTGGTTGATTATTGAATATCAATAAAATTTTATTGATTCGCCCTGGCATGGCATCAATTTTGATTTCTAATATCGGAACAGTTCAAAAGTAAATTACATCAATTTAATTAACAATTATTTGAATACTAGTATTCAATGGGAAAATTGTATGATCTAATAATCGAAAATGGATTATATTTATTTGTGTTATTCAACATAAATTAATCAAATTAAATAGAATAATCTCTAATCAAAAATAATCTATAGGTACCTTTTTGTACTTGGCGTTGATAATTTTCAATGCATTTTTAAAATCTTTTTTTTCTTTTCATTTAAATTTCATAACGTCTTATCACAATGATTACATGATATCTCAAAAATATGTACATAAAAAAATTACCAAGCGTTACTGTAGCAAACAAGACTATTAACTCTTTTTTCCAAGAGGGGATTTACGATTTCAAGTTAGAACAAAGTCAAAATATTTTTGCATATTTACATATGCCATTGAACACTTCAAATTTGTTATCACTATTTTTCACGCTTCGCGTTCTAATCGGGTTCGAGCCAGGTTGATACAACTAAGAGCTTGCACTAATGTTTATGCAGTACATTTAAATTCACCTTTAAATAGTGGAGAAAAACATTTTCAAAGTTGATAAAGTTTTCAAACTGATTTATTACAAATGTGGGTGCGTTTGCGACTGTATATAGGTCCAAGTTGATAAAGCAATCATTTGCAATCATATGCATCGAACAAGGAAAATGTCATTCAAGATAGTTCCAACTTGTATATTGTATTTATTTATTACCTTTTGGTGGAAAAAAATTCATAATTTCCAGGTCTTCCTTTTACAATACAACCTTGTAATATCAGCAAATACTTGTACATTTGCATTCATTAACAATTGTTCCATAAGTAAGAAGTTGAGAAATGAAAAACACCCGCCTTTCAAGTGAGTTCGACCAATAATTCGAGCATTTCCACAATGTCATATATTTCTATCAATTTTTACAGTCTCTGAAACTGTGAAATCGAACGTTGCAAAATTGCAATGTTTAAAATACAAAACGGTAAGTCGAATAATTTCACGATTAAGAATAGAAAGAAACTGGAAGGTTGACACCATATACGGTATTTCGTTCTCTATCGTCCGCAATAGCAGCTTACCACTCGTTCCGATAAAAGCTCATAAGCACAGAACCACTACACAGGAGCTTAAAAATTTATTCCCCATGAAACTGGAGTAAACGCGTCAATTTCTGAATGGTATCATTTTAACCTGAAAGTAAGAACAATAAATTCTATTAGATTCCACGAAATAATATGTACCTAATTTACGGCTATTATAAATTCACAAGGTGAATTGATTGCGAAGTGATGGAGGATTTTTAAGTTACGCTTTATTAACCCTTTGAAATACAGCAGCACTCCAGAGTATTTTCATTTTCA
The DNA here is from genome assembly GCA_949825005.1 of Gasteruption jaculator. Classification (NCBI taxonomy): domain Eukaryota; kingdom Metazoa; phylum Arthropoda; class Insecta; order Hymenoptera; family Gasteruptiidae; genus Gasteruption; species Gasteruption jaculator. Next base: position 3,442,142 of record OX463765.1, on the reverse strand, counting down.
ATATTTTCCAAGTAATTAAAGGACTACGTACACCTAGCGGCGTAAATAATAGTTTTTTTGCTGGATTATTTGTAGAAACGTAATGTATGTAATTAGTTCTAATTTTTCTACTTTAAAGCAAATTGTTATAATATTTATCAAAATAAGGTTCTAATAAAAACATTTGAAAAGAGCGAAGGTACTACTCCTTGACGTAAGACCTTGTAGAAAAAATGTGCTCCGCAATACCAAATATAGCTCATACAGGACTTATCTGACACAAGCGATACTAAAATTTCCTTTAACTATGTGACAATTTGTCAATTTCGATCTAGGGTTTGTAAAAGGTTTTTAGTTAGGGCCCCATAAAAAATAAAAGTAGGATTTTCAGAAAAATTGCTAGGATAAAATCTGCCATTTTTATGTAGATCGGGGTCTCTAAATTACAAGTTAATCGATCAAGCCATTTTCGAGTAATTTCTGATACATATTTTAAAAATATCATTTTTTAAAAAACGCGATTAAAATTTAACCGCCGGCTAAAACGTCCATCTTGAACCGATTAACTTTATTCTTTTGATACATACTTTAGACTCCATTGTTTCTCATTCCAATTTCAGTTTTTTATTAAATGCTACAATTTTTAGGAAATTCAAAAATCTGGCAACGAACTCGTAGTCAGCGACCCAGAAAACGGAGATTCGAAGAAATTGTTGTAATAGAAACATTGTTATAAATTCTCATAAAATGTTTTTCATAATGAAAACCATTTACGTACCCATTGAATATCGTAATGTCTTGCTTTAGCTGCATTCAATTTGGTTGTAGCTGAAGAGACCTGCGTGGTTGCTGTTTGGGCATCTGCTGAATTCGAGATGGCAGAACCTTGTGTATCCTGTTTCACCAAAGCGTATTTTCTTTTTGTTCTTTCTATAATTTGTTTCAATCGATCGACCTGCAAAAATTGACGTGTAACAATAAAAACATGCGTGCGCATACTAAAAATGAAATTACGCTAAATGGTGATTATTTGTGAACACGTGTTCCCTGAAACACGCTTTACTGTATACATACATTACCTTATTTTCCAAGCGTTTGTGCTTTTTTCGCAGTAAATTTAAATTATACATGGTACGCGCATATTTTGCTTTTTGCACATTGCGTTTCTGCTGACGTAGTATGCGATTTTGTAAAGAATGCCTCAACTTGCGACAAGCTTCGCAACGTTGTTTCCCGTTTCTTATTCTCGCCTGACAATCCGCTCCCAAAAGTCCACAACAATCGGGTGAATGTCTGTAAATTAATAAAATATACACATCGTAGCAATCTCCCGTGGTCCTTAAGGGAAGACTAAACTGAAAAAATCGCGATTTTCGACGAAATTTCCAAATTTGACTTTTTTGCATTTTTACATTCCTTGGACATCCATTTACTAATATATTTACTAATATATACGTTTTGCGACCTCCGCTCTCTAAATGTACTTTTTTTTAGATCTTAGGGGGAGCCCGTATTTGCGCAAAAATGCAATTTTGTCGTAGTACTTTTTTCTGATTTTGAGATTCTCCCTGCGCAACAAATTAATTTTAACTGCCATGACCATATATTTTTCTTGTTGTGAAAACATTAGGCTTTAATTATTCCAGACTAGATTTTTGATTAATGTTAGTTTTCAAAAGTTACAGAGATCTTTTAACTAAAAAATAGGAAAATTATGAGGTTTTTGACAAGTAAATATAAGAAAAATTTTTTTTCCTTGAAATAAGGTATAAATTGAAATTCTAATCTGGAGTTATTATTTTTTAGGACTTTTTAAATTATTTTAGATGTCCAACAGTCACATATACCTTCTCACTTTACGCATGGGCTTATTCTCTTTGACACCTGTTTTACGTATAAAATTTAGGTTGTAGGCTATAAATCTTTGTTTTGGAGGCTGTCACTAGGTGGAATCTCTTAAAAACCTCATTTTACTAATAGGGAACCATTAAAAAAAGGTTTAAAGACAACAGCAGCGAATTTTCATTTTTCAGTTTAGTCTTCCCTTAAATTTTTATTAAATTTTTCTCCCATATTTTATAATATCTACTTGCGTGTCTCTCATTCAATTTTATTTATCCAATAATTGAACCACTTTAGTTCAAGTGTAACTTTGCTAACATTTGAATTACGACTTCCAACAAAAATAATTTAATTCAAATGCGAATAGAAAATATGTAACATCTTTCGAACCTGTTCGACTCGATGTCAGTGCCTGCGCAAACTTGGAATTTCTCTATCCTTTGACACAGACCGATTACATCTTTCGTCGATGACAATGTGACCACTATTCGTATCGACTTATTCGAACTGGTAAAAACCTGCAGAAGTAAAGATTAAATTAATCAGTATTCGATAAAATTTGATTTCGTCACGAGCGATTAAAGAATATTTATAACGTTAAATAAATCAATATAAGGGGATGTTGATTAATTGTGTAATGCATTCTCATAACTCTCCCTTTCTTTTACGATTTTGCATAAACCCTCCCGTTCCTTCTCTCAGTATTACGTGATTTGCGTGACAAAAAGTACTTCCCCTATCTCTTAATAATAGTAGCAGGTGAATATGCAAACGAGATTTCAAACATGATAAAATAAGTGACTCACATACTTATTACCTTTGCAATTTTTAATTTTTTTATTTCCACAGGGTGAATATTAAAAACAAATGTATCCTTTCTATACAGAAATATTCAAAACATTAAATCTTATCTTTGAGGAAAGTACTTAAAAATCTAACAAGTTTTTTCAGAGCGCAATTGATTTTATAATTGTCGAAAGATGACTGGCAACCATAGAATCAAATAACCTCTATTTATCAAACATAATGATTCTATTGTTGTCAAATTTTCGTTCAAAGTTTTAGTAAAAAATCTGAAAAAATGTTTATTTCCTCTAATAATTTAGGAAATTCCGTTTAATTTTTTAACATCAATGATCATGTAATTGTAAAAAAAATATAAGTGATGTGTCCTCATCTGCTCCTCAGGTGATATTTGCAATAAATCAATAAATGAATTCACGTGATTAATCACTTTAGTGCCAAGCGGCGCGATCGCACTTCTTCTGTTCCATGTCCAAAAATGACAGCATTTTTTAAATAAGGAATGAAAAGAGCACTATTGTGCCGCTTGGGAATTTATTATTTGGAAACAAAAAAAGACCTCTGGCACTAAAACGGTTAATGAGCACCCTCTAATTGGTACAACTAATTTTGTGAAACATCATACATACCTTGATTTGAAGATTTTCGTAAATGAAACACGACAATCTGAGTTTACCAAAGACAACGAGTGAAAAGATCACGGCATTGCGTTCTTCATTTTCAGACCAACACCATCCTTTTGGTAAAACGGTATTCTCCAAATCTTTCTTCAGGCTCTGAAAATTCCACTCGCTGTTGTCCGAAGGAGGAACGATTGGAGAAATTTCTTTAGTTTCCGTATCCCCGTCAGTGGAAAATGTATCGCATTTTATGTAATCGGGAAAACAACCATCATTTTGCGACTGTAAAGAAAAAACTTATAATAATAACATCCACTGTACATTTGACGTACAGATGATTCCAATTAAGTAATTTAAATTTACCATGTTATCATAATGCTGTTCAATGGTGGGGAGAATTTCATCTTCGTAATTGTCTGGATTTTCCACTTTAATTTCCTCGATGGTTTCTTCGAAAAATCGATTATTGGTGTCCTGCATGGTGTTAGAGTAGTTTGTTTTGTCGCTATCGGCCTGCTAAATTAAATTTTTAATAATGCTACAATAAATGTGTACAAGGTGGTGTCTCGAAATTGAGACACCTAAATATCTAAGTAAGAAAGGGGCAAAGAAAGTGGTATTATTATTATTATTTAATTTAGTAGATGTTTTCATAGCCAATGGAAGCTCATCTTTGGATTTTTTTAATACAAACTAATTATTCTCTTTCATTGCAACATTCTATTTTATGTATGAAAATAGAAAACTTTTGTGAATTCTAATTTACAAATTACTGAAAGTTCAAAAATTGCTCTAAAATTGATTATATTTTAATAATTATCACAATGAAATTTTAGTTCAATAGAACAATTTTTTATTTTTTCCGTATGCAGAATACAATGCTGCAATAAAATAAAAGTTTTCGTGTAAAAACACAAAGTTGACTTTATATAGATTAAATTTGAAAATATACAGTATATTAAAAATTAGTCATTCCATTTTGCTTGTCCTCTTCTCGTTCGAAACTTTTTTCTAAAACTGCTTTCATTTATAGATACGGTAAAGCCTGTTTTTGTGCGGCCTTTTTTATACGATTTTATTTTATGCGAATTTTTTTTCGCGTTTTTTTTATGCGGTATATGAATTCAAACGGCGTTGGCACCACTATGGTGTTTTCTATCAATGAACATTTGTACACTTCAAGAGGCTCTGCTCATTTACTACGAACAATCTGACTTTATGGTGACAAAAAATAAATCAATTGAAATTGTATCTTCAAGTGACGAAAGCGATTTTAGAACAATTCATCACAAGAAGATGCGCGTTTTGCATTACGACGAGTAAAAGTGAATAATATACGTGCATTTTGAAAATTTCTCCATGTGTACAACGGGAAATTAAATGTGTTTAAAATGTTTGCATGTGTAATTTGATTATTCATTTTGTTTGGAAGCACTTTCTTATGTATTTCATAAATAATTGACGTATTTTCCAAGTGCAACTTTTTTTATATAATCCCTCTCTGCCGCATAAATAAAATTTTCTGTAATATGTTTTACAAAGTTATTTGTTATATGTGAATATTTATGAAATTTCCGAATATTTTTTTGTGTGGTTTCTTTTATGCAGTCCCTATCTATCGCACAAAAACAGGTTTTACTGTATTCAGATCTTTAGATGGACCACAGTTTCTATAATCTCGTTTCTGTGTATTTAGTTTGAAAAAGGGTTTTATGTAAAATTTTAAATATTATTTTATTTGTTATATCGATATTATTTTTTTGTCGTGTCTTTACCTGTTCTTGCAGTTCTTCTAAATTGCAAGGAACGGCATTTGGATGTAATCTATATTTCTCCAAAGGACTTTCGAAGATGGAACCGTCCTTTAACGAAATTCTGTCAAATTTTTTAATATCGCTCTCTTTGAAGTGCAGCTCGCAAATGAGATCGTTAGATTTGAATCGGTGTCCCAATTTCTTTCTCCATTCCTCTCGTAAATTAGGCTCCTGTTATAATGAATTCGTGAAATAGTCATTTCGGTAAAGAAATAGGTATTTTAAAGCCACAACAGACGTAACTTAACTAAAAGTCTAACTCAAACTGTAAATCTCAACCGTAACTACAATTTATTTGTATAATATTTTCTTGGTTACTCCAATGGAAATATTTATTATGCATTCGAAAGGGCAAAAATAAGTAACGTCCCAAATTTTTATGATTTCATACAAAGACTGATTGGAATAACACAAAAACTAATTTAATTAATATCGCGAAGAACAACAAACCTGGTGCGAATGAAAATTTCGATTGTTTTATAAAGAATTCCCAACATAACATAGAATATTTATGGAATATTTCTAATATATTTGTCGACAAGTGTTGGAACACCCCGAAGATCTTTTATAAAACATTTTTCGAAAGATTTTGAACAAGCGATTTGAAGGTATTTCTAAAAGGTTTCTAAAATATTACTAAAATATTTTACAATAAAGTGTAAAACAGGTTTCTAGTAATGTGTTTTAATTAAACTATTTTTTTAATATTTCATGAAAGTTTCAGAGAAATGTTTCAATGTAATATTTTAATACAATAAGAAAATATTTATGAAATATTTTCGGTATATTTCCAATGAAATATTTTTTGAGAAATTTCGATGCAATAATGCACACTGTATACATCATTTTTTAAACTCTTATTGTGACGCGTACCTTTGGTAGGCGAAATAAGGAAGTATGTTTTATTCCCAATTTTTGAATTCGTTTTCTTTCGGATAATAATCCACTTCGGCATCCGGGAACGGCACAGATGCTAGGCATTGTTTCTACTTCTCCTTCTTCTTTTTCTAAAGGCTATGCAATAAAACGTAGGAGGTATATTTCTGTATAGCAGTGGTTTTGTTAATAAATATTTCACATTCTACTATTTTGCTTTTTCTTTATCCTACGGACTTTTCTTTGTCCGTCCACCAGAAAGCTTCGAAAATTTGGTTTGAAACATTATACTTCCGTGTACATTTCGTGCATGTAAATAAATACAAAACAAATGACTTTTTACCATAGGGTACCATAGGCATTTAATGTTTAGCCTCCCACCATTCTCTCTCGCGACAATAGTAGCTACCTCTAGCGGAGAAATAGTTTATATAGCTTATACACTTATGCGTCGGCAATATAGAACTCAAATGGTTCGTATCTCAGCTAAATTGTTTTCTGCAGGTAAAACAGATCCTCATACTCAACCAATCAGAAGCTTCCTGTTTCAAACTAGCCAATCAAAAAGTTAGGGTCTAAATCGACCAATCGGATATTTCTCGTCTAGATAAGATAAATACACCAATCAGAAGCTTCTCTAAAATTGACCAATCGTAGCTTTCTGTCTAATACCAGCCAATCATATATTTCCTGCCTAAAATCGTCCAACCAGAAAGTTTTCCAAAATTCACCAATCACAAGCTTGCTGTCCAAAGTCGACCAATCGGATGCTCGTTTCAGCTAAGAGCCAATCAGCCAAGAAATCAAGATCGCGTTTGAAATCGACCAATCATAAGCTTCTCGTCTTACCAAACCTATCACAAAATTTTAATTGGTCTCGATTAATCAAAGTGTCCGATTGGTAAAAAATTAGTGGAACTTCTGATTAGTCAATTTTAGAGACAAAATTTCTGATTGGTTGTTTGGTAATTGAATACTCGAGCATTAGTAAGTATAAGATGGGCGTGTGTCAGTTTTTACCTGTAGAAAATATTTAGTTTGGACACTGACCACTAGTGTCCTGCGATACCTACAAAAAGTCAGTCAGAGTTTTAAATGGGAGTTTTGGATTGGTTAGTTTTAAATACGACGATTCTGATTGGTCATTGGGCAATTATTTCAATAAACTGAGTATCAGATAGGCGTATATCTCTCCATTTCTTCTTTACCTACAGAAAACTATTTAGCTGAGACACGAACCACTTGGATTCTTTATTACCTACTACAACAACAACCCGACAACCTAAATAGTCTAATATAAGTTACTTCATTTAATTTATTCAGTTCTCAGTCTGTGAGATCTTAAATTAATTATTCATGAATTAATTACTTTCCGATACTGTATATATTCATCACAAGGAAGAATTATGGCCACATCGTTTATCCTATTGACAGAGATTTATACGTCTAATGTCCAGTTTACCTAATATCTCTACTATCCAGATTCCAGGATAAATTTCGATGGCTTCGTCGTTGTTCAAACTATACACTTTCGTTCTTTCTCGTTTGGCATACCTTTGATAATACTGTCCGTGAATTTCGGAATACGCCTTGTACCTGTTTGTGAACAATATCAATAATTAGTTGTAGTGTATTAATTAATAAATAAATTGTCGAAATGTCAGACGAATCGGAGTACGAAGTAGAACCGGAGGAAATTGATATTTACAAAAAGAAATATCAGTTACTTCTGGATAGATGTGAAATTCTGCAACAAGTAAGTTAAATGTAGATGCACGTACGCATCAGCTTTGCTCAGTTTTATTTATTTAGGACAGAAACTTTTACTCAATGAAACTTTGAAGCGCACATGTTTTTTTCAAAAAAGAAACAATTTCTCATACTTTATTTATATAACAAAATTGACCAACAATGAAGAAAAATTACACCCCGCATAAAAATATTAAACCCCCCGATGAAGTAGAATAACCAAAAGAGCGATAAAATGTAGTATTTCTTGTACAAAAATTAAAAATACTATTGCAAATCAATACTATTAACTTTTTAACACAAAACACTGCTTTTTATAGCTTTTCTAACATTCATTAAGAATGCAAATTGAAAGTAACTTTTTATATATGTTACAGGATAACGAAAGGTTAGTTTACAGAATACAACGAGTGCGAAAGCTCCTTAAACGCACCCGGAAAGAGAAAAGGTAAATATACGACATTCTTATTTCGCTTGGAACGTTCTTCTTAGAGGTCGACCCAACGATTCTTCTTGTTTTTGCCTTAGGTTTCTGATAGAGAGATTGGATCGACACGGAGATATCTGGAGAGAAGCGCCTATGGGTGTTCTGGAAGAAAACGGAGTATTTTTCCAAACCGCTAGTCCGAAACAACAACAGCAACAACAATTGCAATCGCAGCAGTACCAACAATTGCATCAGCAACACGAAAGGGGATCGTCGAAAGGTCTGGGGATAAAAGAGCCCATTAAAGAGGAAAAAAGTAAAAGGGGAACCAAAAGAAAAGGAAACAAAGCCGATCCGAATGCTCCAAAACGACCGGCGAATCCCTTTTTCCAATTTTGTCAGGAACAAAGGCCGAGAGTTATGGAACGTTTAGCCGGCGAACCGGAACCCAGTAAGCAAGAACTAACTCGTCAATTAGCCACTACATGGAAATCTCTTAGTTCCGAAGATAAAAAGGTAATTTATATCTTTCTTGCTTCGACGTTTGGAAAATGTTCAGAATTTTTGCGACCGTTGGTACGCAAAGTAAGGAAACCTTAGCAAATATTGATTGGGCGCTCAACCATTTCTGGGACGCAGAGTATTTCACGATAAGCGAATAATATCTTGGATGACTTTATCATCGAAGAAAAATTCTAAAGTTCAAATCTAACCAATTGCATGATCCGCATACAAATCCGATTCGAATTTACTGTCGATTTTTGTACAGATATACTTCAAATTCATTATAGATTTATTCAATACTACATATTATATCGAACCCATATAATGTTGCTATCCTCCGGACCCTTTATATGTAAATTTTTGAAAGTTTGAAGATTAATAACTTCTAAAAGTACCAAGAAATAGTGAAAAACTTACTGTATCAATGGTTTGACGTCTCAATGCATGTTTTGAAATGCAAAACGGTAAATTTGATTATACCGTGTGGAGGTAATTGGGTTTAAAATGATAAATCACAAAACTTGCTGTATTTCACAAATTAGTCCAGTTCATATGAACTTTTTGTCCTTATCTTTAGGTGCCTTGAAATATCGTCCACTTATTACAATACACTCTGCAGACTCTATACATTTTCACACATAGCATCTTCGTATAGTTACAAAATCTCATGTAAATTGCAAACTAGTGTTAAATCGATCGACAAGAACTCAGGATTCGATTGCATACTTTTTCCAAGTAATTTATTGGTGAAGTGTATATTATATTTTTTAAATATCCCCATTAAAAAATGTTCAAAGAACGAAAATCCAAAAGGATAAAAATATATAGGAGCTTCTATATTATATAGGAGAACCATAAGGTACCGAAGTAGAATGAAGTTTCGTGAGCGTTTTTCTTAAGAATAAATATGAAACTTTACTCCGTGCCCGGTATCCCATTATTCCCTGGGTTCTCTTATAGATAATAGGAAGTTAATTTTTGGTGTTAAATATTTACATCTCAGAAACAGTTGAGCTTTCAATCTATGTTTATTAAGGTTCTTATTCGGTACGATTTGTACCGGCTAATTATAAAAATGCTAAATGTTTTTTTTTAACACCCTGTGTTATTCTACAAATATCAAATATCACAATTTCATTGATTTACTCGACTGCCTTTGGTTTCTTCGTAGGTATATTATGACATGTACGAAAGGTCCAAAGAAAAATACGTCGCGGAAATGCAGATATATAATAAAAAATCGGAAGACACGCCAGGGCAGGAATATCCAACGCCTCCTCAAATGACTACGCACATAGGTTAATTTATACAAATTATGTAAATAGATACTTTCGAACCGTTAATCCGTAACCAAATAAATATACGAACATAAACACCTTGGAATATAATTTTCGTACAAATATAATTGTAAAAAGTCAATGAAAATTGAAATTGGCGTGTATTCAGTCTATCCTTTAAATGAGTCCTTTTGTTTCCTCAAAGCTGCCATTACAGCTATTGGATCTTCCAACTTGGTTTGCTTTTTAACTGTCTCCTCGTGAACTCGCATAAATGGATTTGTACGTTTCTCATCCAAAATTGTGCCTGGTACTGTTGGTTGCGATTTGGCACGTTGTTCTCGAACCCTTTCGATTTTTTTAACTACCGCTTCGTTCTCTGGTTCGATGGATAACGCAAATTTCAAATTGTTGGCAGTGTACTCATGGCCACAGTAGACTTTCTAACAAGGAATGAAATAAGGATGATTACTAATTGTTCTTTCCAAAATATTGGTAATTATTGTACTTTGTAAAATATCTCAAACCGAAGAAATATTGTTTCCAATAATTGTGATAATTATTATTATTCTTACCGTTTCGTCGGGCAACTTGCCCAAAATTTGTACGAGAGCTTTGTACATTTGTTCGGCTGTACCTTCGAAAAATCTGCCACATCCAGCCAGAAATAATGTATCTCCTAAAATGTGAAAAAATGAAATAAGAAAACATATTGAAATATATATAGGAATATTTGAAGTTTAAAATAAAAATTGTTAGAAAAAAATTTGAATCGACCATATGGAAATTTAGAACGAATATTGATTGTGTTACCAGTGAAAACAGCAGGATCTTTCCCATCTTTTCCAGGAATATAGTAGCAAATGTGACCAGTGGTATGGCACGGAGTCTCCAAACATACAACTTTAAGATCGCCAATATTAATAACATCGTCGTGTTTCACTTTAGAAGTTAGCGCTCCGATTCTTTGGTCACCCCCATAAACTTGTAAATTTTGAAACTTTTTGCACAGATTTTCATTCCCACCAGCATGGTCCCAATGGTGATGCGTAGTCAAGACTTTAGTGAGATTGGCATTGTTTTCCTTAACGGCTGCCTCTACGCTATCTGGATCGACTGGATCTACGATAGCTGCTTCCTTTGTTTTTTCATCAATGATCTGTATTACAAAGTTATTTAATTATGAAATTTTGTGACAATACACATGAAAAATTATATACACAAGTGGTTATTTATTATAAACAAACTTACAAGGTACATATAATTGTCCTCTAATGCTGGAAGTATTTGGACCTTCATTTCGCTGTGGTTTATTAACAAAGTATTGCTATGTTTAACAGCACCAGCTAGAAATCCGTTTGTAGAGATACTTCTTGCTAAAAATCAATTCACACAAGGTATAAATAAATATTGAAGATAAATTTCAACTTCATAAATAAATGTATGTTAAACAATTTTATTAGAAATGTTAATCCAAGGCGAGAAACTTTGTTATATATTTATTGATTTCTTTAATTTATAATATTTATAATAATTATGGGATATAATTATTTTTTATAATTATCAGCGCCTAAATTTCAGAGTTTCCTCAGTGAAGTTCGATTTACTTGGATAATTAAATATAAATTTCTTCAACAAGATAAAGATATAAGTATAATCACTGTCGAAGATTTTTCCTCATATAATTTAAAATCCAAGATAAGAAATAATCGCACACCCATATGAAGCAAGTTTTTGTGCATAACATAACCTCGGTCATGCAAAATTATATTATTTTGAAGAAATGGACTGAAATGAATTAATTTATGATTATTAAACTGAAATAATTAAAAATAATATAATTTTGTATAAGCGACCTTTTATCTTCGAGATATTCAATTATGACCTGAAATTAAATTTTCCATATCATCTCAAAATGTCTTTGACAATTATTATATATTTTTTCATGACATTGGCGAAATTTATAAATAATAAATGATGCAAATAAATATAATTTCACTGAAGAAGGTTTCAAACGCAAAACAGACACGTATGAAAACACAATAAAAACAATATAATTTAATTTTATAATAAGTCTATTGTTATAAAACGAAGGAAGAATTACACAAATCGTGTAATATGTACCAAAAAGTATTAACAAATAAATATATGCGAATCTTACGTTCCAAGTCATGTATCGAAGTCTACTTATTAATTGATCAAAAGTATCTACCCCAGTTTTAACAATATATAGCTATAATCCACCAAATAATTTAATGTTAATCTAATATTTGACTTTTTAGATAAAAACCTTTGAAATAAAGTGAAGTTAATTTGTATTCCAGCCACGTAGGACAAACGCGCAAAACTGCGTTCATCATATGATCGTATGTAGTGCGATTAGTAGAAAAACTATATCTATGCTTATACGGTACGATAAATTTTATCAAATAGTTTTTCAACTAATTTTGTTGTAAAAAAAATTACGAATGAGTTGTTGACACGAGATGATTGCTAACACTGTTGGGTGTCTCGTAATGAATGATAAGGAAACTAACAAATGAAGAATTTATATTGATAATTATTGATACTTAACTGGTATATGTACGCGTATAAATGAGAAAAAAGTGGAGTGATCTTTTGTATCAGATCCGCAACGCGAGAACGATGAGCGCGAGCGTGCGCGCGCAACCTTGGTTTCTGCTGCATCTTCCTTGTCGCGCGTGCGTTTTGTAGGTTAGGATATTGTTGTATACTATATACATAAATATATACAGATATAGATACATCAAAGATTGGAAATGGTTGTAAAGCGACACAGGCCTACCCTTCGGAGCAATTAATTTATACCCACGTAAGATATTGACGGAAGAGGAGACGCGAAACCAAAATTTGAGAAAAATGTCATCCGCAGCCACTTCTGCGAAGACGGAAGTAATAGTCGTCGACGATGATTTACCAGGTTAGTTTCACCATGTGAAATAACGTTACTATTCTTGTTTACTATTTTAATTAATTCATTCAAAAACCGTTAAGGTATAAATAAATTCTATGGGTTGCTAATATCAAATGAAAGGAGATAACAATTTCTGTACTCCAAAATTCGTTTTGATTAAGGTGTGAATGGCATTAAGTGGTTTTCATAGCATGACCTGAAAAAAAGAGGTTTCTGAGAATTTCTTAAAAGAAAAGTATAAAAATATGTAACAAAATTAATAAATATAGAAGCAACAGTTTGTAAAATATCTGTTAAAACTCTGAATCCTGAGTTTTTATGATTTATCTTAATATAAATAACAAGAACTCAGAGATCGTAAACTTGTCGGCTAAAGAATGCAATATTTTATATAAGATTGGAATAACTTATTATACCCTTATGGAATGTAACTTGGACTGTACAAAAAGCTATATATATTTTGAACAACACCATGATTGTGCTTCTTTCCTGTCTTGTCCAAATATGCCAGTATTTTTTAAACAGGGAATAAAAAGAGCGACACTGCGCCGCTTGTCAATTTTCGATTTGGAAATAACAAAAACCTATGGCACCCAAACGGTTAATAGTACATGTTGACCTAACAAGTATAAACAATAGTACAATGTCGAAAACAAGAATAAAAGTGATACAATTAGCTAGCACGAAAAAAAAATTAGAAAAAGAAATCATAATTATGAAGCTATATTAAATTTCTATGAGCTACTAAATCAATCACCTTAAAGCTATGAGAATTAATAAAAAGACTAAATAAAAGATCGTTGAATGAGTTTCTGTAACGAATTGAAAAAATCGAATAAAAGATATAAAATATAAATTAATATCTTCCTAGTTAAAAACGTTACGATCGTACCTTAAGTTAAATCTGGAGTTTAGGGATTTGTAGTAAACATCAATTCCTAAACTCAAAAACTATTATAAGATCCTGACTGCGACAGATGTATCTACAACTCGGCGGAACTGTAATATTGTATATTATTATATGCAACTTGATAATAAATAAATAATCAAAAATTATGATTACAGATGAAGAAGAGGAGGAAATAGGAGCGATAGAATACGAATTACGTCAAATTGAAGCAGAGATTCAGAAATTAGAGGAACGAAAGAAACTGTTGACATCGCGCAAAGAGAAATTGAGAGACGATGCACTTTCCAAAAGAAGTATGAAATTATCCAAAAAAAATTGGGAGAGCGAAGATTTTCCATGGTCTAAGAAGCTCGAGAAGATTCGCAAAGATGTTTTTAAAATCGAAAAATTAAGAGAGCGTCAATTAGCGACTATGAATGCAACCTTGTCGGGAGAAGACATGATTTTAGTGATGCCGACGGGAGCTGGTAAAAGTCTCTGTTTCCAGTTACCAGCGCTTGTAAACAAGGGGATAACCGTAGTCATCAGTCCTTTAGTTTCCTTGATGGAAGATCAAGTCAATAGTCTGCAAAAGAGATATAACGTAAAGTCTATGATGTTAAGTGCCAAAGCTAATAAAGATAATGTTAAGACCATCATGCACGCCCTAACGGATTGTAAATCCGATTTACATATAATTTATGTAACTCCAGAGTACATGGCAAAATCGAATCGTTTTATGGGAAAGCTACAAAAAGCGTACGCTACCAAACACTTGGACAGATTCGCGATAGACGAAGTACACTGTTGTAGTCAATGGGGTCACGATTTTCGACCCGATTACAAATTCCTAGGAATCTTGAAGTCCATGTTTCCTACCGTCCCGATTCTTGGACTAACAGCGACTGCACCTGCCAAAATTATTAACGACGTACAAAAAATGTTAGATATTCGCGGTTGTCTCGTTTTAAGGGCATCTTTTGATCGTCCTAATTTGTTCTACGAAGTGCGACGTAAACCAGCCGACAAGGATACCTGCTTATCGATGCTGGAAAATCTTTTAAAACATCGGTTCGAGGGAAGATCCGGTATTATTTATACGACCACGATTAAGGACTCCGAACAATTAGCGACTGACTTAAGAGCTCGTGGTTTGAGAGTTGGATGCTACCACGCTTTACTGGAAGCGGATTACAGATCCAAAGTTTACTCGAAATGGATGTCGGGTGAATACCAAGCCGTTGTGGCAACGATAGCTTTCGGTTTAGGAATCGATAAACCGGATGTGCGATTTGTAATTCACCATTGTATCTCCAAATCGATGGAAAATTTTTATCAAGAAAGTGGTAGAGCTGGGAGGGACGGCAAGAAATCAGCCTGCATCGTTCTTTATCGATTGGCCGATGTATTTAGATTAAGTACAATGGTGTTCAGAGATAAAGTTGGACTGATTAATCTTTACAAAGTTGTAGCATATTGTTTAGATCAGAGTACGTGTAGGCGTACGATAATCGCTGAGCATTTGGAAGAATCGTCTAACGGGCCAATAGAATGTGCGAGAATGTGCGACCATTGTCGCAAAAGGTCTAAAGACAACGACGAAGATGATAAGAAAGTGGGTAAAATCGATATAGCGCCCTATTGCAGACAGCTTTATGAAATTATGACCAAAGCCGTTCAAAGTGATACCAGATTAACGCCATTAAAATTGTTAGACGCCTGGTATGGAAAGGGAAACGTTGGCTCGAGAGTAGCGACTATACCGGTGCCAAAGTTTTCACGCGAAATGGGTGAAGCGGTTGTTGCTCATCTCCTAATTAATGGATACTTGCAAGAGGACTTTCATTTTGCCGCTTATTCAACCATAACTTATTTGAAACGTGGCCCCAAGGCGTCCCTTGTGTTGAATAACAACAGTCATGAAATCTCTTTCGAATACGAAGTCGAACGTTGACGACAATAGTGTAACGGCTTCGAAATACTTTCGGATGCATTGAACGCATTGTCGGTGTACTTTGAAATGTCGTTGCAGTAAGTACATCCTTGATTCCTGGCGTACATACAGACGTTAGGCAAATAACTGAATTCAGCTTGAAAACTGAAAAGTTTAACCTTCAATTTGCTACTCCAAAATACAGCTTCTGGTAGAAATGTGAAAAGTTTTGAAAATGACAACATTACAACCTTATGGTTTTCATTCTGTCAAGCGAGTTATCCTATTTAAAAATTAGATCTCTTAACTATAAGAAAATTGTGATAATAGTCGGGCCGAAGGGCTAATAGTGTAACATTTAAGAAAACAGCCGCATTTAATAACGGATTATATCGAATGTCATGTTTTAACAAATTGCCAGCCAAGTATTTACATTACCTTTTCAAGTTCGAAAAGAATGTCTTGCTTGTGATCCAATGAAATCGATAGATTTAACTACAATAATGATCAACATCGACCTACAAAAAAATGATTCTGTCTAAGAAAATGTTATTAGTACCGATGTAAACCCTTTGAATACTTTTACCAGTACAACAAGGGAAATAACCGATAGCCATTTTTACTTCTTTTCAAAATGTTGCAAAGGTTAAAGAATTCGACAACTCGAATTTCGCTTACTGCCTATCGTGTTTGAATCAAGTGAATTTGTGATCCACTCTTTGTTATCGCTATCGATTAATATTTTACAGAACAACAATGGCGAAGGCGATTTGGTAGATCTTTTTAAGCAGGACCTAAGGTTTCAAAAATTAACTCTTCAGTAAAATATCCTAACGGTCACTGGGAGGTCAAAATGACCCCACGCAACATTAAATATTGTTTGTTTTAAAATGATATTTTCAATATAGTTAAAAAATTACTGATGCTAAGTAGACATGAAAAATAACTTTATTTGCTTAAGAAATTATAATTTTATTAGATTTTTAATAACGTGTCCTGGTGACATATTAATTTATTATTTGCCCTTTACATATTGTATAATATAAAATGGTGTCAGAGAGAAATAGAAAAAACAAAAGATAAAAATACGATGATTATTGTTAGATATAAATCGAAATCACAGAAACATGGTTATTATATTTACAAATTTCAGAATTGAATCGAAATTTGTAAGAGTGTGAATATTGATTGAATGGTATGACTTGCAGTTAAAACTTATGATCAAAGTAACAAATGAAATATTGAAAGACTACTTATTTGTTAAATAATGTCATTTTAGAAATTTTTAAATTATTACTTAGAGAAAATACAGCGTACATTTTTTAGAGGGTTAAATCGAGCCCCAGGGACCGTCAAAGGGCAAATGATTGTACTAGGAATATTGTTGACAAATATTGTATATCTCCATATACTTATACTTTGTGAAAATGCGTTTCTGATGTTGTTCAACTGAGAATTTGCTGTATTGAAGACATTTTCTCAATGATGAAATAAGAGATGTAGCATAGTATGCTGCATTAATTATTAGAGACTGTTGTCGAGCATGGACATTGTCGAACCGTGCAAATCTTACTCGACAAAAACCTGGGTGATACGCCTGTTCTAAAAGGAGGAAAACATAGGTATCAAAAATGTAAAGAAATCTCATGAGATAGATATTTATTATAAATATTTTTGTACTCGAGTAGGAGGTGTCGCTCACTGTTTGTTCGATTTAACTTAATAAATTGTAAGAGTTCGACGAAATATCTATGAATTTATTAATTTTCAACATTTCCAGTTCCACGTAGCTCCTTTGTATAAAGTTCATGTAGAAATTTCTTGTTTATAGACACAACAACTTATAAGTTAGATATAAAGAAAAATATAACTTCTTCAAACTTATAACAACTTGTGTCGGATAAAAATAAACGAGAAGAATTTAAAATTTCGCGGTACGACGACAGTGGCGTAGGCAGACCTGTTACTACTGCCCACTGCTGATTCATAAATTCGTATAAAATTCAATTTTCATCAATCGCTTTCTATAAAGACGTTGATAAATTGTCTCTAAAAACTCATACTTTCTTTCCACTGACTCCATTTCATCAAAATAAACTTTGACCGATTCATGAGATCTTGCTACGCCCATTGGGTTGGTTCTACATGAGACGGCGCCTATGTGTTATATTCCTAAAGGCGGGAAATCTCGAAGAATAGTTCACGAAACTCGAGATTAATCCTGAAATTGACGATGGCATTTTGAGGATCGATAAAAATATCGACGATAGGTGTGTCGGGTATTGGAACGATCGGAAGATCGGTTGGGAATCGGGGCTGTTTTGCACGATCGAGCACAACACGTAGTGTATTTGTGATCTGCGCGCGCGTTAGTGCGCCAATGAAAAGTAGTGCGAAAGTAATCTCGCAACAATGCGGGAGACGGAAAGAGGAGGATAATAGACTTTTTATCGCGGAACGCGTAATTGCACGGGCCAATAAATAATTACGTCCCGTGTATCTTTTTATATTTCAGAACGAAAAATAACGAACTCGCGATATTTGGCGGCATAACGTTTCCCGCCAAGATGCATGCTATGTTTCTCGAAGATGGCAGCGCCCTATCATCATTTCCCGATTCCCGCCAAGGTGCTACGCTGCGGGGTTCTCGTATTGGGTATGGCGCAGCCCAGTTGTCTAGGTGAGTGAGTTTTACAGTGATTAGATTGTTTACGCGACGTTCCAGTGCGAGGTATTTCTATAAAAATGGGTCAATCCGACGATATCGAGGATTCCACGTACAATAAACATCAAGATCTATGCCAGAAACTTAACATGGATGCTACAGCAGCATCCGAAGCTTGGAGGTCTTACGAAACTATCAGACAGAATTATACTCTCGAGGTAGATATTTCATCTTTTGCATTGCTCTCCTGCTGCTTGTACAATGTTTTTCGTATACGGAAAAGCACCTTTCCTGTCCGTATTGATTTCAATAATTGTACGACTCGAGAAATCACGTCAAAAATACTCGACGAATTTCACTATTTCTTCGACTGTTTTCCTCGCGATTCTCCGCGCGCCTTATCTTTTTAATTGCTTACTTGTTTGCTTGCTCGCTTGCTTGCTCTCTTGCCTGTTAACTATGTATATACACCACCGTCATATACTCTTCCGTATTTCTTAACTTTCTCATGCGTATTCACTTATCTTTTTTCTACCGCCAAAACTTCGTACACACGTATTGCGTTCGAAATTGTTTTTCGCATAACTTTGCAACACCTGGCGTCCACTCGTTTTATTGCAATTCGTCTATCAAGACAAGTGGGCTAGTGATAGTGTTTCCTCAAGATCTTAGGTTTCGTTTAATCCGTCTCTTACCTACTTTCTCCTTGTTTTGGAGTTTCTAAAAAAAAAGTTTTATTCGTAGCAAATAATTTGCAATAAAGATTAGAGCGACAGCATTTCCACTGAGAATTTTGGCCTTTTTGTAAATAATGTAAGGGGACGGATTTTTGGAAGACGGATATAGACAGCAAGGAATCAAATAATGTTCCAGGAATTTCCAGCAACTTGGATCTTTCAATTCTTTTGATTTTTTTGAGGAACAGTTATGGTTTAAATATACACTTCCGTTTAAAAGTTTGAAGATAGCAAAAAATTGCATATAAGGATATCAAAATTCACATATTAATTTTATTTATTACAAACCAAAGTTCGCTCAAAAGTATATAAATGTGTACCAAAAGTCATACAACAAAGAATCTCAATTTACAATTCTGATAAATGTGATATAAACAGAAAGTTTTCACTTACAAAAATTTAAAAGCTAGAATTTCTTTGCCACAAGCGTGAGGAACAGTTGTTTTTTCCCAAATTACTCATTAATGTGAATAAAAATTTATTAGAATCCGTTGCTTTCGTAATATGAACAAAAAATTTTTTATTTCATACAAAAATGCGATTGTTTTCAAACTTTTAATGATAGCGTATATTTAGGGTTCTATTAGAAATTTATGAGATATATTTTCTCTTACGAGTCCTAAAATTTCATAAAATCAAACAATAGTAGTAGAAAAAAGACAGAACCAACATAGAAAACGCTTGTATTCGTTCGAGATGACATTTGTACTGAAAAATAATAAAAAATGCATGTTTATTATCAACGACAAAGTGAATACCAACAATATTTTTATTCATACGTGTACGATGGATATCGTGACGGAATAGTTACATAAACCTTCCCCGCTATTTGCATAATTGATGCATGGCCACTTGCACCAATGGCAATAACTCTTTATCACTTAAAAAAAAGTGCAATTGATAAAAGACTGAATTTGTAGTAAGAGTCATAGTTTTTGCTATTGCAGAATATCAACTTGCAAGTATGTGTATCATATTATATCTTACAGAAATTAGTATAGTTAATTTATAGTATTCTATAAAATTTTTCATAAGGATAATGCACAACCTTAATATTGGGCATTAATAAACACAGACAATTTCCCTTATATCGGTGAAGTAACATTACATACGTCACATACTATGTAAGTTTTGGTGTTGAAAAATAATAAATTAATTTAAAAGTAGGTTACAATTTCATTCCTATCTCATTTTGCTGTTTTTAGAAAAGTATTTTAATAAAAAATTTGAAACGAATGTGATTGCATGTCTTTAAAATCAATTATTTTTACACATCCCTTCCACATCAATTTTTAACACATGCGACGATTCAAGAATACCTAAAAAATGTGTAAGACCTGCAGGTGTTTGGATAGTTTCTTTCTTATTATATTTACAATAAACGTCCAAACGTAACAAATATCAAAGTATCGTTAAAGTAAAATATGTTAGGATCTGAAAAACGTGGTGGAGTTTCTGTTAAATTTCATGTTAAATTAAATTGCTATTGCTATGCTTCTTTTCTCCCATCTCTTCCTTATCTACCTTTTCTACTCTCGCAAAGCTTTCACATACACGATTATGGTCCAGGAGTAATGGTCACAGTTTGTTATCATATATATAAATTTAATCAATGAAGTATATAATGAAATGACAATGTCTTTTTAGGGGGACCAATTGCATTGGATTGGCTGTGCGTTATATGTAGCTTGTCGTAACTCGTCGACGCCAACAGTAGGAAGAGCTGGAACAAACGTCGAAGGCAACTGCGTTTCACTGACGCAACTGCTTCGTCTTTGCAAACTTTCTTTAATACAATTTTTTACCAAAAGTAAATCATGGGCGGATATGGCTAATATGCCCCAAGACTTTCGTGCAAAGATCGACAAATTGGAACGAAACTTTGCCGTGTCGTCCCTCATCTTTAAGAAGTATCAGCCAATTTTTACTGACATTTTTAAAAATCCTGGTGACGATGTATCGAGACCACCCAGGTCAAGAAGACACAAAGCAGTACCTTGTACACCCGCTAGAGCATTTGAATTTTGTTGGACGCTTTTCGTATGCATAAAAGCTGCTTTTCCAGATATTTCGGACGATTTGGTCAATTCTTATCACTTGTTATTAGCTTGCTGTGATTTTATATACAGCAATGCTTTATTAGCTAATCGTAAGGATCTTCTGAATCCCAACTTTCCTGGTAAGTGTGAAATGAAAAATTATGTTTACAAAAAAAATATTATCTACATAGATAATATACTTTTAGTAATTTTATAATTTCAGATTATGTAATTTAATTCTATAATCAATTTTGTAATTTTGAAAATCACAAAATTTCTCATTTTTTATTCGTTTATTTGAAACGAATTTCTTCTATGTTAAAAAATGCACTTTGCTCATGGTTAATATTATTTCTAGTAATCCTAAATAAGATTGATGAAATAGAAAAACCTATAAGTTTATTTTTTTCTGAAAATCAAACAATTTATATATACGATACCTTGAAAACATTTGCAGTTGGATTTAGACACTTTTTTTGTGATTCAAAAACTCACAGATGGAGTTTTAATACTCGATAGCTTACACGCTTCGTATCCATAATTTACATATGTTTATAATCAGAGACAGCGAACAGTGTTAACATACTTTTGAACCGTTTAAGAGTTCGTAATAATAAAAACAAACTATATAGTTTGCATTTGAATAATGGACGAAGAGAATTCAACATTGTGTCGAATGCATGCTTTTGCATAAACATAAAGAATAATACGAAATGAACACAATATAATGAATTCATGTTGAGCTTTTGTCTTTGCAGGCTTACCGTCCAACTTCAATGATGAGAATTACGCACCTCCTGAAACTGCTAACTGCATTGTTAGTTTACTTTGCGACCGTCACGATGCTATACCAGTCGAAGCCAATGTTATTAAAGAATATACTCTGAAGAGTCACATTAATAAATTTTTTAACGAGAAGATTTTACGTGGAGATCAGTCGAATTTTTCAGGAATCTTGGAAGCTTTAAACTTTGACGGAAATAGTAAAGCTATTAACAAATCTTATGAGCAACATGTCTTGAGCGTTGGAGATTTTGACGAGAGAATATTTTTGGGTGAGTCACATTTGGATTTTGATTTTTTTTCAATCGTAAATGTAATATGAAACGTAGTGTCCAAAGTCATTCCAAATAATTCATAGAATTTTGTACATTCTGAAACTTTGGATGAGAGATTGGAAAAACGTTTCACCTTTATCCAGATTTCATTGGACACCGCGTTGGGGCAATGCATATTCTATTTCTACCTTTTTCTGTTCCTTTTTTTTTTATTTAAATGAGACAGTTCTCGAAGAAGTCTCGCCAAGCTTTTCAGACATGTGCATATTTAAATTTTTCGCTTTTTCTGACCGTGTTAGGTTTGGATTAGAGACTCGAACTAAAGTGGATTATATGACTAAAAGAATGAATCTGCATAGAAAGTGCTGTTTGCGAAATGGCACGAAATTTGCTAGCAGCTTGCGAAACTTAAGTTTCATATTGTATCGGAACAATAGTACAAATACTACAATTTGTTTTCTATTTTATTTTTTCAATTTACACATTAGCTTATATAAAGGCATAAACAATTTGAGAAATTCAATACCGATTACCGATAATACAAAAATTGTAATCACAGTAGATGTTGTAGTACCCGCTATATCTGCTATATTAAATTTGCAATCTTTTAAAAGTGTCGTCCGTAATTGTTTGAATGATGTGTGTTGCATATTGTTGATTAACATACGTGGCATGTAATTAATTATAACTTCAGCAATGTACGAAAACTCAATGGAACTCCTCCCTTAACCGTTTGAGTGTTGAAGAATTTTTTTATATACATGCCAAAAGTGCGGAACGAAATAAATTAAATACAAAAGAAGCGCGATCGCGCTTCTCCGCATTCTTGGCATACGACAAGCGAAGCGCGATATAATAGCAAGTGAGAAAGCAAAGAAAATGAGTCCGTTTAGCGATTATTTTTTGTATGTCCAATGTTTTGTTTCTGCAATGAGAGTGGTGCCGCTTTTCAAGCTGTTTTCAACTGTTTTTCTTTTTAATCCACTTTTTCATTTCTTGCTGTTAACCAATGTTTTGTTCGCTTGGTCTTGGCTGTAATTTTACAGCTGAGTGGAGAAGATTGAGACTAAACGGAGTATCGAGCTCGGAATTACTAGGAGGACCGATTCCTCACCGTGCTAAAATCTTCCAGCACGAATTAAGAGGTAGGTTTAGGGATTCGAGTGGATTCGAAATTACTTGCAGAATTTTCAAGAACATAAAACTTTTGCACGAAATACAAGTTTCTCTCTTTTTTTTTTGCTGGCGTTAATCTTGTTTTAGGCAATTTTTCAATTTTCTTTTTCATGCCAATTTAATTGTCCAATCAGTCAGATCTTCATTCTTTTCGTATCTTCGTGGTTAGGATTTTACTTTTGTCTCAATATCAGTCAACTAATATCGTCATTTATTTTGATTTGTTATAAAGGTGCAGACGCGAGCGATAATATCGGTTCTCCTACGAAAATGGTTAATGTTGGAGATCTGCAAGAACAGTTCCAAACTAAACGGGAGCAGTATGGAGGGGTAAGTCTGTAATTTAGGGAAAATGTAGAGTTGACAAAAATTAAACTCCAATTTTGCTTGACAAATTTGTAACTTTTTTAACCTTTTTTCTTGGTCACCATGTACTCTGCAGGGGATACTTATTAAAAATATTATGTCTTAAATAATTTATTGATAATTTAATTTAAGTGTCGATCTTAAAAGTGATGAATAAAAGTTGATCCATGAATTATTAATTATTATTAAATCTATAACAGTTAAAAGTTTTTAAAATATACGATTTATTCATTAAAAATTTACAAAACATTAATTTTTACTAAT
The DNA here is from genome assembly GCA_949825005.1 of Gasteruption jaculator. Classification (NCBI taxonomy): domain Eukaryota; kingdom Metazoa; phylum Arthropoda; class Insecta; order Hymenoptera; family Gasteruptiidae; genus Gasteruption; species Gasteruption jaculator. The sequence goes on along the minus strand of OX463765.1, from coordinate 3,418,188 downwards.
CTAAATAACATTATGATTACTATTATTATTTTTGTTATTGTTATTTACATTTCACTATACTTTATTTATTTATTTTATCTATATTTAATTCAAGAGTCTATAAACATTATTTTAAATTATTCTTAAGTCGTAAATAATAAAACGAATATTTAATTTCGTTGTTTCCCTCAACTCACGAGTAAAAAGATAAAACTAATACTGAAAAATGTACCTGTAACTTCGTTTTCATTGAAATATTGTATGTTACTTAGAGCAAATCGTTTCATGTTCCAGCAAATACCACATTTGGCGCCCCCAACTCCAACGGCGGGTAAAAAATATTTTCGAACAAAGGAAATTTCAAGTTTCACTCCCGTATCAACGGCTACTCAAAGTGTCGTACGATTACAAACGTTACTGGCTGGACGACAACCGGCGCCTAGCGAAAGTCTCCTTGAAATATTTAACAGTTGTTCTCAGGACGTGAAAACTTTGGTCGAGACAAAAGTGAAGGAATTGGGAGAAATGTTTTGCGCCAGTTACACACAAAGTACAAATGACAACGAAACGGCGCTAGACTTCGGGAAGAAACGTTTGATCCTGGCACAAACGCTATTTTACAAGTTGTTGGAAATGATTTTAAACGAGGAGAAGAGAAAGAAACCAAATTTGGATCCGATCCTGCTAATGACAAATTTATTGACTAATGAAATTTTTTTGCAATGCCTTTTCGCATGTTGCCTTGAGATTGTGATATATTCGTACAAAAACGAAGACAGAACTTTTCCATGGATATTAAAAGCGTTGAATGTGGAAGCGTACAATTTGTACAAGGTGATAGAAATTATCGTCGACGCGGAAGATCAGCTTTCGCGAGATGTCGTCAAGCACCTGCATTACACCGAATACAAGATTTTGGAATCGCTCGCTTGGCAATCGAGCAGCCCTTTATGGCGAGCCATTGAAAACACAGAAGGGGGAGTGCCAAAATGCGAGGAAGTGTCGCTTCGCGGGTCTCAAGATTCGGTCGATCCGAATGCTCCCGGTCAACCGGCTTTGCGGAGACTCGCCCTGGATCGTGGAGCTCATCACGACGTACCTCAAAGTCCCATTTCATCGGCTTCGGAAAGATTTCAGTCGCCCGTAGCGGCATCGGGACAGGTGAAGAAACGTTTGTTCCCCGATAGCAGAGTAGGCGGACAGAGCGTGCTCCGAGTTGGTCAGAGCGTTTTATCACAAAAAGCTGTTGCCGTGGACGGTAATTCGAGGATACTCTTGACAGTTTCAGAGAGAAATCCGAATTCTCAAGCCAACAGCGTTTCAACGCAAGCGGTAAGGATGGAAGATACGAAAGAGCCGAGGGCCCCCCGAAGAACCGGCTCGGTCGCACTGTTTTTCCGCAAATTCTACAACCTCGCTTGTTCGCGAATGCAGGATTTATGCAATTCACTGGACGTAACGGATGGTGATTTGAAGCTCAAAATCTGGACTATCTTTGAGTATTCCATCAAAGAGAGAACAGTGCTGATGAAGGACAGGCATCTGGATCAAATTCTCATGTGCGCCGTTTACGTGATATGCAAGCTCGCGAGGATGGAGAAACATACCTTCACGGAAATCATGCGATGTTACCGTTTACAAGCACAGGCGGAATCGCATATCTACCGGTCGGTCTTGATCTCGAGGAACGAAGAGAGCGAAAGTATGGAAGTCGACGGGAACAACAGCAGCGGCACGGAGAATTCGATGAAACACGATGGGAATTCCGCTCCGCCGACTCCGTCTAACATGGCCGGTACATCTCAAAATTACGGTTCCGAAGTACGCGGGGATCTTATCAAATTCTACAACACCGTCTATGTACCAGAAGTGAAAGAATTTGCAAACAGATTGGGAGTGTCGAGAGGAAGCGTGCTGAATTTAACTTTGAGCCCTCTGCCGAAGAACAAACCGGCGACCAACTCGCCAGTTAGGCGCGTCACTAAAAGTGTTATGACGAGAACGCTGGATCCGAAAGCTATCAGTGCTTCCCCAGCTCCGCAGCTCACCTACTGCTTTAGTCGCAGCCCAGCTAAGGTATATGAAATATTTATAATGTATATATTTCATATGTTGCAATATTTTAGATTCTATCTTTTAAAAATCGATACCCAAAATTTGTTACGAATTTTTTCCGGTCGAATACTTTCTCATTTCATATTTTTTCTCAAGGTATTCATTTTTCATGATACGATAGATATTTTTATTATTAACCGTTTGCGCACCACGAGCCACTTCCGCGGTGCTTCAGATTTTGTGTCGAAAAAAGCCAGCGCATTTGGCCGATACAGACAACTGACGGCACAGCTTTTAATCAAAAACGTAATCGAAGGAGCGCGATCGCGCTCTTCGGCTTTTTTCGACGCGTAATCGAAGGAGCGCTATCGCGTTCCTTGGCGCTTTTCGATCGTGTTTTTTCAAAACCCTCTGGCACGTAAACGGTTAACATCGACATTCATAAAAAGTTAACGAAAAACTGGTTTTACAGTAGATAAAGAATTTCAACTTTTGGTATATTTTTTGTATCGATATTGATCTTCTCAATCTTTCCTTTCGTGAAGAAATCGGTTACAGTAATAATTTCTTTAAATGTTGCGATATTTGAAAGCTATCAATAGAAATTTGCTTTAAGTTCAACTTTAGCTACATTTTTTATATGGATATTATTCTTATGCATGTTTTTTCTTCGATGAAAAAATCGCTTACATTAATAATTTTTTTATCGTTGCTGAATTTAGAAACTATCAATAAAAAATTATCTTAATTTCAACGTTTGCTATATTTTTTATACCGGTATTAATTTTATCGATAGGTTTTCTTCAATGAAAAAATCGGTTATTTTTATCATTTCATTTAACGTTGCAGGATTTAGAAGCTATCAATAGAATGATGATATCCGTTGATGCTAGGAAAAACGTCGGCAAACGGCTACTGGCGGACGATACAGATATGGAAATCGTATCAGAAGAATCATCTCCCGCCAAGAAAACAATGACCACAACTTTTATCGGACGGAAATTGGAAAACATTATTGGAGAACGATGTACACAAAATCAATAGATGGAATTTGAGCGAACGTTTCTTAACTGTTAAGCTACCGTTAGTCAGTTTTCACAGCTTCTACCACGACTTTCTTTTAAGTACACCTTTCAGCAAGATTATTACTACTAATTTTCATATGTGCAATGACGAAACACTGGGTGTACGAATAATTTGCGACTGCTCCTTGGAGTGCTTACCAAGGTTTTTTTTTAAATATCGGAATGGAACGGTATCGGAAATTGACTCGAAACCGAAGCTTAAAATGAATTTTCGCTCTGGTTTTATAACTAAACAATCGTCACCAACTGATTTAGTTCATATATGATGGTATACCTTTGCGATTTCAAGTGTTTCGTAAGTTACACTTGAAATTGTATACAATTGCATGTACTCGCAATTGTTTGTGAATTCGACGAAGGAGAGTGTGGTCGTTGTCGATGATTGCATTCATTTTTGCAGATGAGAAACTTTTACAGTGTTCTGAAAGTTGGGTGTCGTCCTAATTTCCGAATTATAGCATTCAAAGGTTAGGAAAAATTACTGATTGGAAAAAAGCTGCGACTTTATCATTAAGGAAACTCTTTTCGCTGGTATTTTTTCTTAAATTGGTGTTTAAAAAGAATGAAAAAATTAAGATTCGTTATTTCTTTCTTTTTTTTATATATAGGTAATAAAGAAGAAAGTAATTTTTGTTTATTATTATTTTTTTTAAGTTAAAGGAATACCTGATTTCATATTTTTTTCATTCTGTTACAATTGTTATTCATAATGTTTTCCTTTCTTGCAAAGAATAATGAAATTTCCTGTAAATGTTTCATTTCAATTAGCAATATGCAGAAGGAGTTTACAAAACCTGTCTTTATTCCTTTTATACATTTGTACAAAACTTTTTCGATTTCTAGAACGCCAGATTTTTTACAAATTGAATGAAAACATCGAATTGGAGACACGTGGTAATCGAAAAATGTTCCGAAATTGTTTTTCAAGTTTCTGGAAATTAGAAAAAATCGCAAACTTTGCGAATATTTGTGATATATGTCTTTTCTAATGTAAAAAAAAAATACGGAACTTTTAATCTCCACATCCTCCAACAATTGAGGAAATTCGCGTCGCACTTGCTCGATGCCTTGGAAAACAAAAGAAAATGAGTTTTTATAAATAAGAAAATATTATTGATAGAAAAAGTCATTTAATCGAAAAATAATGAATGATTTCGTCCAAAGGCAGTTTATGATACTTGACTTTTTTTTTCATTGTAGATTTAAGGTTTTTCAAAATTCTATTATTTTATAATTATTTGATCTCATTAATAATCATTTTAATACCTGCAAATTCTTGACTAATATGCGAAAGTAAAAATACCTATCGGGAAATGATAAGTAATATCATATAACATTAAGAAATCGCTTAAATACGGGGAAAATACTTTGTAAGTAGAAGGAGGAATGCCTTTATAGGTAATTCATTGACATATAACATCCGCTTGCACGAGAGAAAAGTAAATGATCGTGAAGTTATCTAATTTATATGTGTAATAATTCCTTATTCTACACCGAGAAGGATTTCAAGCTGAATTTCATGTTGCGTCGTATTATTGTATTAACAAGATTTCTTTACTGCTTTTTACGAAGAAACCTTTTTTTCGTAATCATGAATTCGTCGTTGATTGACAGTTTAGCTGGCACTGTATAAAAATATTTTATCTAACGCGATAAAGTTATTATTAGTTTGTACATATTGTATTGCGCTACTTGAGAATAAAGTAGGAAATGAAACTAAAATCAACATTTCAAGTTTATTCCGTTCTTTGCCTTTTTGAATCTTATCTTCATTTGGCGTGTAGAAGAAATGATGGATGTGACAATAATTAAATGTAATAAATGAATCAAATTAATGGGTTTCGAAAGCAAGTAAAGAGCATTTTGGGTGAAGATTGGGTAAAAATTACGCTCTTTTATTTATTTATAGATTTGGAATTGCTTTTTACTGATTATGAAAATTTTAATGTGGTAGAAAAATAATTTATTATTCCACACTAGCTACACAATTTTTCTTATGAGTGGTGGTAAAATGAGATAGAAGAAATTGTTATTTGCAACTTTTTCGACTTCTTATTTATTGAAAAAATAGTCATTTATTAAACCGTGGAAAAAAGTCATTTATTAGAATTATAGCCCCATATACAGGATGTGCGGTGCAAGGTGTCAAAGCCGAGAGATGGTGGTAGATGGTGAAAAATAAAGAAGGAAAGTTATTTACTATATTTCAAAATTCGGAAAAATTACCGAGTTATTAATTGAAATATTTCAGCCAATCAAAACGTCGAAAAAGCTCGGTGGGCGTTAAAAATATTTTTGATTCGACCCTACTCGTCGGTATGTCGTCGAATAAAGTAGCAGTAGTAGAAATAATAACAAAAGAAGTATGACGATAACACTAGAAAAAGATCAATAATAAAATCATCAGTAACAATAATATTTCGTAGAATAGTTAACAAATATTATTTTGGTCGACCTCAAAGCACAAAAACGCCACGAATTTATGTTATAATCTAATGCAATTTTTAATATCTGTTTGGCGTATATTTCATTATAAAAAGAAAAATGTTTTCTTGATATAAGAAATTCAATAAATGATCATTTTGAAAAAGATCGACTTTCATCGAATCTTTTCGCGTGACTTCGATTTATCGTTAGATCGATTTCACAACCATCGGTTTCGTTCGATGTTATTCTAAAAAATCGGCGGCATCCATACTCTAATTGTAAGTTCGAGTCGATTCCTTCTGTTACCTACATGTATATACATAAATCCTGCGAGCTACGATTTTATATTAGCCCTACCGGCGAGGTTAAGAAGCTCAATATCTCAACATTGAACTCCAAACTATCGAAGCCGGTTGAGGAAAGAGGAATGCTCAGTTAGCAGTTGTCAGTCAGCGTTACTGTGTTTTCTATAACGAATCTCTGGTAAGTGTCTATCTAAATTCTAAACTTTTCAATTTTTCCAGAGTATTATTTATGAGAATTAATTTGAACTGTAAAAGTAAAGGAATCGTAAGGTATCTGGAAGTACCTTGCAAAAACTAAAAAAGATCAATTTAACATTTTTAGATTATCCGTTCCGCGCACATTTATTGAAAATTCGAACTATGCCGAAAAAAGTGGCGAGAAATCCCTTCTTCTTTTTTATGCGGGAATGGAAAAAACAAGAGGAGAGCAGGGGCCGAACTTTTCCCAATGGTTTCAGGGACGTACAAGCTGATCATGAATGTAGCGAATTGTGGCGAGTAAGTAAATACTTGATGAGAAATATAATTTGGAACAATGAATATTCGTTATTCCTTTCCGTTGGGTCATTGGTTGATTGTCGTTAGGTGGGGATTAAATTATTTTCATTACCCATGTTATTTGAATTTCACCGGTAACTGATACCTCGCTTCTTCCTAATTTTCGCCTTTTCTTGGAAGGCAATGAAACCCGAGGAAAAAAGGAAATACCAATTGATGGCAAAACAAGCCAAAGCAGAATTAGCGGAACCAATGAAGCTAACAACTACCGGCGAATTCTTTGATGACATTGATTCAGAGACGAAAAGATTAGAAGAATTTGAATCTCTGATGGAAGAAGATATCAGAAATATGATCAACTTGGCGTTCCAACGCGGTGGTAGGTGTACACAGAATATTTTATTTTCTCTAAGTATCAACAAATTATTGGTATTTATTGAGAATTAATGGGAAGCCTCGCATTTTATAAGAATTAAACCATTTCAAGTTTTTTCGAACGACAAAGAAATTATTTACAAAAATGCCAGTCTCATAGTTTTCGATAATTTAATCGTACTGGGAGCAATTGTGCAGAATAGGCTGGTACTTACTGAGTGGCAGCCCTAACTACGACCGGTCGATAAAGTGTTAAAATGAAGAAAATTTGGAATAATAACACATATTACGTTTCTAAAAAAAATAGAAAAAAGGGGCTAATTTTAGATTTTGCTAGATGGATGTAGTCCCGTAAGAAAACATCACTTGACTACGGATTCCAAGAAGTCAGCAAAAATATTTCCAATTTTTCCCATACTATTCTGCTTCTTATAACATTTTTAGTATTGTTTATTCACACAAAATTATATACTTTTGCTAGGGTATTGCATCATTAGGTATTTCAAATTTTTTGAAGTTTTGGGAATTCTGAATTTCGGAATTATACCAAATATCTAGAAATTATTTCATAGTAATTCAAAAGTTGAAATAAAATCCTGGACATTTGGTTTTGCTAAAAGGGTTTTATTCCAAATTTATAGAAATTTTAAAGTTAAAATAAAACCATAGACATTTGGCAGAGTTTCAGAATTCTTCATTTAGCAGAGTTAAATGTTTAGAAAATATCGTCTTCATATAACAGCACCCGATGTGTCACAGGATTTCTTCCGATTCTGGAAATTTATAATTTTGAAAATATACCAAATATCTACTTTTTTTATTTCAGAATTTTAAAAACTAAGTAAAATTGGGACAAACTCCTGGATATTATATATTTATAATATAATTCAAGTCCCTAATAACAAATTTCAAGGTTATCGAAGCTGGCATCATCTGTTATTTTCAAAATAATTACTGGTTTTTCTTAAAATATTATCGATGAGTGTATTTGCAAAGAATAACTTTTCATTTCAGATTTGAAAGAGTTACGGTTTTGTTTTATCCACGTTAACTGGTTTTACACCAAACAACTCAACCTTACTGATTTTGACTATGCACCAGCTGAATTTGCGATTGGTGAATTTTCTATAGAGTACGGTATGGAACATGTTTACCATGAAATTATAAACCTGAAGCCAGAATGTGGTTACATGCGAGAAGCTTTAGAGAGGAGTTCCACGACACACAAAATACCCGTAAACCTTCCCAATGGCCAAGACGACTTTGCAGTTATGTACAAAAATTTCAAAGAATTCTTCAATCGCAATATGATTAACGATAAATACTCTCCTATATATACTACCACGAACAATCCCACTGATGCTGCTGCTGTAAGAAGTTTTTTAAAACGAATGGGTGGAGGTAAGGAAATTTCTTATTTTTACTTTTTTGATTTTAGAAACTTGGTACAAAATCCTTTAAATATTTCTTAACATCCAATGTGGTTTTATTTTATTTTTTTTCAGTTGAAGCTGTAGAGAATTTTCCAATTTATAGCATAGAATTACTGTTCTTACACGTGAGAAATACAGTGGTGTATCCAGATGTAGGTATTCCCTTGACAGTAGCACAGTATGAATTTGGAAAAAACGTGTTTTCCTACACGTCGGGACTCGAATGTGAAGTAAGTAATCCGATAATATTGTTATTAATTATTGACGTAATTTGTTGAGATATTAGGTTTGAGAGACACTTTAACAGGGGTACACTCTAATAGGTACCAGGGTGCCAAGCTCAGGGATCGGAAAACTGAAAAATATCATCCTCCGTATTTCATATTGAATTAATTCACAGAGTTGGTTTTGAGGCGAGAAATCTAGTGACACACAGCTTACAATTTTCAAAACTATATATTCGAATCTGTTTTTGTGCGACTCTTTTGAATGGTTCACGAAAAATACATCCAACAAAATATTGCATAAAATGTCAGACAAAAACAGGTTTGAGTGTAGTTCAATTTTACGTTGAATTATTTGAAAATTGGTAATTTTTAATTTTATAAGTAACATAAAATATTATTCATTCGTTTAAAAGTAGGTATTTTCAAATTTTTCACAAACATAAATGTTAAAAATAAAATGGTCGATTAACACTATTTCTACCTAACGCGTCAAAAGATACCTTTTAGAATTTTAATTTAAAATTATTTTCGAAATCCACAAACGGGAGGTGCTTAGTGGAGCAATTATGCGTCTGTAAAAAAATTGGTATTAATTAAGAAAATCTATTTGAATTATAATTCTATATTTTTAGCGGTAGAAATAGTGTTAATAATTATTTTGTTACCAAACAGATATGACGTTTATTTTACAAAATGGACATTTCTATTTTAGCAGTACTATCATTACTTACAATTAGTTACTTGAAGTATTATGATAAATATTATTGCTCGCTAATTTAGCAACGAACAAACGAATGTCGTTTAATCGAAGTTATGATATTTTTTAACAAAACAGTCAGCTACAAACTTTAAAAGGACGTAGCTCTGTGTGTTAAATATTACCCTTTTAAAGCATGGTTGGCATAAATAATGAAATGGAACGAATATTTGTAATTAGTAATAAAACAATAAATACCTGAAAATAATAAATTATTTAACTTTGCAGTTCCATAAAACTCTCAACGAAGGATTGGAACACTGCAGTCTGAGCCTGATACAGCAATGGGCTTTTATATTTTGCGATCATTCTTGTAACCCATTAAATGTCAAAATGGTACCGGGGGTACACTTGCCAAGCACGAGTAACGTTTTCCCGGATGCCGCTTTGGTTCCTGCCATCAGCAACTTGAAATTGAACGGAGCTAATTCGGATATCGCCGATCTTCCAGACGTAAAATCAATGTCAGGGGTACGTAGTAATATTTTAATATAAAATCTATCGATATTATTTATTTAAACAACTAATATATAGTAACATATTTAATTAATGTGGGTTTTTTATATTCTTCAGGTGAGCGAACAGTATCGTATTCGGCAGTCCGAGCGAACGTACGCCGAAAAAGAGAAGCTCAGGCAGGAGTCTAAGCCAGTAACTGTCATTGATTATAGCAAAGTACAAGAATATAATGCCCAACCATCATTGGTACAGCAGGTGAGTTTACAGTGTATTTAAAAAATTGACACACAAATTTTATTTTTTGTCCCGAATTTGCTGATATCTCTTTATAGTATATTATCCCTGTTTTCTTTTTGCAAAAACTTCAATTATTGAGTCCTTGAAATTATGGAATATACTGAAATATCATTGGGTGGCAAAATATTGTTATTATTATAATATTAATAATAATGCTAATAATAATTATAAAAATCAGAGTTATTTGTGAGTGCAGACTCTAACAAAAGAGGTAATGGATGCAAAATGAAACAAGAAATTCATAAATATCATAGATAAAAAAATACATATATAAAAATATAGTTAACTTTAGGTTTTGCATCTAACGATTGTCAAACTCATACTTGATCCTTGATAGATGTCATATAGTGGTGTTTTGAATTTATCTAATTTTACTTTTTTATTTCCAGATCGGAAGGCCATTACGAGCAGCTAATACAAAAAGTATGTATAGGAATCGTTGATATTTTGATAAATAATATGATTCTCTTTTTTCTACAGTGAAACGTGTAATATTGTTTTCTTTTTTGCAGGTTATGCTTTACTGGTGTCTTCTGAGAAAGACTTACCTCCAGATATGAGTCAAGATAATTTTCCTACAATCGGAGGTATGGGGGTTGAAATTCTTAGCTAACAGTAGAAAAGAATTTTTGAGGAAAATAGCGTAGCTGTTTCGTACTCAATTTTTATAATTAAATGTATGGTGCATTTCTGCAGGTGGTCGGGGCAGAGCGTTTAAAGAAAATACCAATCAGCTAAAATTCAAGGGAGGACGCGGTATGTAGACACTATTTATTCTACGTAATTAATACATTGCGTACGGCACTCTGCTACGTTTCGTTTGGTATAAACGAGATATCTCGTCTGCCGTACGCAATGTGTTAAAAAAATCATACCAATCATCTTGATTTATTTTATAACAATTTTTAGGACGTGGTCGCGCATCTTAGGACATTCTCTACGGACTTGAAATATATATGTCGTATTTACGTATGGAGTTTTTTTATATCAATATGGTGGTTCAAAACACGTTCAAGGACGTACGAGCAGAAATCCAAAATATCAAAGGAACATATGCCTTTTCATTTTCATTTATTATCTTTTTACTTTTCATTATCAAAAAGGAAATTCACGAGTGGCCAAGTATTCTAATACTATTATATCATTGTTCAATATTAATTGGAAATGCATTCATATGATATACGTAAAACTCTGTCAATTATATGGACAATATTATCTACGAACATATAATATTTTTATATGTGAATACTACCAAACAAATTATCACAATTTTTTCATATTTGATCAAATATTTTTATTATTACAAGGATCTTCTAAAAAGAAATCGAGAGAAATCTGTAAAAGAAAGCTATAGGTATTTTTTTATAATTGTCGACAGTCAAGACTTTGGTTGCGTTATATTTAGACAAAGTTACCATTAATGAAGAAGGTTATTTTTCATATTTATACGACCCTCAAAATTGTTAACGTTTCATAGACATTTATGACAATTGTAATAGTGTTATAAAATACAAAATGGACGAAAACACTTGAAAATGTTTTAGTCTCAATTTTCTCTTTATTTACCGAATATTGTAAATTAATGTGTTTTCTTAAACGAAAGCAAGGGAGATTAATTAACCTTCTTTTGTGATAAGCGCTATCGCGTTTCGCTTGTCGTATGCCAAGAACGCGGAGAAGCGCGATCGCGGCTTCTCTTGTATTTCATTTCTTTCATTTCGCACTTTTTACATATATATAAGAAAATTCTTCAGCACTCAAACGGTTAAGAGAAAAAGTTTGGAACTCCTGTGTTGATTTTTATCGAAGAAAAATCAGGTGCAATTAAGTGATTAAATTGAAATAACAAGGAAAATTAATTTTGAATTTGAAAATAGGGTATTAATTACAATCCAACAAAATTAAAAAACAGTTAATTAGAACGGCGGACGGAACCGCCGTAACGAAAGGGTTAAATGAATCGATTCGAAATCGATCGCCTTTCTTCTTAAAAATTGAAAGTTCCCGCACGAAAGAAAAACAATCATGGAGAGAATTCAAGCGGGAAACCGGTGCTATTTTCGCGGTTAAAAATATTGAGGTTATACGTTAAGACGTTAAGCGTTATTTGAGGGTTGAGTAGACGACTGCAAGACAATAGTACTCATTTTTTGAGAATTATTTAACGGTAATTTTGTTAGAAGAAAGTGAAGAAGATTGAAAATGTCGAGTCCTATGCGACCTCCTCGCACTCCATCGAGGCAAGAAGAAGCTAGAACTCCAAGACGTCAAGTGCGCACACCTACTTCGAAAACTCCATCAGTTAGCGGAACACCGAGCAAAGGCTCCAAAAGTGAGTGGGGAAGACCAAATTCTGTTTATGTTTACTTTTTGTTTATATTATGTATAGTTTTTTAAAGGTTCGAAATGGATTGGGTTGGAATAGAAGTCATTTGTTAACCATTTCCATAAAAACATTTTATTGCAAAAAGAAATGAGCCTCAAAAGTAGAAAAAAATTTTTGAAAAACTTGCCTTCGATTGGCCTTAAATAAATGTATTTTCGAGCTCTTAGAAAATTTAAATCTTCTCATACAAAGGTATACACCACAGCTAACCGTTAATTAGTATTTAGTTATTTAGCAAAGGTACCCCATTCCCTATTCACAAAATTTTTGAACAAACAAAATTTTTAATAGTGCACGAAAGACACCATGTTCGTCACGGAGGATCAATATTATTTAAAATTTTAGACTCAACATATTTTTTCTCTAGCAAATGATATTCCTGGTGTTCAGATTTATTTTAGAACAAGATTTCGAATCTTGTTCAAACTTTGATCGATCGTAATCTATAGTAATGCTAAAATGAATCTCTAAGGAGTCTTGAAAATTTGAAACTCGTCGATCTTATAATTGTTTGAAATTTAGAGTTATCTATTTTTAAAAAAATATTATCCATTGTAGTAGCCAATAGATCGGCATAATAAGCTTTAGTATGCTTATGGTAAATGTGCAAAGGTTTCAATTAAAAATTACCTATTTTAGTTTTAAAAAATGTTTTTGAACAATTTCTTTTCAACAGTTTAAAAAAATTAATTTTATTATAATTAGGTAATATTTAAAAAAAGTTTAAAAAGAAATAAGGACCTACCCTCATTATGTAGTCAATTTTCAAAAAGGTGGTTATTTTTATAATGGCCAAACTAAATTTTTAATTAACCCTTTGAAATTAACATCTCTGTTTTTTTACAGAAACCCCTCAAAAGCCAACAGGCAATGTCGTCGATACACCATTAAGATGGGGAGCTCAACGGACTCAAGATACAATCGCCGCTTCCTCGGAAGGAGCTTCCCCAGTTCCCGCATCATCCCCTAATCCTATGCAAACCAGTCCGCTCGCTGCAGGAATGAGCGAAATAGATCTGTCTTCGCCGCTCAATTACGGCACCCCGAGTTCTCTGGGGTCTATTAGAACTCCGAGAAGCGGTATCAGAGGCACACCCATTCGACAACGGACGGATATTAGATCCGAGAAACGACTTCGACAAGTCAACGTAGCTGAGCCGGTAAATACCGATACAAAATAAAATTGATAGTTATTTATAATATATGTATTTATTATACAATAACAATAATATTATTATTTTTACTTTCCTATCATGACTACGGAAAAGCTATTATATTAAAAAAATTTCCTTCTTTTTTTATATCGAAAGAAGAATATAATTTATTAATAATATTATCATTGTAGAATTTGATATTTTACATTTTTTACAAAATGACGCCTCATTTTCAATGAAACTTTTTACTATTCTGCGAATGTTACTTTTTACGTTTATTCTGATTCTTAGTGTAAGACATTAAATTTAACAGATTTTGCTAGAAATAAATTTAATTTCATTTTAGTTTTAATTTTAGAACTTCTTTCTCTCAAGAATTCCTGGTAGTATCAAATGTTGTTGATGTTGATAAAAAAAGGAAATCTTGTTATCTATCGAAGCAATTTCAAAGATTTCTATCGAGTTCATAGGTAAATCATTGATTCCAATCGATTGGAATCAAGGATTTCAATTGATCGTCTTCCAAACAATTGATATCTTCCATTTCCATGAAGTTTCGTTAAAAATGATCAAATAAATTATCTAAAATTTCATAAATATAGATTCCAGAAGATCCTGCATTACCGGGGACATCGGAAAGCGATAACGCCGGACCTCAACTGGTGATTTGGGGTACGAACGTAGCGGTGAGTCGGTGCAAAGAGCAATTTAAGCGATTCGTGCAACGTTTTATCGACCCTGAGGCGGAAAATGACGAATTGCCAGAGAACATGAATTTAACCGAACCGTTATATCTCCAAAAACTGGATGAGATCCACACCTTGGAGGAGCCTTATTTGAACATCAACTGTGCTCACTTGGAAGCTTTCGACGATGTTTTGTACCGTCAGCTCGTCTGCTACCCTCAGGAAGTCATTCCAACTTTCGATATGGCTGCTAATGAGATGTTCTTTGAGAAGTATCCAGCAGCCATACTGGAACACCAGATCCAAGTGCGACCGTTTAACGTGACGAGAACGAAGAGTATGCGTTTATTGAATCCCGAGGACATCGATGAGTTGATAACGATCACAGGTATGGTGATTAGGACGTCGAATGTCATACCAGAAATGCGGGAGGCCTTTTTTAAGTGCATCATTTGCTCATTCACGTGCACGGCGGAGATCGATAGAGGACGAATCACGGAGCCAACAGTTTGCACTCATTGCAACAATAACTTCTGCTTCACTTTGGTACATAACCGGAGTCATTTCTCCGATAAGCAGATGATCAAGCTTCAGGAGTCACCCGATGACATGCCAGCGGGTCAAACTCCGCACACGGTGGTACTCTTCGCGCACAACGATTTAGTCGACGCCGTATCGCCTGGAGACAGGGTATCGGTTACTGGAATTTATCGCGCCATGCCGTTGCAAATTAATCCCAGGCAATCCAATATAAGGAGTGTTTATAAAACCCACATCGACGTGGTTCATTTCAGGAAACAGGATTCCAAACGGTACAGTTTTTATTAGTTTTTCTTTCATAATTATTCGCTATCTTTATTTATACAGTCAACCTTTCTGTAATGCGATTCGTTAGCACACGCGTTTTATGAAACCCAAAATTGGTACAAATAAAATTAATTCGTAGCGAGTTTTCAGGAAACGCCATATATCATGATTACGATTATCAAAAAAATGTTATAGATACAAAAGGCAAGAGTTATTGGAGTGATTACGAACCATAGAATCAAATGGCCTTTACTCCACAAAATAATATTTTATTAATCCTGTAAAATTGGCATTTAGTTTTTATAAAAAATTAGAAGAAATTTGTGGTTCACTCTTATTTGCATATTTCAAATTGTATTTATGAATATATAAATGAATTGTATAAATGAATAAAAATCGTAATGAAAGAGTTCTCAATGCAGGAAGAATATCTCAGCCAATTAAATTGTATTTTATAAAAACCGTGTTATAATAGTACCGCGTTGTAGGAGGGTTTACTGTAAACGTCATTCAAGGAATTTTCATTCAGGAAGAATCAGTAATACCACGGACAACTTATGAATCTAATTTCTGTTGCAGTTTATACGACCAAGAGGAAGGCAAAGATCATGTGTTTCCACCGGAAAGAGTAGAACTTTTGAAACTGCTGTCGCAGAAAGAGGACGTTTATGATCGTTTGGCGCGGCGGATTGCTCCCAGTATTTACGAAAATGATGATATCAAAAAAGGAATTCTGCTTCAACTGTTCGGTGGAACGAAGAAGACTCATATCGTTTCCGGTAGAAGTCATTATCGTTCAGAGATTAATATCCTGCTTTGCGGTGATCCTGGTACCAGTAAATCTCAATTGCTGCAATTCGTCTTTAATTTGGTCCCGCGTTCGCAATACAGCAGCGGAAAGGGTAACTACATGCATTTTTTGTGATTATACTGACCCCGTTTTTCTCCATGTATCATTATCATTAGGATCAAAATAAATAAATAGCGTCGAAAATTGACGAGAAGGCTAACGCTGAAAACAGGATTTCGGAAACTTTATACTTTTTTTCTGCAATTTCTTAATACAACAAATGTGGACAAAATTAAACTCAGGGTAGAAATGAAATTGTAGCACTGATGAAAGCTAGTAGTATGTGGAATTACGATGTAAAAATAATATAATAGTGTAATAGTATATAATAATATAACAGTGTAAGAATTACAGAGTGTAAAAATTTCCCTCGCTCATACAGTTTCTGAAATTTTACTTACGCCAGCGTGTTTAACCGTTTGAGTCCCAAGGGGTATTGAAAAAATACTATCGCGAACAGTGCGACCGCGCTTCAGTGTCCTTACATTTGAAGTGTGCTGGGTTTTCTCGACATAGAATTGAACAGCGCGATCGCGCTGCTTGGAACTCAAACGGTTAAATAGGTATTAATGTTTTAGGTGTACAAATTAGCTCGGTCCGTTTTAAAAAGATGGTCCTGGCTATTACGAATGTTTAATAGTGACGGCTGAATTCAATTGTTGCCTGAAAGGTGGGAAAAAGTAGTAGCCAGTGATGGACAATACTTTGATTAATCTGTTCATTCATTTTATTCTGAAATAAATGCATTTTTAACCACAAAAAAACGTATCGAACTAATTTGTACTCCCTACGAAAGGGATCAAGCAAAACATGCGAAAAAATTCTTACATATGGCGAAAAAGTAATTAAACCAAATACAAAAAATATAACAATAAACGTAGCACTGGTAGATTTACAAAAATAATTCATGAACAAATTATCACAGAGAAATAAAAAATGGTTTTCAAAAGGTTGATGGTAATCGAATTCGTTCTAATTTCAATGTATATTTATTTAGGATCCAGTGCAGTTGGGTTGACCGCTTACGTAACTAAAGATCCGGAAACGAGACAGCTGGTTCTGCAAACAGGAGCTTTGGTACTTGCCGACAACGGAATTTGTTGCATCGACGAATTTGACAAAATGAACGACAGCACACGGTCGGTGTTGCACGAAGTGATGGAGCAACAAACGTTGAGTATTGCAAAAGCCGGCATTATTTGTCAGTTAAATGCCAGGACCAGCATATTAGCAGCCGCTAATCCGTGCGAGTCTCAATGGAATAAGAACAAAACCGTTGTGGAGAACGTCCAGTTGCCGCATACGCTCATGTCACGTTTCGATCTCATTTTTCTGATGCTCGACCCTCAAAACGAACTTTTCGATAAGAGATTAGCGAGGCATTTGGTGTCGCTTTATTATAAGACCGAGCCCGAGGAAGAGGACGATATCGTAGATATGAGCATAATTCGCGATTACATCGCTTATGCCAAAGAACACATCAATCCAACTCTGAGCGAAGAGGCACAGCAAAGATTGGTTCAAGCCTACGTCGACATGAGGAGAGTCGGTAGTGGTCGCGGTCAAATTACGGCATATCCAAGACAACTGGAGTCGCTTATCAGATTATCGGAAGCTCACGCTAAAGTTCGCTTCAGTAATGTCGTTGAGATTCAGGATGTGGAAGAAGCCTGGAGGTAAATTCGTGCTGTCTTGTCTTGGTATCGTGCATTTACATGAAATTAGTTGACTTATTATAGTATTATTGATATTATTAATATATTAACATTATATTAATGAGATAATATTGATTATATAATTGATATTATTAACACTTTGCCGTCCGCACGTCTGATCGGGATTCTTTCGTTTGGCGCCGGTGTAAATCTTTATGTACGACACCAACTTGGTGTCACCGGCGCTTGCCCGATAGATTTCGCATGGCACCAACGTGGTTCCACCGGACGGCATAGTGTTAATATTCTAATAAAATGAGTAGTGCTACGGGAGTATCTTTAACCAATCTTTAATAAACAATCTTTAAATTGGAATTAACATTTTTTTAACAAAATTATGTAATTTGTGCTTCCAAGTTTTATAATTGAGCCGTTTATTTTGAAAGTGACCTAAGTCCATTTTTTAGTTTTTTGTTGTTAACTGTACTAACATGTGCCCCTTTATATTAGTTTTGATAAAAAACCATTTTGAAAAATTAAAAAAAACTGGATTTAGGCCACTTTCAAAATGAACGGCTCAATTATACTATATTATCAATTTATATCTATTTACTGAGGTTCACTTGAATTTTAATAAATTCATTTAGGCTCGTTTTTTCTCATGAACGAAAATTTTTCAGGTTACACCGAGAAGCTTTAAAACAATCCGCAATTGACCCCCTAAGCGGAAAAATCGACGTCAGTATTTATACAACCGGTATGTCGGTAGCTGCTAGAAAACGAAAACGTCAACTGGCGGAAGCTTTGCAAAAATTGATTGAATCCAAGGGAAAGGTTGCTACTGTCAATTATCAGAAGATCTTTATGGAATTGAAAGAAGCATCCCAAATTGTAAGTATATATAATTGTAAGCTTTCGATTTCATTAAAAACTTCATTTTGTGACTCCAACAAATTTTTCGCAATTTCAGTTGGTGACTCGTGATTTATTCGAGGATGCCTTGAAAGAGTTACAGGATAACGGCGTTGTTGTTGTTATCGGCAAAAACACAATTCGCGTTTGTTAATTTTTCGCGTTAATGTAAGTCTTTCATTTTGATATTTACAGTTCGTTACGTTTGTCAAAATGAATCGCAGTTTTCCTCATTCCTAATTTCTCATTACCTCGGAATCAACAGGTTTTTATATTTGTCGGGTGCCAAGTTATAAGAAATAGCAAAGAATAATTCCCAAATTAATTTTCCTAATTCCTTTTGATCATGATTACCGGCAGAAAATCCGAGATTTGAAAGTAATTAGTTTTGTATTCTCCTTTTTAATAATAAATAAAACATTACATTTTTTAAATATTTCTTTTCGTTTAAATGGTAATAGTTTCTCCGCAGAGTATCCAGCGAGCTTAAAAACTTTTGCAAAACCTACCCAAGGTCCTTTACGAGCAGATGGAAAAAGAGGAAAGGAGAAGAAAGACAATTTTTCGCGTTAATGTAAGTCTTTCATTTTGATATCTACAGTTTGTTACGTTTGTCAAAATGAATTGCAGTTTTCCAATTTTATTCATTCCTTAATTTTTCACTACCTCGGAATCAACGCGTTTTAATATTTGCTGGGTGCAAAATTATTAGAAATAGCAAACAACAATTTTTTAACCAATTTTCCTAATTCCTATTTCTTTCCGATCGTAATTACCGGCAAAAAATCCGAGATTTAAAAATAATTGGTTTTGTATTCTCGTTTTTTAATAATAAATGATACGTTTCTTTTTTAAAATATTTCTTTTCGTTTAAATGGTAATAGTTTCTCCGCGGAGTATCCGGCGAGCTTAAAAACTTTTGCAAAACCTACCCAAGGTCCTTTACGAGCAGATGGAAAAAAAGAGAGAAGCAGGAGAAAGTTAGAGAATTGAACAGTAAGCAAAACTGCTGGTTTTCGCAGCATGCCATAACTGGAAAATGAGCAGGTACGAATTTTACATGTGTATGTTTGTGTATGTATGCTCGGGGTACTCTGCATCAGCAACAGGCAACGAAGCTTTTTTTGGGTCTTAGAACCTATACCTCTGGAACATTCAGGTTCGATATTTTCGAAAGGTTTTTCTTAGGGAAACCCAACTAATACTCTTGAGTTTTTCAAGGAGCACGTTATACCTGCAGCTCATGGTTTATTTACTGCTTTATCCATACCTTTAAAAGGAAGTTCTATTTGAGGCTGAATTTTTAAATGGTTCCATGGAGTATAAATCTTTCTGTTATTATTATTGCCACGATCTTGCTTTCAAAAAATATTTGGAAGTTAAAGGGTAACCATAATTCTTTAGAAAACCTGGAATTCATTTTATAATGAGAGAGTAGCGTGATTTTTTATCGCAATTCATTTTTTTTTTGCGAAACGCAATTTTCTTTTCTTAAAATCCATTTCCTTTAGGAACAAACATATACGCGGAGCAATCAATAAGTAAAAAATATAAGGACAGAGAATATTTTATTTAGAAAATCTTTTAGAAAATTCCTATTTTATGAGCTTTTTTAAAGCTATTTTAAATTTTTTATTTGAAAGTTTTTGAGTTAAAGGGTAACAGTGATTGTTTGAACCACGTGAAATTTGTTTTATAATGAGAGAGTCACGTGATTATTTATTGCAATTCATAATTTTTGTATTGTAAAGCATAATTTTCTACGTTTAAAATCCGTTTCCTTTAGAAAAAACATATACGCGGAGCAAACAATAAGTAAAAAATATAATAACAAAATAAATCATGGAGAAAATCATTTAGAAAATATATCTTTTATGAAGATTTTTCAAAACTAATATAAATATTTAATTTGAAAGAAAGAAAATAGTCCCATATTTTGCTTCTTCTGAATTTCAAATGTTTTGAAACACTCATTTTGCATGTTTTTAAATGTTCGACGTATCTGACCTTCGCACACCTGTTTATGATAAAGTAATTATGTTGTAGAAATTTAATTAGCGAGGAACGCAATTTTCTCGCACATTATTTAATTGAGTCTCTTTATAAGGGCGTGATGAAACCCAATTTATATGTATGTAGGTACTTTCATGAGCAGTCGGAGTAGTAAAGCTTGTTATGTAGACGATACAATTGAGTGTCGTAATAAATACAGGGTTATTAAAAGAATGTAACAATTCACTGCATTTGTTATTTGTCGCGACGGTATGGTTCAAAGGCAGTAGGTAGACATTTGTAAGCTAGGCGTTGCAAATCTTTTGTTTGCGGAGGACCCCGGGAAATGCTCCGATATGGCCTGGAAGTCCCATGTAAATCAAAGAAAAATGACCAGTTTTTCTGCCTGAGGCTCGTTTCAAATTACAGTGTTTCCTTTACTGGGGTATGTTCCTTCCTAGGTATGTAGACGTTTGCGGTACCCTTCAAAAATACTAAACAGAAGAAGTAGCCATGGTTACTTCTTATTTCGGAACACAGGAAGTTCGGAAACCCGGCCATGTGTATGTACTTGTTACAAAAGAGAAGAAAAATTAAAATCTCTTTTCTCTACACACTTTCTTCCTCCACTTTCGTGAATTTTCAACTTCCTTTGCGACGAATGATAAGTTAGTTATATTTCAACAATTAATCATTTATAATTAGTAATTAATAATTTAGCAATTAATTATATTTTACCATGAAAATACTTATTGTCCATTTTATATTTTGAAAACAATTTTTTACAGCATTTTAAATTTGGTATTTGAGAGAAAAGATAATTTCGTATTTAGCATTTTCTTTTTTTGCAACAGTTGGAGACAAATTTTATACATGTTTTTTTATAATAGAAATTTATGGTAAATATTTTTGCATTTCGAAGTCAGCATCTCAGTTGAATGCGGTCAACATGAAATTCAGAGAAATTAAATCTGAATTGATGGAATTTGTATTGAAAGTTTTCTAATTTCAAGACAAAGCAATCTCTGAAAATTCTGAAAGCAATTTTCTAAAGCATTTTAAATTTTGAATTTGAGGAGAAAGTAACCACGTATTTAGCATTTTTCATTTTCAATTGCAACATTTGGACATTAATTTTACACATCTCTGCTTGCATTGGAAATTTTTGGTACTTTATGCATTTCGACGTGTCGTTATCTCACAAGGAAGGGTTCCCAACCCGATCTCATCGATTTCCATAATTTTTTGATACGTTGCAGTACTGCAAAAAATAAGAGACACGTGTTTTTTTTGTACCGACATCCGCTAAAGTTTTATCCGAAAATCGTTTTTTTTTAACATATCTCCTCTTCTAATTAATATTTATTAATAAAACAAAGTGGAAAATATTTGTCATAAGAAGTCCAAGATATTGGGTGTGTTTATGATCCAAGGGGTTGCGATCTCTATTTTATATTTGAAGAAAACTAGATTTCTATGCTTTTTTTCTTCATAAAAACCAGGGTATGAACTCAAAAATATGAAGAAAAGCATTTCCGTTTACTCTTTCGAATATTTCAGTTGTCGTGTTTCAGGATTTTTTAAGCAACCACCCCCAAATGCCCTAAACTACCCATTAAAGTAATACACCGCATGTAAATGATGAAATAAATTTTCGTTCTTGAGATTTATTACACGTGGAAACAGAATCTAAATTATATCAAAAACAATCGCGTTATAAATTTTTTGTAATATGGTAGTATAAAAGGGGTGACAAAAGTCACCCCCAGAAGTGAATTATTTAATATAACTCGATATTTATTAATTTTTTTTTATGGAACTGATTAAAAATTGTTTTTTAAAAGAAGATTTATCCCTTTTCATTTTCTTTTTACAATTAAGTTGCAGTATCGTATTCTTCAAAGTATTGACAATAATGATTATCTTCAAAAAAGTGCTTGAAACATAAAGACTTCTTACACCATCCACATCGTATAATGGCTTATTGTTACATCCTTCTATTTCGAACCACACATTGCAAGAATCTCCAAAAGAGAACTCAACAGGATTACTTTGAGGGGGAACAACAGTGTGACAGTGGTAGAAATAGGCGATATTTATGATATTTTTTTTAATTCACTCATGTACTCCACAAATGTCAGTGTCAAAGGGTTAAGGGGTTACACCACTGTAAATTTGTCAAAAAAATCGATTTTTCGTTTATTGGCTTAAATGTTGCTTTGAACCTTCTAGAATATGTAGCAAAAAATTTCGAACCTTCTCCAAGCATTTTTTTAATGTCTATAACACATTTCAAAATTTTAAACGTTTTTTTCTCGGAACACGATTTTTCAAAACGGCACGCAGCATAACTTCAACAATTTTCATTCCTTTGATTCAAAATCTTTACAATATCCTTAAAACAACATTCTGAAGAGAAATACGTAGGGGATTTTCGACATGTTAATTTAAACATTAGTTATTAACAAAAGATTGCCTCTTCTTTTGTGGAAAATATAATGTTTCCATTCAAATACTCGCCAATCACACAAATTTCAATATTTTTAAAATCCCCTACGTATTTCTTTAGCTATGAACATGTAGAATAAGTGATATTTTATTCTTTTTTCTAGGTGCAAATTTGCGCTAGCTACACTGCGTGCCGCAGAGTGCTTCAAATTCAATAAGCCTCGCAAGAATGGCTCGGATTCCGCCATTTTGTAATGTTTGTCGATCATAATTTTTTGTTTAATAGTTAAATATATGCTTAATCACCTCATCAAATTTGATTAGTCCATTACTATTCCTTCCATCCAAAAAAAATTGACAAAAAAGCGCTTTTTTTTTAGGCTGTTACAGTGGTGTAACCCCTTAAAGAATACGTACTTTGAACGTCGTTTAAAAATTTTTTTTATAAAGAAATATTGATTTTTTAGTACATTTATAGTGGTCGCTGTAAATACGCTGCACGGAAGAGGCGCCTTACCGATTGTCATCATAACGCGCCTATTGATGATTTGCAAATCAAAAGGAAAACACTGTTTTAATCTATATTGGTATGGCTTCAGTTAAGCGTACGGATTTTTTGATATATTCATATTTACTATTTTTTTTCTCTCTGAAAGGAAGAATTTGAGTTGGTATTTTCCAGAACAAGGGAAAAATAAAATGTTTCACCGGTTCCTGCACTAAAATATCTGCCAGGTGTACAGAATCAGATACAATATAGAGAAAAGTAAGAAAGGAGTTTCTTTCTAAGAGTTTTCCTGGAGGTACATACATTCATTTTACCACCGAATCCAAGGTTGGAATCTTGACAGGGTTTTGACGCGCTTTTACAAGTGACCGCGTTTATCCTGCTGTACTACCTATGCACTGTAAAGGTACGGTACTTACATATATACCAACTTCTCTCCCACACATACACTATTGAAAACCGCCACTATTGTCCTTCTGCGCCTCTTCATCTTAGTACTTCCTCTTGGAAAACTAATGAAACGTTTATTAGCACGGGTGAGTTCGGTAGAAGCACGGGAAATTCATTTAATTTTCTCAGAGCCAGCTTATTACTACATGAGCCGTTCAATGCACAAATCGATTACCTCCATTATTATCCATTTTTTAAATTTGTTATTTAAAAAGGTTTTTCAAAAGCAATATATGCTATTTTATTATTTTTCTTGAATTCATTTTTTATGGAGTTAATCTATTTGTGCACCGAACGGCTCAAATATAAAAAGTTATGACTATACCAAGTGCTTTGACACTTAAATTTAAGATTTTTCAAAAGTGGAGTTAATCGATGTGTGCACTGAACGGCTCACATGTTCCATATGCATACATAGCTGCGCAAAATAAGTATATCGATGTATTTGAAATAATTATGCAAAATATGAGATTATTCCCCATTTCAAGTACTTACAAAGTGTAAACTGGTTATGAAAATTGCTTTCACAATATACAATGGGAAATACCTAGGTATTAACGAAATGATTTTCAAAGTCAAGTTGAATGATTTTTCCTTGTTTTGTTTAGTTTTTATTTCATCGTTTTTTTGGTAAAAACTGTAATGTTTGTTTAGGGGAAGCAAATCTTGCTTTGGAGTAATTAAACTGTAAAATGCAACCTAAAAATGAATTTCTGTAACATAACTATTATTATCGACGCCTTAAACATTTTAAGGCACGGGAAATTTAATCAATTTTCTCAGAGCCACCCTATTACTACGCGTTCCATATGCATACATAGCTGCGCAAAATAGGAAGAGGCGCCTTACTGATTGTCATCATAACTCGCCTATTGACGATCTAAAAATCAAAAGGAAAACACTGTTTTAATCTATATTAGTATGGCTTCAGTTAAACGTACGGATTTTTTGATATATTCATATTTACTGTTTTTTATTCTCTCTGAGAGGAAGAATTTTTTGGGTTTTTTTTGTGAATTTTCTTTGGAGAATTGCAATTTTCACAGTAATTCGTTTTTCAAAAATCGGGTACGCTTAACTGAAGATATACTAATATAGATTAAAACAGTGTTTTCCTTTTGATTTTCAGATCATCAATAAGCGAGTTATGATGACAATCAGTAAGGCGGTTCTTCCGTGCAGAGTATTACAGCGGCTACTGTAAATGTACTAGAAAATATATATTTCTTTGTAAAAAAATTTTAAACGAAGTTCAAAGTACGTATTCTTTAACCCTTTAACACTGACATTTGTGAAGTATACGAGTGAATAACAAAAAAATCATAAATATCGCCTAATTCTACTACTGTCACACTGTTGTTCCCCCTTAAGGGGTTATACGCACTTAGAAGGCCGAAAAAGGCGATTTTTTAAGAATTTTTTCTGGAGAGACACTTTAATTTATTAATTTCAAACTTTGTGTATATATTGTAGTAGTCTTTGACTACTCTCTCAATTTTTTTGGTATAAAAATAATCATTGTGACAGCCGCTGCAGCCAATCTCCGGGAGCACCTCGAAAAAAACACGTTTTGCGGTGCGCACTTTTAAGTGCGTATAACCCCTTAAACAAATGACGTACTACTCGAAAATCGTGTAGTTTGAAACCGTGCAAATTCGGGGGAAGGTATCCGTGTTTTTCGAAACTCGTGTTTTTCGAGGGTTGCCTGTATTTAACCGTTTTAGTGCCAGGAGTCTTTTTTTGTTTCTAAATAAAAAATTGCCAACTGGCGCAATAGCGCTCTTTTCATTCCTTATTTCAAAGATGCTGGCATTTTTGAACATGGAACAGGAGAAGTGCGATCGCGCCGCTTGGCACTAAAACGGTTAAAAAAGAGTTTAAATAGAAATCCAAAGTATACTTAAAAAAGATAACTACAAATTGATGGTATTTAACAAATTAAACCACGTACTTGAAGTTAAAAATGGCAGTAGGTACTTATCTTGCAATTAACAATAAAAAAATCGATTTATACGAATATAAAAATCGAAATACAAATTGATATTTGGAACCCTGCTTTCAAAGTAAAAAATGAAAAGAGGTGTTTCGCATTTTTATTTCAAATGCATCTATTTTGAATAAATTATATTTTTATGTATAAATTTCTACACAATTTTCCATCAGAACAGAATTGCATACACGTGTTGTGTCTTAAGAAAGATCGTATAATTAGTTTGTCTAAGTATTGATTCAGTTGAATCAACGATTCACGTTCATGTCAAGCAACTAGTTTGTTTCTTTACAAACTTTTCTTTGCGATTCGATTAACGATTCGATTCAAGTTGAAAGTAGATTCTAACAACGCAATGGAACAGAGGTAACTAGGAAAATTCGAAGAACATCCTAAGTACTTTTGCTTGTATTAACCCTCCGCGAATTAAGTGAATAAAATCACTTCGTCAATAATCATGTGGGGTCAATTTTACCCCAAACATCAATTTTGAAAAAAATATATATATATATTATTTAAATAAAGATATAGTTTAAAATGGAGTTTCATTATTTTTATAAAAAGAATTGATACAAATCATAAGAAAATGGAAAATAACGGAAACGTATTTTCTTTTATTTTTTCCAAAATATAATATATTATAAAGCAAAAATAAATTACATTTCTCTTTCTATAACAAATCTTTTATTTTATTTGGATCTTCTTTTATGCCAAATAATATTTATACAAAATTAATAATGTTTAAAACGAAAACGCTTGTTACATTCCTTTCAAATAAAAAAAATAATTTTTATACTTAATCCTTTATTGTTTTTGGATTAGCTTTTATTTGAAACGATGAACCTCCATTTTCATTTTTATAATTTTGTCGCAAAATATCATAGAAAAAAATACTTGTGATGAAACACATTCTACAAAAATAAGGTTTTATACATGTGACAAATAAATAAAATATTTGTGACAAAATATATTTAAAAAAAAATTAAAATATTTAATAAATTGAGGAGATATTATTTTAAAGAGACCGATGGGGTTAATTCGACCCCACACGGTTTGCAGAGGGTTAAAAAGGATCTGGGATTTTATTTGAAGTACCTAATTGTCAAATTAAACGGAAATCTCCTTCGCTCGTATTTATTTTCTCTTCTTTGTCGTGAAAAGACTGTGATTTATTTCGTTTTTCGGGAAATTAGGTGGCTATTATATTACGATAAAAATAGACAATAAAGAAAGTCGCAGTGCATGTGCACGTGTAAGTTGAAAATAGTAAGGAGGAATTAAGTCCTCTCTCACAAGATATACTTCTTCTAGGATTCCTTTCTTTTTTTTTCCTCGTTTCGAATGAATGAGATAGAAAAGAGAGGAAGAAAAAATGTTGAAAAACGTTCTATAGAATTCTTTTGGATGGACGGAACAAGAAACGCGGATACGGCAGGTTACACCAAAGATTCTTAGTCTTTCGTGAGCCTTCTTTTTACAAAACTTTTCTGAATGCACCCGCACTGTCAATAGAATCAATGGGGCTAGATCAATTTTATGGACAGATGCAGGCAGGAAGAGAATGTCCATACGAACCTACCTACTGTGTTCTTATTGAGCTACGACATTACCTACCTATTGGTATTACGAGTGGAAAAGGGAAAAAGAGTAGAGAAAATAGACAAAATGCTAATATTCCACCGATATTTTTACTGTACCCTTAAACCTCACTTACTATTCCCCTTCTATGGGGTTTCTCCTTTCGTGCGCATTAATTTATCCTTACACAGAGATTCGAAGTATCATTTTTCTCAGGAAGCAACGCATAAAAGATGAAAAATTTGGTAATCAGGATTTTTGTACTTCTTTCTCGACATTTTTTGTTTTAAGGTGGTCCTTTCAAAAATCACAACTATTCAGATTGTCGCATAACTTTGAAAACTTAAAATTTACATCTTAATACACATTCCTGTTAAATATGGGTTCAGTTTACCGTTTAATTAACTAGATATAATGACTCAAAGTTCGTGATTTTGCATGTCATTTAACACGGGGCTTATGGCAGTCAGCGGAAGAAACGAGATTCTTTTGACTGTAAAATAGTTTCTACAATACAGATTGAAACCACAAATTAATGGAAAGTAGATTAATACCTGTAGATTAACATATTTCAAGTTTAGAAGACTCGTCCGTTTAGTACCAGAGCAATATGCGTTAGAAAATGAAGTCGACGACGATATTTTTTCGTACAAACATGTGTCTCGCGAACGCGGCAACGTCGCGTATAAACATGGTCGTCACGCGGTATTTTGAAAAAGAACGGGTGCTTCAAATGTAACAAATAAACACATTTTTCTCTTTAATTATATTTTTCAGGATTAAATCCATTTGACATTTTTAGCACCTCATATTCTTGCTAAGTATTTGTAGGTTTACTATACGATTCCCATCACACGAGAATTTTTTCTCGATCGAATTGAGGTTAACCGAATAATGGAGTAACTTATTACTAAAAAATTGTATTACATTATTTTCGAAGATATTGGGAAATTATTATACAGTAGAATCTCCGTACAAGATACCACAAGGGACCGGAGGAGAACATGATTCCGAAAATTACCGATCCCCCACTCAGCGGCCTGCTACGTCGGAGAGGAATAGAACTCACGCCCTTCGTATAAGATACCATGCAAAATAGTTTAAAGTTAAACCAATAATGTAGGTTGCTTTGTATTCCATATCCTTTTCCTTCTTTTTTTTGTCACGCGACTAGAAGTTCGCAAACGAGGAGTTCTCGCAGTGTTGACAAGAAAGAAAGAGAGAAGAAAAGTTATTTTTACCGTTTGTGCAATTATCTCACGTAAGTAAATCAATTTTAAACATACTAGTCCAGTGCGTCACGGAAACGCCACTTCCCCGACAAAAAACTACGTTTACGAGTCATTGAAAATTCTCTATGAATTTTAAACAAAAAAAAATTAAAATGTGATCTTAAATAATTAATAATTTATGATAATAAAAATAAAAAATCGTTATGTGCAAATAATTCTCATTTTTTCTCATTTATTTCCGCGGTATCTTGTACGGGGTACGCAACTCCAAACATTCAGAGGCGAAGAGGCATTAGGAGTGGGGTTAGTGAATTAGCGAAGGGGAACCCGTGGTATCTTGTATGAAAGCATTCGAAGGTATCTTGTACGGAGATTCTACTGTACATGTAAAATAATTGAAAATGTAACAATAGTATTCTAAAGATGAGAATGTAGTAGTTGTTCAAAAATTAATTAAAAGTCAACAGATGCAATTTCATAAATTAAGTATTTCTTTGGTCTTTCGGTATTATTTTTAATTTTTACATGTAATTCAAAATCTCAAATGTTCATTCAATAAAATTAATTTTTCTTTCTG
Source organism: Gasteruption jaculator (assembly GCA_949825005.1). Lineage (NCBI taxonomy): Eukaryota > Metazoa > Arthropoda > Insecta > Hymenoptera > Gasteruptiidae > Gasteruption > Gasteruption jaculator. The sequence goes on along the minus strand of OX463765.1, from coordinate 3,389,066 downwards.
CTATATTTAAACTTTTCTAAAACTATAATATTTTACCTCGTAATCCAAATTTGTTATAATCAAATTTTTAAAAGATCATTTTAATAAATTCTTAAATTGTTTATTTAGTAAATAAATTGTTAAAAGGTCGTTTGTTAGTCTCATAGTTTCCTTGTTAGAATATATGCCCCTTCCTTCTTTATTTGCTTTATTGATTTTCGATAGACCGAAGAAAGACTTGCTCTGTTTATTAAAACAAAAATTGTCGAACACAGACACACACACACACGTATAAATAAACTTAGGGTTTTTCGAAAAAATGGAAATTAGTTATTGAATGCTTTATTTTGCACTCAAATAATTAATTATGTTTATTATATAATTTTCTAATTCATTAGTTTTTTTTAGTAATATATATGTATATATATTTTTATATATTACTATAAATAATATATACTTATAATATATATTTCTCGTAAACATAATTACTTAAAAATCTAATTAATTTCTTTGTTTCGTTTGACTACTTTTGAAAGTAAAGTCAAAGTATTTAAATGAGTATATGTATATAACTATTCATAATAAATGTAACAGTCACGAAAGAGAATTTAAAGATAATAACACAGAATCTGTTGAGTTTCTGCTCTAAAATAAATTGATACGAATAACACGTACAATACAAAGTTTCTATGACTTTCCCGTAGATTTTTCAAGGGAGAGTATTGGCGTTTTCTATTTTCCACCGCATGTCTGGGGTCATTCGTCCTTTTCTCATCTTTTCACTACGATGTCAATGTCAGTGTCAATGGTATCACCTGGATATACTTTGAAACTCTAAAGGTGAGATGTCACACATAGCTTATTTCTCATCTACGCCCTTTTACGTCATTTCACTTTCTCTCTACTCCATTTTCATAGAGAATATTTTCCATTTATATTTATTCATTCCATAAAGGGTTCCTTCTAAAGAGTATTTTATGTTTTCCTCAACTTTTGACCCTGATGCTTTTTCTAACGTTTCTCATTCTTCCATTTCATCTTTCTCCTAATGTTACAATGAATGTATTTACCTACATCGCTAAAGCTCGACGATGAATGTTTCATATCTTCCAATCAGTCCTGTGACGGACGGTTTTTTACGTATCGAGATACGGATATAGACGCAATAGTCAGTATCTAGATAAGTACTTGGGGAGATACCCCGAAGAAAAAAAACTTACAAAGGAAAATTGGGAGATTTGATCTAACAGCATAAATGTATAATATAAATAATTTGACATCAGGTGCACAAGAAACCGTAAATCCAACAAATGAAAGCCAAGAAAAAGTTTTGAAAAAGAAAACAAACTCGTTCCGTTTGTATAATTTATAACATTATATAAAATCTAAATATGTGAATATCAAATCCTTATAAGAAAAGGATTTTTAAGTTACTAATCTGGTAATATTGTCAATGTACCACAAAGAAATACAAAATCGTAGTATAGTAATTATATTTCCATCAATTCAATCATTGGTTTTTGTTTATCATTTTTTAAAAATATTTCTGACGATCAAAATTATTATAATTAAAGACTTTGGTAATTAATCATAATATGCAATAAAAAATATCTTATACTTATATTTATATATGTGGTTCGGTGAGTGTTTTTTTTATGTGGAACGATTTACTTACTTAATAATTCTTTTCCTTCTACATTTCTGATTATCAAAGATATTTTGTTTTTTCAAATATACCTAATTTACAATCATGATTGGTCCTATTTCTAATTTTCTTTTCGCAATAGAGAGGTTACTTTCCTATGACTATATTTCATTGTCTATTGTTTTTCATTGAAGTTTATTTAAAAAAATTAATTTCAATATTACTGCAATCTAAATTTAATACATTTATAACCTTGTGAATCAGCCACTTTTATTTTTCAACATTTACTTGATTTAAATCTTTTTTTCGTAAAAAATTAAAATTTTCTTCTTTCACTGTAAGGTAGGGTAAATGCACCAATAGATGGACGGTTAAGTAAACTCTCATGCTTTTTTATCAAAATAATATACTAAAATACAAATAAGTTATAATAAAATGAATTATATTAATGTAAAAATATGTAATTAACTAGAAAAAAATTACTAAAACTTTGTGAAACTTCGTAGTAATTAACAAAAAAGAAAAATTTATGAAAAAGACCAAAACCCCAGTAGATGGACAAAATCTCCAGTAGATGGACAGCCAATACCAATAGATGGACGCTAAATTTTCTTATATTTTTGTAATTTTATTATTTTATTACGATATTTGTAGCTTTTTTAGTGAAATACGAGCATAATAATGTATACATACCTTATTTTTTTTATTCATTTATAATAGTAATAACAAACAACGTTTACCGGACATCTGTCACATATTTATTAGTGGTGGCGCTCTTGAGGCAAAACTTCGTCATGTCAAATTTAAATATTTTTTTTATCATTATTACAAATATAAAGATGAAAAAAATCACTTTTTGCAATCAGGACTACATATAGGCATACAAAAAATTATGACTTTACGATTTCGTTCTTAAATTTAATGTAATTACTTTTGGAAATAATATTTTTCCATCTATTGCAGGGTGTCCATCTATTGGTGTGTTTACCCTATTGAAGTATTTTTTATTCAAATGAGTTTTAAGAATGACTTTGAAGAAAGAAGATTTTTTTATTGAGTTTTACGAATTGATTTTTAAGAATATTTATGTAAGCTACAAGCTCTTTTTGTGAAACCGCAATAAAAAAGTATAAATGAATAAATTATTAAAATTAAAGACTTTGTTAATTAGTCATTATATGTAATAAAAAATATCTTATACTTACAGTTACAATTTATTTGAAGCTGCATGTCGTAATGGGTAACTTTTCGTAAAAAGAGAAACTTGCAAATTTGAGAAATTTAGTGTTTAATTAAAATAAATATAATGAATCAAATTTCAATTTGTTTTTTCAAATTAAAATTTAACAAATACACTTTTAATTTATTAAAGTGTGTTTGTTTTATATAGGAAATTGGAAACTGATACCTAAGATACCAATTTTTCTTTCATAAGAATAATAATAATTATCACTATTTCTGCCAAAGGTATTAAAAGACACCTTTTACAATTTGAATTTCGAATTATTTCGAGGATTAATTTAACCTTTTTTTGAAATCCATAAACGGGAGGTGTCGTCATAAGCGGGAATGTCCTTTATAGAGAAATTGTGCGTCTGTAAAAAATTTGGTATTAATTAGGAAAATCGATTTTAATTATTACTCTAAATTTTTGGTTTTTGTTTTGAGTTTACGTATAATTAGCGCGGCAGAAATAGTGTTATTCCTAATATTAATTTGACAGTTTTGGGGAGTTACTTACTGTCAATTACTAGGAGTCAACTACTGGGGAGTTTACCCTATTATTTTTAAAACAAATTGAAAAAAAAAAGAAAATTCTTTTATAAAGTAAAACATGCTTCACTACTGGACCATACATATATGAACTTGTTGTGGCGAGAAACATTTTGTTCGAGGATAACTGAGACCCTGTAAAATGGAAGAATGAATGAACGAATGACTGCAACCGTATTTGTAAAAATATCGTTGCAGTTGCTAGAATTGTTAAAACGAGCATTCCGTCGAAATGGAAAATTGTGTTTTCTTGTATTGTGGCTGAAAGGATGGATTCGCATACATCCATACATACATGCATACATACATACACACATGCATACATATGTAGGTATATGGCTATGAAGTTCGATCTGCACGGGAATGGCGATGCGCGCGAACTTCAGCTACGTATAACAGGACTCGCAGGAATCTTAAGGTCAACGTTTAAGATAGAGTCTTTCCCAACGATGCTTTCATTTTTCCCTCGCAACGGTGCTTTTTTCCCTTAATTTTATTAAAAGGAATGAACTTGACAGTTTTCTGGTAATAGAGGTAGTCTCGATTAGAAGACTGACGGGATCTCCTAAAATTCCCAATTTCGACAAAATTAACAATTTTCCTCGAATGGAAACATTACTTTTGATGAGATTGAACTTGAAACTTAGCTTGTAGGTAGAAAATGTACTTTTTACCAGAATATTATTCATTTCGAATTTTTAGAAATTGATTATTAATTATTTTCATTAATGGTAAGAATTAAGTTTTCGTTGCCCTATTTGGGTCAGAGACGTCCCAGCCTAGTTCAGTTCCAATTTAAGCATTTTTATATGTGATAAGATAATTCTACAATCTTTTTTGTTTGAAAAATTAAACAGCTTCCATGTGATACCAATTTTTGTCGGTGGAGTCTGAAAAGCCTCAATGTGCCAACTATGGTATTCTGATGAACTGTGTTAGCTGAGTGTTAATAAGTGTTGTTTTAAGAATTATCGGGTAGAGTCCTGTAGTCATTTAAGGGGGGAGGGTCAAGTAAAATTAAAAATTTTGACCTTTTTTTTTTGCTTAGAAAATTAGTTTACCATCTGGAGAATGTGCTCCCACTATTTCAGTTAAAAATTCTAAGTCTAAGTGTACCTACAGAGTCGTTAAAGTGATGCGCTCCGAACGGTACGGAGCGCAGATATACACTTTGAACGCATTTTTCTCGAAAGGCAAAATTTCGCGTGCCGTGCAATGTAGCTTAGAGATTTCTCAGCCGATCGCTACGAAATTTTGAACAAAATATTCCCTAAACTATTCTCCTTTGCGTCAACCTAAAGGTTTTCATAAAAATTGAAATAAACAATGTTTTTATTCATTTTTTTATAACAAAATTTTGCGACTTCTTTTTTAACGTGGCGTGGAATTTTTAATTTTTAATTTTTTTTGTTTCAAATGGGTTCATGCAAAGCGTATTACTATATTTTAACGAAAAATTGATGGATCTTCGATTTCAGATAATTGGAGCGATCCGTGCGTTGCACAGCGCATTTTCGAGAAGCCAATTTCAAGCAGCTGCTGTTCAGTAATCTATGAATATTTTTCCATGAAAAAATTTATACAGATTGTTTAGATACTACAAAATAACAATTAATTACTTTTAAATAAATATATATTACGCACTCTTCAAAAATTATTCCAGAAAAAACGGTTGTTTACTTGACCCTCCCTCCTTAAATAAATTTGTCCTAGACAAAATTATCAAAAATATAATTGATAAACTTAATAAAATGAATCCCTTAGAGTAATTATCAATTATAATTAAATATCCATAAATACTATAAAAAATCTTCATCAATTATAATTATTATAAAAAACATCATCCATAAAAATAATATAAAACATATATTATTAATATTATAAATAAACATATTCATAATTATAAAAGCAAAAATCATGAAACTAAATTTAATCATAAAATAATTAAATTATTTTAACCTTAAAATTGTTGATATAATCATTACCAAATATACGTAATTTAATAACCATCAAAGATAAACCCATAACACCTTCACAAACTCCCAAAACTATGAAATAAATACAGGCGGCCCTCGACTTTCACACATTCTACTTTCGTACAATACGCTATTTCGCATATTTTATAAAATTCAACTTTGTAAGTCTTTGCGGTCGAATGTTCCCTCTGTGGGCTGACATACAAGAGTCTACAATAAAAGGTTCCTGGAAACAATCATGCTCACAAACGACGAATGATTTTACAAATTTTGAAGAAACACCGGAAACTATCACCGATGAAATAGTTAGTCTCATGAATGAATTTAACTTGGACGTCAACAACGACGATGTTAATGAATTAATTGAATCTCACTCACCACCGCTGTCGAATGTATATCTAATTGAGCAACAATTGATTAACAATAAAATACACGACGAAAGTGAGGAAGAGGAAGCCGATAAGAACGTAAAGACTTTAACAATTAAACATATAAATGAAACCTCTATGCATCTAGACAAATTTTTAACTATTATGGAAGAATGCGATCCCAATAGAGAGCGTATATCTCAAGTACGTAGGGCAATACAAAAAGACACTGCGTCTTATAGAAATCTTTTTTACGAAAAGAAAAAAAAAGGAGCTGCTCAACTAACTCGTGACAAGTTTATAAAGAAAACACCCGAAAGCTAAATAAATAAATAAATACTTTAAAACACCGTTTTTGGTGCATACTTTTTTACATCCCTCTACTTTCGAACATGCAACATTCGCGCACACCTTCAGGAACAAATCTTGTGCGAAAGTCGAGGGCCTACTGTAATATTTTCTATTAATTTTTATGCGTTTCCCATAATTGTTGAGCCCAGTGTTTTTCTCTTAATATATATTAGTTCTATCGGAAAGTTCTGTCCGTTTCTATGATAACAATTTTATTCCGAAAACGGACAGAACCTTCCGGTAGACCTAATGTATACAATTAAAAAATAAATTAAAAAACATTCGATCAGAAAAAAAATATTGGATTCATTTATAGGAAAAGGAAAGTGGTTTCACCCGAGGATCGAGAGAAATATTTGAGAAAAGTGTGGAATGGAATGACGTAAAGAAGGATTCATTAAGTAAAAGAGGAATTCTATCGACGGAATAGAAGTGAAACAGCCTGTAGAGTGGAAGAGCCAAAGCTATAGGTATACAACACACATACACACACGCATTAACTGCCCCATCCAACGCCGCCTACGTATATGCGAGGGCGTCGCGACGAAGGCGTCGTACTACGTATTTTGCTCTTGAGATGACCTTGAAAGCACAGCACCCACGCAAAATCTCGGAGCAGGGAAAGAGGGGGGTGGGGGAGAGTGGGAGAGAGAGAGAGGGAGGTGAGCTTCGTTCATCGAATCTTCGGTTCACTACCATTTTCACGGAAACTACGTATGCCGTGTTTATGTGTATGTGTGTGTGTCTACCGGCGTTTAACTACCCCTTCTTTCGGAGCCTCGTGCGCATGCGCATGCGCATCAGTCGGTATCCTTACTATCTACTACCCTTGGGCATTCATACGTTTATGCGAAGAGGAGCTTTCTAGGAAAGCACAGGGAAATCGTACACACACACACAGGCGTGAAAGTACACACATGTACGCACGATTTCGTACCTATACTTACAGTAGTAGAGAAGTTCCCACGAACACACACACATGCATACGTCACCCCCACACGGATTCTTACACACGGATACACACACGCGCAAGCGCGCGTAGGTAGATGCGAGCGAACGATACACGGGCTGTGAATTATTCGACGTATACATTAACCCCGCACGTGCAATTCGCTGTGCGTGGAGGTACATAACATACACACACACACGCAAACATGCATCCATACGTCGCAGCAGCCCGAATCGCGGGGACCAGCCCAACCCATTCATAAAAGCTCCGAGCTAATTTATTTCTCCTCGCTGCTACATATTAATCGGCACATTTGGAATTTCATTACTGGAAGCTCCGTTCTCTCATCTCCTATTGCCTTCTCTCTCTCTCTCTCTTTCTGTATCTCTAATACGTTTGCGTAAACACTGCGGGAATTATTTTGTCTCCGCTACGTCCACGCAGGGATACCTAAAGGGAATTATCGTCGAAGAACAGTCCGTGTTGGTTTTCCTGTATACGCGTGAGTGTGTACTTACCTTTATGTCGTTTTACCGTTTACCTTTGTTACTTATCATTTTCAGATTCATCGACGAAGTGAAATCGATAACGTAACTTCGACGTATCTGTTATGTCGCGTTATCGATTTCATTTTGTTTTGTATGCATAATGTAACAATTGCGTTGTAGGTTTTATTTTGGTTTGTTGCTTTACGCAGTCTGCAATATTGGTTTTTGGTGTTGTACCAATACTTATATGATTTTTAAGTGTACCATACAGTTTTCGAATCTTAGAGGACTCGTCCCTGACGTCCTTAAAAAATTAACTCTTGCCATTATTATCGTTGGTGTTATTATCATTGTCATTGTCATTGTCATTGTCATTGTTATTGTCATTGTCATTGTTATTGTCATTGTCATTGTCATTGTCATTGTCATTGTCATCATTATCATTGTCATTGTCATTGTCATCATTATCATTATCATTATCATTGTCATTATCATTATCATTGTCATTGTCATTGTCATCATTAACATTGTCATTGTCATTGTCATTGTTATTGTCATTGTCATTGTCATCATTGTCATCATTGTCATTGTCATTGTCGTCATTGTCATTGTCGTCATTGTCATTGTCATTGTCGTCATTGTCATTGTCATCATTATCATTGTCATCATTGTCATTGTCATTGTCATTGTTATTGTCATTGTCATTGTTATTGTCATTGTCATCATTCCCATTGTCATTTTCATTGTCATTGTCATTACATAAATTATTAACTTTATGGAAATTATGAATTTTCCCATGAAATTGTAGATTTTATATTTAAATTTGTTATTCACTATTATCCTATTTATTATCGATTTTAATTTTATAATTCTACCGAATTTGCAATTTGCAAAGTACTTCGATAAATAATTTTTCTAATAACATAATAATAACAATAATAATAATAATAGTAATAATAATAATAATAATAATAATAATAATAGTAATAATAGTAATAATAATAACAACAATGATGATAATAACAACTATTGAATTTTCCAATGAAACTGTTAAATTCGATCTGATTAATAAACAAATAATGAAATACATAGATTCGAGCCTACGTGGACGTAAATTCAATGCAGGACACGCCTAAATACGTAGAAATGTGTTTCGCAAAAATGACATATTGGAAAAAATACTTGATAATTATAAATAATTTCAAAATATTTCCTTGCAGAAATTGGGAAAATCTTTGTCGGATACCGTCGGAGCAGCAGCAAGCACCGATCCTGTAATTCAACGTTAATGACAGTCGTAAATTTCTCCAGCCTGAGGATTAATCGTGCTACGTCGTATTTCAAGGCTGAAGGTCATTGGGGGTAAGTATACTTTACCCCACGCGAAAGGAGCAAGTAAAAGTGCAATGTACTATATAGATAGTTCGCATTGAGCGGTATCCGCCATCCGTCCATTCATAGTTTCCCCGCGCAAGCGCTCTCCCCTATAACCGCATACATGGCGTTATACTTACACACATACACACATACCCGCAGCTATCTATAGAATGTATGCGTGTATATATATACATTACACATATAAACATATACACAAATGTATACCTAAATACACACACACACTGACACACGTACGCCTTCTTTCCCTTTCACGAGAGCTCCCACTCCGTGGGGGTTGTATTCGATCGAGGGGGTGGAAAAGAACGTGGGCGATATACGGATATATCGCTACATTCCAGACATACGAGCGAATATATCGCTCTTTTTTTTCAAAAACAACGTAATCTATAAATGCAGTAAAAAAGAGGCTTTGGATTTATTTTAAGTTCGATCGATGGCTTTGATATTTAAAGTGGGAACCCGTTATTGTGGCACACCCGAGTGAGCAATTTCCACGAAAGTCGAGTATCATAGGTTCCGTCGAAAGGGATACGGGATTTCTACTACCCCCGCAACCATCTGCCGCAAGCTCTTCCGAAGTCTTCTGGAAGTATCTAAGCAAGGTTCTTTTGACGGACAAATGGACCGTTTATTTTGAAAGTGGTGTAAGTCCATTTTTAAAATAATGAGATGTCTCGTAATTTATGTTTAATTTAGTGCAAACTTTTTATTTATAACCAGTTAGTATTAAATTTCCTAAAAATTGCCCATGTTTTGTCCAATGTAAAATTGGTCGGCAAAAGAAATTGCGGAACCATTCATTTTGAAAGTGGCGTAAGCCCATTTGCGGTCCGTAAATATACATTATGTTAATTAAATTCGCCTAAAACAAATTTATACAGGGTATTCATTTGAAAAGTTTCCAGCTGAATATTTCGAAAAAAAATGGAAGATATTTAAAAAGTATAAAACACGTGTCCAAGTATTTCGAGGGGGAGGCAGGGGGGCAGTATTAGTTTTTCATTTGGGTAGCGTTTTCAAGGTCATTTGAGGGTCAACTTTGTTTTTTTTTTACATGGAAACCTCTATTTTTTATTATGGGATCTTATTGAACGTAAAAAATAGTGCTCGGACAAAAAAAAGTTTCCTACAAAAATTGCTGGTTTTTTTTACGTACAATAAGATCCCATAATAAAGACCAGAGGTTTCCTTTAAAAAAAAAACAAAGTTGACCTTCAAGTGACCTTGAAAACGCCACCCAAGTAAAAAAACTGATACTGCCCCCCTGCTTCCCCCTCGCAATACTTGGACACGTGTTTTATACTTTTTAAGGGGTTATACGCACTTAGAGGGCCGAAAAAAGGGCGATCTTTCAAGAATTTTTCCCGGAGAGACATTTTAGTTTATTAATTTCAAACTTTGTGTATATATTGTAGAAGCCTTTGACTACTTTCTCAATTTTTTTGGTATATAAAAATAATCATTCTGACAGCCGCTGCAGCCAATCTCCGGGAGCACCTCGAAAAAAAACACGTTTTGCGGTGAGCAAGATTTCTCAAAAACGGCTAAACCGATCGGTCTTAAATTTTTACACAAGCTTTATGGATATATTGTCTAGTAATTAATCGTTGATTTTGACTCTACGACAAATATTTTTCATTTTATGAACAATTTACGGGCAAAATTTTCATGAAAAATTTATATTTCTGCTTTACGAAGCAGCCATTTTGTTAAAAATTAGTATTTTGCAAAACCCAACGATCAAACACGAGATAATACATTATATTAACGAAAAATGTTTGGTTTTTTTATCTCAGATAACCCAGTCCCGAGATATCGTGCCCAGCGCGAAACGTGTTTTTTTCGAGGTGCTCCCGGAGAATGGCTGCAGCGGTTGTCAAAATAATTATTTTTATACCAAAAAAATTGAGAAAGTAGTCAATGACTACTACAATAGAGGAATTGCGCCCAAAACGGCATATCTGGGCAAAACGGCATATTGAGGGTTTTGATCCTATCGTGCACATTTGGATGTTGAAAATAGTACAAATATACTGTTACGTCACTAGCTGCCCACAGGCCTACATGGCTGCACCGTGCGTCGCCGTTGACGGTTGATACATCGACATTAAGATGAAATCATGTTCACGAAATTATTTTCTCTTCAATTATCAATGTACTCTATGGCAATAAATTGCACTTTTCGTTTGGGAGCTTCTGTGCTAGGAAGCTTACATACTAGTAGAATGTACTTTGTGTAATTTCATCTCTGAATATCTAACCTATACAATCTTACTAACACAAAAGCCAAACTGGTGCAAAACGGGCAAAATGGTATATCTACGGCTGGCCCAAAATGGCATACTATGTCATTTTGCCCTTAGCGGCAAAAACTGAGTCATGGAATAATAATATGGAAATTTTAGGCAGAATGGTTAACAAATACCAAAGAACTAACAAAGAATTTATGTTATTTTTTGTTTTACTTTATGATACTAATTTTTATTTGGAACTAACAAAGAGTTTTTTTTTACGTTATGAGAGAGATCTATTTTTGTTAGGTAGGTACTACCAATGAATGTATTTTTTAATTTTTTATTTTATAAGAGAGTTATTTTTGTAATGTTGAATAACAATAAAAAACATAAAACAATAAAATGTATATTATAATACGGCAGAAAGCGTCAGTATGCCATTTTACCCAGGATATCAGGGCAAAATGGATTTTTACATCATATTTCGAAATCTTAAATTACAAATCTATTTATTCATATAAAAATAAAAACTTTTGTCGCAGGTAAGGGAAATAACCATAGATTCTATTGCAGCTTTGGGTCTCATTAAATTGTTATTGGTTTTGTCTTACGACGCCTTCAAACAACAAGTACATATGCCGTTTTGGGCGCAATTCCCCTGTGCCCCCGTAAAATAAAATATGCGGAGTTTAAAAAAAAAATTATAATCTTAGGAATTGTGGAAGTACTGCGACATTTCACTTCGTATAATGTCTACATTTGAATGGGAATGATAAGAAAGGCCTTTCATATTTCAACTTTATAAATTATATAGCTTTCTGACTGGAAGAAAAAAATGTCAATAGGAAGTACGTGACCATTCAGAAAAGTTCAAACTTTAACATTGGTATCGCTGAGATACTGATTAATATAAAATTAAAAAAAGAAACTTTTCACGCACTTTTTTTTCCTTAAAATTTGGCATTCTTTGGTGTATAAATTATCGTTAATTACGTTTCAGTTGATTAATTTTTGAGTGGGAACAAAGTTAAAATATTCTATATTCCACATTTTGTGGATATTGATATTATATTATATATTAATATTGTAATTATATTGCAGAGAAATGTAAGAATATTGAATATCCTACATTCTGTGCGAATATTGCAAGATTGTAGCAAAATTTTCGGAATACTGTTGCAATAATGTCTTTGAAACTTGAAATTTGGAAAAAAATGTTGGTAGGAAGTACATGACTATTTAAAAAAGCATGTACTTCCTATTAACATTTTTTTCCAAATTTCAAGTTTGTTTTATTTCACTATTTAAAAAAGTTCAAATGTTAACATTGGTATCGCTCGGATACTGATTAATATAAAATTCAAGAAGACATTTTTCAGTCACGTCTCTTTTTCTTCAAATTTGGCATTCTTTGGTAAAAAAATTATCGTTAATTACGTTTGAGTTCATTAATTTTTGAGTGGGAACAAAGTTAAAATATTCTATACCCTACGCTTTGTGAATATTGCAACATTGTGTTAATATATTTGAAATATAGTTGTAATAATTTTTTGAAATGTTTTGAATTTTTTTACGATATTTCAAAACACTCTTGCTGCAATATTTTCAAAATATTCGTCTGCTACCTGGGACACTACTCTTTGCTCCGAGAAATACTTTAACTGTATTCCAATAATTATATTGCAGAAAAACGTTTTAAAAATATTCCATATCCTACATTTCGTGCGGATGTTGCGAAATTGTAGCAATATTTCCAGAGTATTGTTGGAATGATATGTCTGAAATTTGACTGAAAGAAAAAATGTCAATAGGAAGTACATGACCATTTACAAAAACTCAAACATTAACATTGGCATCGCTCGGACACTGATTAATATAAAATTAAAAAAAGAAACTTTTCGTCGCACCTCTTGTTCTCTTTAAATTTGATATTTTTTAGGTATATCGCATATAAATTATATATTATATATTATTATATAATATATAATATTATATAATATATTATATTATATAAATATTATATAATTATATTATATAATATTATATAATATTATATAATATTATATTATATAAATTAGCGTGAATTATATTTAAATTCATACACTTTTGGGTGGGAACAAAGCTGATTTACTGTTGAATAATCACTATGTTAATTAATAGCTTACTTCATCCACAAACTTTTCGTTCATGTCGTGGATTGGTGAGGTCTTGGAAATGACTGCCCTACAATGAACACATTGTGGAAATAGTCCAACAATGTAGCATCCCTTGCGGGGTAACATGGAGAAAGCTAATTAAATTATTCAGTCAGTTTGTTAACAATACAGAAAATCTTCGCTATTGAAATTGCGCTGTTCAAATAATAATTTCCTTGGGACCGATAAATTTTTATTCGGTTCAATTCTCGGTATATATAGAAATTTGAGTTTTTTAAAACCATCCCCTGCTTATTGGCCCTTACCATTTTAATGTCACGTGCGAAACAAAAGGGCACGAAAATTTCGGTATTTTTCCCGTTTGCTGCTGGAAACTCGATTTTTTTTTATGGAATCAGACGTTTTTTGCCTTTCCCGAATTAGTTTCGAACTATTTCTACCGCGCTAATTAGACGTACTGAAAAATCCAAAACCAAAAATATTGATATTTTAATTAAAGTAGATTTCCTGAATTAATTCCCTAATTTTTTACAGTCGCATAATTGCTCTACTATTCGCCTCCCGTTTGTGGATTTAAAAAAATGATTAATTCAGATGTAAATTTTGAAAAATTGTTAGTACGTAATAATTCTTATTTATAATATTGTATATGAAATAAAAATTATTTTGTTAAACGTCAACACAATAATTGAAATAAATAAATTCAAGACCGATAGACTAAAGAAAGAATATATATTTATAAAAAAAAAAGATTAAATTAAACCTCGAAAATAATTTCAAACTCTAATTTTAATAGCTGTTTTTTGACACCTTTGGTAGATTTCCGATGCTTCATCAAAAGATTTCTGAAACATATGTGCCCATAATTATGAAAGTGGTCTAAGTCATATTTTTTATGTTGATAAATTTAAAGGATTTGTTTTGAATAAAATAAAAAATGTTTTTACATTCTGCAATATTGAAAGTTGGAGTTTTATTGGTCTTGATTGATAAAGAAAAAAAATGTATTGCAGGATAAAATGATGCGAGATAACTGAAAATATCATCTTTTTCAAGTCTTGACTTAGACCATTTTCATAATTATGGGCACATATGTATATCGTCGCAATATTGTTTAATATTAAAATACAATAATATGAAATATGATTTTTTTTATGAGATTTTTAAAGACATCAAATATTGTAATAATACCATAAAATGTAGTGGAACGTTCCATCGCAGAAATTAATTCTGATTATGTCAGAATTATCATATAGGGTATTTCGAATGTAAATATGACAAGTGATGGATGAAAGAAAATTGTAAAAATGTCACATGGTGGGTGGCGTGAAGATAATGAAAAGCGATGAAAAATATTCGATTCCTTTCCGATTGAAAGTACGATAAAAAAATTTATAAAGAATATACATTCTTCCTACGTCTACGTTTTATTTGTACATACATATATTATATTTCATTAATTAGTCTGGACTTGATTAGTTGAAAAGTATGGTAGCAATGGTTCTACGTTACAGCTTTTATAATAATATAGCGTATCTTTGCTCTGATAAATATTTTAACTATATTGCAAAGAAATGTTGTAGACATATTCCATATTCAACATGCTGTGCGGAAATCGTAATATTGTAGCAATATTTCAGGAATATCGTTGCATTAATGTGAAATACTGCAATTTTTCGAATATTGCAGTATTTTAAAACAACCTTCTTGCAATATTTTGATACACCGTAATTCATGGTGGGACATTTTTAATAGATATTTTTAATAGCTGCATGTGTACAATATAATTATTGAAAATATAATTATTTTTTTTATTTTTGTATATTTTGTGATACCTGTAATTATAGAAATATAACAATTTTGTTTAATTTAAAACGCAATAAAATTTCTGTGCAACATGGGTCTATTTTATGACCTCAATTGCTGTGCCGCAAAGAGTTAATAAATATTTCAACTGCAGTGCATCCGAACAATATTGTTGTTGTATTGCAAGGAAGTGTTCTAGAAATATTTCATATTCTAAATACTTTCTGCAAAATTATAGAAATATCTTTGAAATATTTTTGCAATAATGTGTTTGAAATTTTCTGAAATACCTCATACATTTCAAAGCAACGTTCCTGCAACGTTTTGAAAATATTCGTAAACTACTTGAGATTCTACTCTTTGCTCTAAGAAATATTTCGACAACATTCGAGAACAATATTCTAACTATATTGCAAAGAAATGCTCTAGAAATATCTCATATTCCACTTTCGGTACGGATATTGCACCAGTGTAATAATATATCTGGAATATAGTTGCATTAATTTGCTTGTAATGTTCTGATGTATTACAATATTGCAAAAGCAACCTTGCTGCGATATTTTCAGCATATTCGCGTGGTCCTTGGGACATTAGTATTTGTTTCTTGACATATTTTGACAACATTGCAGCAGAACAACATTAATACTAAATGCACAAGGAAATTTTCTAAAAATATTTCATATTCCACGTTCTGTGCGGATATTACAACATTGTAGCAATATTCCCAAAATATTGTTGCAATAATGTGAGTAAATATTTCTGAAATACTGCAATATTTTAAAGCAATCTTCCTGCAATAGTTTCAAAATATTCGTGTGCTACTTGGGACATTACTCTTCACTCTGACAAATATTTTAACCGTATTGCAGAGCAATATTGTACCTATATTACATAAAAATATTATGGCTTTGCATCGGTTCTAGAAACATTCCAACGTGACGTGTTTGTGATTTTCTGGAATACCACAATGTTTCAAAGCAATCTTTCCGCAATTTTTTTCGTGTGCTCCTTGTAATGTCTTAAATATTTATAATTACTTTATAATCCTTCATAATCTTTTATTAGGTATTTTTACAACCTTGAAGCATCGCCCCGTTCGATTCTAGGAAATTTACTAGAACCAAATGGAAGAAAGAACGAGTAAGTTTTCCGAACCCGGCTTTCGTATTATTCTTTTCGTAGTCCCCATGAGAGTAGTTTATCCCGTGAGCTTCTCATTTGATGTGCTCTCTCTCTGGTTTGCTACAGCCACGTAGAGAAAGTCTTTTGCAATGAAATAATCCGTAGGAGCATAACTGGGAAAGGTGGTGCACTTAAGCGCATTTTACGAAAGAGAAATTTTGTATGAAAAGCGAAAATTTGCCATGAGCTTTTTTTTAGAAAGAATTTTACGAGTTACAATGAAATATGCACATACAAATATGTCCATCGAGCGTTTTCGGTACGATTTCTTAATCCTATAGGTCACTTCGAGGACATATGCATACTTTAAGGGCGGTCCTCGAAATATCTTCGATTTTCAGTGTACTCTGAGGAGACTAAAGGCTTGTTTGCATCAGGTTGTGCCAGGGTTTAGATAATATTTTTCAATACACGATTTTTTTAAATTTATTGAATGGTTTAATGATATTAAAAGTTTGCTTAATGGTATTTCAGGATTCTGGTAACACATATTTTTTATTAATATTTAATTATGTGTCGTACCATTTTTGGAACACCTGTACACTTCCAGGACGAAATATTTTCAATTTGCGTCATATTTTGAAAATATTAAAGGTCTGTTTGCATGGGGGTGTAGCAGGATTTTGTCAAGATCCATTTTTTACTATTATTTAATAATACTTAATACTATTTTTGGGAACATCTGAAAAACCCTAATTTTATACACACACGGCGCATGCCAATATTAAGATATGGACCGTTTATTTTGAAAGTTGTGTAAGTCCATTAAAATGTAGTGTAAACTTTTTATTAATAACTAGTGAGTATTCAATTTACTAAAAAACGCCCATGTTATGTCCAATTAAAAATTGGCCGGCAAAAGAAATTGCGGAACCATTAATTTTGAAAGTGGTGGTTTTTTCACTGACCGATATGCTAACTTTTCATTTTCTCGAAACAAGAGAAAATGGACATAGGCCACTCTCAAAATAAACGGCTCATATATAACTTTGAATTTAAAACGAAATCATTATATCCTCTTATATTAAATATTCATAAGCTATATTTATATAACAAATAATATCAAATGTTTCTTGGAATTATATGGACCGTTTATTTTGAAAGTGGTTTAAGTCCAGTTT
This sequence comes from Gasteruption jaculator, assembly GCA_949825005.1. Taxonomy (NCBI): domain Eukaryota; kingdom Metazoa; phylum Arthropoda; class Insecta; order Hymenoptera; family Gasteruptiidae; genus Gasteruption; species Gasteruption jaculator. The sequence goes on along the minus strand of OX463765.1, from coordinate 3,371,640 downwards.
TTTTTTTAACTTTTCAAAAATGTTTTTTACGACAACTAACTTCAAGTGGCGCATGTTACTACAATTAACAACAAAAAACAAAAAAAAATGGACTTAGGCCACTTTCAAAATGAACGGCTCATATGTATATATAAAATAGAGATTCGAGTTTAGTAAATTTACGTCTTGGCATAAAAATAAGAACTATGCAACTACTAGGGTGTATCAATAGGATGAATTCTTATCTACAAGTATACCTAAGCTGGAGAGATTGGACGGAATGATTTCGGGTAAAAATCGAAATACGTTATCCTCCTTCTATAGATATACCGATAACATCGATATTTCTTTCGAATGAGGTGGGAACCTTGTATGTGCACCTATCTATAATCGTTCAATGGAATTATTAATAGAGACATTATATATATCCTCAGCCAGAAAATAAAGTCTAGTTTCAACCTTGGTGCTGGAAAAATAAAATATATTCTGCATTCTGGATCCCTTGAGCTTGACTTTTTTCTAACTTTTGAATTGATAATTAAAAAGTACTAGATGCAGCCCTTAATGACGTGTAATATTATATTGAAGTCCGATTTCGATTTAATTCATTTGTAACTTAAAAATCCTTTAATCCAAAAAGTAATTGGATTTTTAAAAATGTGTAGTTATTCCATCAGTATTTTTATAATTATTATCCGCTATTACATAGCTTGAATTAATACATCATTTATTTTTTATATTTTTGTTTAATCTCTTATTGTTTATTCATATTCGAATTGACTAACTAGTTGTGCAGTTTATTTATCATTTGGGTAAACACTATCCGTGTTACGATTTCCAATAGGTATACAACAGTCAAAATACCAATAAATCATAGGTATGCAGGAATAAGAAATGTTAACAAAAATTTATGACTCTTAGCTGACCTGTGGGGTTTTAGAGCCCCCAGCCAAGTTCAGCTTCCATTGAAGCATCTTTGTAATAAGAAAATTCTATAATTTTTTGTTCTTGTTATATTTTATTCCTGATGCTATATTTTCATAAAATAGCCAATACTATCTATTAAAGTAATATTTAACATGTAAAATACAACTTTTTTAAACTAAGAAAGTCGACAGCTTCTACAGTTTACAAATTTTTATCTCTGGGGTCTGAAAAGCCCCAATATTGCAGCTATATCATTCCTAGCTAAGGGTTAACAGTGCAATTATTTCAATAATTCCAAAATATTGTCTTATTTTTTTGTACATACTTGTCACAATATTATTATAACAATTATATAATCAATTTTTTAGCACCTTATTTCAGCCTTGGAGTGAGTTTTTGCATATATTTTCTGTTCAGGTGTTACCAATTTTGAATTTTGACCTAAATTGGATCTCATTTTTCAGTCATTTACAAATTTTTTTTTTCATTTAATTTTTTATTTTACTTTCAAGTAAATATTTCCATTATTGTATAAGTACAGAGAGAGAGAGAGAGAGAGGGACTATCCTGAAGTGAATGAATGAAGTCCAAGACGAATTCATCCGAACTGTTAATTGTAATTCTTCATGGTTCAAAAAACTAAGTAACTTTTTAAAGCAAAGAAAAATTGTTTATTGTCTCAGGCATTTATTGGTTGTCAAAAAAACGCAGGAATAATTCTCAAATTTTCCATCACCATTGTCCGGCTGATTAAATTAAAATATGTGACATATACTAATATACATATATATGTCGTATTACAAATCAGGAACGAGGAAAACTTTCGAGGAGTGGTTATTTTACTTCTCCGAGCACTAAATGTGTCCACTTACTAGCTTCGTCCCACTTGCACGACATCACCCCCTGTGACACTTTAACAATTTTTAACTCTTAGCTTTTCTATTTATAATACTAACCTACCCTAATTTTATTTCCGTCTACGCTAACTTACTTTACGGTAGTAGCTACTATAGACGCTGAAATCAACACGATTCCTTTTACTGATTAATGAATTGTTGTAATCCTAAATTCTGATAAAATATGTCGATGATATTTGTTTTCGTTAAATTTTTCTTAAGGGGTTATCTAGTTGGCGGCCGAAAAAAAGGCGTGTTTTTGTGAATTTTTTTTGGGAAAATGATTGCAGGTTTCGAATTGTTTTTTTTTTCATAGTAAAAGGGTATATCTTCGACTATGTTTCATAATTTTTTTATTGAAAAAAATTCACAAATGTAGGAGATACAATGCATTCCCCGGACCGCTGTTCAAAAAAAGTCTTCTGCGGTGACCACTGTATCTTCCACCTCACTCGTCTAAAATCAAAAAATCAAATAGATTATGTTTTTGCATCGTATTATCTAGTCCTTGATCGAAGGATTTGAGAAAATATTAATTTTTGAAAAAATGGTCGACGATTGAACGTGAAAGTCCAAATTTTCATGAATAAATCACGTCATTTTCGTCGACCATTTTTTCAAAAATTAATATTTTCTCAAATCCTTCGATTAAGGACTAGATAATACGATGCAAAAACATAATCTTTTTGATTTTTTGATTTTAAACGAGTGAGGTGGAAGATAGAGTGGTCACCGCAGAAGATCTTTTTTATTGCATAAGATCTATAACATTTTTGAGTAAAAAAATATATTTCATTGGAATACATATTTAGTAAATACATTTTTTGTTAAAAATAAAAAAAAACATATGTGTGCCCATAATTATGAAAGTGGTCTAAGTCATATTTTTTTGTGTTGATAAATTTAAAGGATTTGTTTTAAATAAAAGAAAAAATGGTTTTACATTCTACAACATTGAAAGTTGGAGTTTTATTGGTATTGATTAATGGAGAAAAAAAACGTATTGCAAGATAAAATGATGCGAGATAACTGAAAATCTCATCTTTTTCAAATCTTGACTTACAATTAGACCAGTTTCACAATTATGGGCACAAATATCGTTTGAAAATGATCTGTTTACACGGTAATGATTTGTTTTTGTCCTGATGGTAATACACCTAATTCTCTTTTTACACGATAGAAAAATTCGTGTAAAAAAAAATTCGTGTAAAAAGAGAATTAGGTGTAAACAATATTACAAAATTCTTGTTGGAGTTCACTTAATTTATTACGTGCTCCCACATTTTAAGTCATTAAATATATTATAAAAAGTAAATTACACTTTGAGAAAAAGAAAATAATATCTAGAATTCATTAATATAAAAAAAGTTAAAATAATATAAACATAAGAAATATTTGCTCTATGAGATTCAAGAAAAATTTATAGAATATTGAAAATCGTGCTAAAACAAAACAATTCGTGTAAAAAGAGAAATTATTTTTATTTTTAACTCGTGTTAAATCAAATTCGTGTAAAAAAAATTCGTGTAAAAAGAGAATTAGGTGTACATCTTTTTTGCAAAAAAAAACTTGAAAAGGGACCTGTTATTTAATTCCAATCGGTGACTAATTAAAAGTTCATTAATTTTGAATGGTCATTTTATTTACAAATAAAGCACCTTCGAATTTTAGTGGGGGGGGGGGGGATGTCAAGTAAACAGCCGTTTTTTCTCCAATTATTTTTGAAGAGTGCGTAATATATATTTACTTAAAAATAATTACTCGTTATTTTGTAGCATCTAAACAATCTATACAAATTTCTTCATGGAAAAATATTCATAGATTACTGAACAGCAGCTGCTTGAAATTGGCTTCTCGAAAATGCGCTGTGCAACGCGCGGACCGCTCTAATTACCTGAAATCAAAGATCCATCAATTTTTCGTTAAAATATAGTAATACGCCTTGCATGAACCCATTCGAAAGAAAAAAAATTAAAAATTCCGTTGAAAAAGAAAAAAGAAGTCGCAAAATCTTGTTATAAAAAAATGATTAAAAACATTGTTTATTTCATTTTTTATAAAAACCTTTAGGTTGATGCAAAGGGGAATAGCTTAGGGAATATTTTGTGCAAAATTTCATAGCGATCGGCTGAGAAATCTCTAAGCTACATTGCACGGCACGCGAAATTTTGCGTTTCAAGGAAAATGCGTTCAAAGTGTATATCTGCGCTCCGTACCGTTCGGAGCGCATCACTTTAAAGACTCTGTAGGTACATTTACAATTAGACTTACGTTAGAATTGTTAACTGAAATAATCGGAGCACATTCTCCAGATGATAAACTAATTTTCTAAGCAAAAAAAAAGGTCTAAATTTGTAATTTTACTTGGCCCTCCCCCCTTAATACATTTCATTCGACAAAGACGTAAAATTTATAAGAAATACAAACACGTTGGATAACGTCGCGGGGTTTTTTGGGGAAAAAATAGGTATTTTTAATGAAACATACACATATTTGATAAATATACTTCTGTATATTTATTTAACGTATTCACAGATAGAAGAATTCGTTGGTGTTTTAAATGGCAACGATTCCTTCTTGCAAAAAAAGAATATACGAGAAAGTGTTTCCATTTTAGGATTGTACTGTAGGATTTTAGGTAGCGGGTCTAGGTCTTTCGGGAGATAGTTGGAATGTTTCATAAAGGGGCGGAGGGGAGGTAGAGAAGGAGCGAGCGCGTAGCGAGGAGCGGAGCAGGGGGATGGTGGATCACAGTCACAGAGAATAGTACGCGGGGGTGGCTGCTGCGTGTATTAGTGGGGGTTGTAAATGCTCGTCGCTCATTGGCGGAGCCACGGTCGAATCAGGTAGGGAGGGGACGCGGGTCTTTAAGTCAAACTGGGATCTCCGCATTTGGTTCTCCTCTCCATCCGTGAGTAGCCAAACTCAGCTTCGGTACGGACGTGTCACTGACTGACTGACGAGCAGTTTGCGACGTTTTACATACCCCTGCGGAATCTGCGATCTATCGAACGGTATTTTCGCTCCAAGTACGGACGAAAATTCGGATAGTCGCTTGCCATTGATTTGAATCTTCGGAACGAGAAAACTGTAAACTATCGATTGAAGAATTCCAGTGACGTTTGTTTACAAGTTTTTTGAAGAGTCGTTCCGAATCGTTTCAGAAGAAAAGTTGATCGCGAGACAAATTTTCGCGGACCAATAGGAAACGGCTGGACTAACAACAACGCGTCGCGTGTTATGAGAAGATTTCTTCCAGCAAAGGTAAGGATTTTGCACACAACTCCCACCCCGTTCGCTCTGTTTCTCTCTCTCTCTCTCTCTCTCTCTCTCTCTCTTTCTCTCTCGCTCACTTTCAACCCCAACGACCCCTTTACGTTTCACTTTCGGTTTCGTTCGATTCACTTTCCGCCAAATGAGTCTCTTCCAACCGATACGAATTTTCTCCTACTTCTTGGTTTATTTCGTATTCGCCCCGATACGAATTGTACACTCTAGGGGCAAATTTGTGCTCGTTGTGAATTTATTGAGTTCGTAACGAATGAAAAACTTCAAGGACAACGGCTCCTCTTGTTGTTTTCATGCGTTGAAATGATCATTAGTCAATCGATTGGAAATCGACATTTGGGGAAGTCTTCCGTTTGTAATATCGACTTTTACAGGTTATTTTTGGTAGTTCGGCAAAGTACCATGTATTTGGTATATATGTATTACTATATATTTGTGCCCATAATTATGAAAGAGGTCTAAGTCACGTTTTTTTTGTGTTCATAAATTTAAAGGATTTTTTAAAAATGAAATAAAAAATATTTTTACATTCTGCAACATTGAAAGTTGGAGTTTTATTGGTCTTGATTAATGAAGAAAAAAAATGTATTGCAAGATGAAATAATGCGATGTAACTGAAAATCTCGACATTTTCGAATCTTGACTTAGACCACTTTCATAATTATGGGCACATTTATGCAAGTCTGGTTTCAAGATAAAAAAAATAGAAAATAAATGAAATTGGTTTATTGTATTTCGTCAAATGCTATTGGATTATATTTGTAAAGGAATTGTGTAGCTTTTCTTCGGCGTTTTCTAAAATTATACATATTGGCAATCATATGAATTAAATATATATGATTTGAGTTTTCAAATAAAATTGAAAATGTATATTATGACTCGTATGTGTATATGTATAGCGTTTTTTTAAAAAAATGGAAATTAGTTAAATCTGTTTTACCAAACATCAATTAATTATGTTTATTATATAATTTTCCAGTTTCTCAGTTTTGCATGAAACTATACTCGTATGTATAATTGGGATCTTCAAAATTGAAATTATTTCATTATATTTTATCAAATTCATATTTATATTTATATATTTGTTTTTATATGTATAGCGATATATAATTATATTATTTACATATTATTATTAATTATATATTATCACATGTATGTTTTGGAATTCTTTGTTTAGTTAAAAATTTATTCATTCTTATAATATAGTGAATACATTTTATGTGCTGAAAATCGACGAAAACATTTAATTCTGATACATATGTGCCCATAATTATGAAAGTGGTCTAAGTCAAGTTTTGAAAAAGATGAGATTTTCAGTTACCTCGCCTCATTTTATCTTGCGATACATTTTTTTTTCTTTATTAATCAAGAACAATAAAAATCCAACTTTCAATATTGCAGAATGTAAAAACATTTTTTATTTCATTCAAAACAAATCCTTTAAATTTATCAACACAAAAAATATATGACCTAGACCACTTTCATAATTATGGGCACATATAAAAAAAATTACAAAATATATACAGTTTGTCGTTGTATTAATAATTATTACCCAATTATTATTTTTATCGGAATCTTCTTTACTGATATTTTGCAGTAATTAGTTATTTTGAATCCTAGCATAGTCTATTTTTGCCACATAAATATTATACATTAACATTTTGATAGAATATAATAGATTATTTTTTTTATCAAGAAATTACCAATCGTTAATTTTTTTACGAATAAAATAATCCGTATATATATAAAATATAAACACACAACACACGCACACATCCACCCATCCATACATACATACATACATACATACGGATAGTAACACAACTCCAAGGAATACCGAAAAAAAAACTAGAAAATTCCCTAATAAATATAATTCATTAATATAAGACTCTGGACAATGGATTTATTTATTATAATTTGTTTATAAATCTTGTATATGCTTTGAATGTGCGTGCGCGCGCGCGCGCGTGTGGGTATTTTCCCTCATCCCTTATATCTTTGGCGCTACTGTGTGAGCAAAGAAACCGATGACTCATAAATTATGGCACCTTTGCTTCCACATTACTAGCACAATCTGGGGAAAAGTGCAATTTTAGCTGCCCGGGTTTCCAGTTTGCTTGTTCTTCATCCTTCCCTGTTAATTTACCGGCCATGCGATGAGGAATCGAGGAAAAATGGAAATTCCCCAAGCTTTTTCAACGTTCAGCTCCCCCAAGGGTACGAAGAGGGCGGGGAAAGGACGACCCTTGGCTGATCTCGCCAGCAACGTGGAAACACCGAAATTTCTGCCCTCGCGTATCCTCTCAGTTTCGGGTTATTGACGGAATCAGATGCTGCCTTTTTTTTTATTTATATTCTAGAATACACGCATTGGTCGGCAACACTTATTGCCACTACACTGACCAACAAGGATTCGTCAACACAAAGAAAATTGCTAATAAAAAATAACGAACTTGTGCTCGTAACGTAAAATAATAAAATTTATTAGAAAAGTAGTGGATTTTTGTAGGAATTATAATTAACTTTAATTTAATAGTTAATAAATAATACAGGCGGCCCTCCACTTTCGCACATTCTACTTTCGCACATTCTAAAAAATTCAACTTTGTGAGCCTTTGCGGTCGAATGTTCCCTCTGTGGGCTGACATAAAAGAGTCGATAATAAAAGGTTCCTGGAAACAATTATGCCCACAAATGACGATTGATTTAAAAACAGTGTCAATTTCAAGTAGTGATTAATTAAAATTTTCAATGGTAATTTTATTTACAAGTAAAATATCTCAGAAATTTAATAAATATTTTATTTTACACAAACGTTTTCCAAAATTCATAAAAAAAAACATAAATACGTTGCGTAAGATCTATAACATTTTTGAGGAAAAAATATATATTTCAATGGAATACATATTTCGTAAATACATTTTTTGATAAAACATAAGTGTATATACATGAATTTGTTGTTGTCCTGATGGTAATACACCTTTATTGCAAAAAAAAGTTGTAAAGGGACCTGGTATTTAATTTCAATCGGTGACTAATTAAAAGTTCATTAATCGTGAATGGTAATTTTATTTACAAGTAAAATACTTTCGAATTTAAATATATTTCATTCGATAAAAACGTGAAATTCATAAGAAATACAAATACATTGTATAACGTCACAGGTTTTTTGACATAATGCTGACATAAAAGAGTCGACAATAAAAGGTTCCTGGAAACAATTATGCCCACAAATGACGAATGATTTTACAAATTTTGAAGAAACACCAGAAACTATCACCGATGAAATAGTTAGTCTCATGAATGAATTTAACTTGGACGTCAACAACGACGATGTTAATGAATTAATTGAATCACACTCACCACCGCTGTCGAATGTATATCTAATTGAGCAACAATTGATTAACCGGTTGACTGGTAATGGATCATATATGTACAAAAACAAAGGTGACAATCCTGGTAATGGATCATATATGTACAAAAAACAAAGGTGACAATCCTGGTAATGGATCATATATGTACATATTTGAATAACTCTCAAGAATTTGGATTGATTTAAACGAAAATTGGCATATAACCGTTTTTTGGTGCGCTCTATCCGAATAAATGGTCATATTTCAGAAATTTTCGGTCCTAACCTCAAAATTATAACAATTCGTGCATTAGAATCTTTTGTCTTCTGATGTAAATACTGTTTGAGCCATCAAATGGTTATGAAAAGTGACACGTAGGGGTTTGCTTGGATCACTGTATGAATGAATAAATGAATAAATAAATCAATTTATTTATGAAATGAAATCAGTAGTATAAAATACCTCCAGTTTTGATTTTCTTGAGAAAATGAAAATTTTACCCTCAACCCTTATTTTTCACATCTTTAGGGATATGTAGAGTGGAAACTAGGTTCGGAAATGAAATCAGCAGTATAAAAAACCCTCAGATAGAAGTTTTTTGAAAAACTGAAAATTTCACACCACACCCTTATTTTTCACCCCTTTAGGGGGTTGTAAAAAGAGAATTGAGCTCGTCAATGATACTAGAAGCACGATAATCCCCTGGATATTGTTTTTCGTGTATTCTCCTGAAGAACTGGTTCGTACCAGAATTGGCACGAAAACTGGAAAAAGCTCCACCAGTCAACCGGTTAACGGTAAAATACACGACGAAAGTGAGGAAGAAGAAGCTGATAAAAACGTAAAGACTTTGACAATTAAAAATATGAATGAAGTCTTTATGCATCTAGACAAATTTTTAACTATTCTGGAAGAATGCGATCCCAATGGAGAACGTATGTCTCAAGTACGTAGGGCAATACAAAAAGACACTGCGTGTTATAGAAATCTTTTTTACGAAAAGAAAAAAAAGGAGCTACTCAACTAACTCTTGACAAGTTTATAAAGAAACCACCCCAAAGGTAAATAAATAAATAAATACTTTAAAACACCGTTTTTGGTGCATACTTTTTTACATCCCTCTACTTTCGTACATTCAACATTCGCACACACTTTCAGGAACCAATTGTGTGCGAAAGTCGAGGGCCCACTGTAAGTTTCTACGTATTTCCACCAAAATATTTTATTTACTTCAGGCTAACGTCATTGTTGAAATCCAGAGCATTTTCATTTGCAGTGCGCAAGGATCTCGATTGGTCAATTTTCTTTTCTCGTTTTACTTTACAACTTCGTTAACGCAAGTAGGACTACTGACGTAACATAAATTCATGTGAAAATAGAATAGGTTTGCCATTGAAAGACAACAATGAAACAGTTCTTGAGGAAAACTGGTAATTCTCATGCTTCTATCTGTATTTCCTAACGAGCTTAACAGAATTATTTTAAGCAGTCGAATCTGTTGAAACGTAAGAAGGATCTCAATGTCAGGCTGGTACCGTTGATATTATTGTTGACAAAAGTATATTAGTGTCGCCAAATTTGTCGACTGAAGGAAAAGGTACGAAGCAGTCGCGTATCGAAGAAAGCGTTTAGTTGTTCCAACGAAGTTGGACTTGTTAAACGTGTGATTATGCCTAGACTATTTCTTCCTCTTCTTTCATTTCTTCCATTTTCCCAACATTCTTCGCTTCTTGCCCGATAAGAGAGTTTTTTTCGATAAGGGTGTGTGGTATTTAGAGATACAACCAAAGAGGACGTGAGTATGTTTCAAGTCTTGACTCGCACGTTTTCGAGAAAACGGTGAAAATTTGGATTTAAAATATATAAAAGCGTATATAGGGTGGGTCACCACATTTTGCCATTATTTTGCTATGCGTAACGGCAAAATTGCGCGAAATGTGGTGACCCACCCACCCAAAAAAAATTTACTAATTTGCATAGTTTTTATTTATTTGATATATATATTTTTTATTATATAGTTTTTATCGTTTTATATATACAGGGTGGGTCACCACATTTTGACATTATTTTGCTATGCGTAACGGCAAAATGGCAAAATATGGTGACCCACCCTGTATATATAATAACGATAAAAAGTATATAATAAAAATAAATATATATGAAATAAATAAAAAAAACTATGTAAATTCGTACATTTTTTTAATCGTACGTAGGAAAATGTGATTAAAACGCGAAAGATTTATATATATGTATATGTATAAATACACAAATACATGAAGCTCCAATTCAATGTCCGCGACATTGAATTCAAACGAAAGGGAAACCGTTCGTTCGTCGACTCCACCCGGCGCGACGCTTTGAGAGTGAAAACGAGATCGAGAAACTTTGGGTCGCTTTCCCTCTTATTGCGTCTGAGCGTTTTTCCTTTTCTTAAGTATTGATTCAAATATTGAGAAAAAAAAATAGTAATTCAATCACAATGAAACGCGGATGAATTTTGTTCGAATTCTAAATTAATTAGTCTTCTTACCCTCTTTCTATGTTTTTCGTATACACTAATTTTTATTTTTAAGGTTTAAACAAATGAATTTGTTGTTTTTTTAATTATGTCGGCAATGTGAGAGCAAGGGAATGACAATTTTCTCACAAGTGGAGGGAAAAATGAAACTTGAAAAATTCGATAGTAAAATAATTTAAAATCTAGCTCATGGAATAAAATAGGGAAATGACAAACGAAAATAGAGAAATTCGGTAGAAAAATTTTAACATAAATAAGTTTCTGTTGAAAATAATTTATGAAATAATTTATATAATTAGAGTGAATTATTTAGTGTCAGTTATTAACTTTTTATGAATATCCACTACTTTGTTAAATTAATCTCAATATCTTCTGTCACAAGCGGATGTCTATTATTTTTTATGGTAATTTACGTTATTTCGACGATTACTTTTTTCAACGTCGTCATTTTAGGACCAACTAGGGATCGTTATAAAACTTTGGGGCAAAATTTTCAAGGAATTCTTTCTCCTGGTCGTGGCTGGATTTTTTCTATGCTCGTATATAAGAATCCCAAATAGAAAAACCACAAAGACGCCAGGGCTCTTTTCGATTATTATACGGCAGAGAAAATTAATCATCGTAATAATGAAAATTGAAATTTGGAAATACAAAAATCAACATGAAACATTTGTTAGATAACTATTGTTCCCTTGGAAAAGAATTGTATTTTTTTTTAATTTTTGAGAGAAAATTTGGCATCATTGTAATTACTATTATTTTTATTTGTCTATTTTATTTATTTATCTTGTATATTTTTAGGAAAAATGTTTTTTCGTTGCGAATGATTCGTACGCTTTGAATTTCCCTCCGGAAAAAAATAGGATGTTTAAAATTTTGTTTGAAAAACCAGGTTAACATATATTTGTATTGTTATTTATTCTTGTTATTTGTTTATTTTCTTTAATTAATGCATAGATTTTTATGAAAAATGTACTTTCGTTGCAAAATATTCGTAACTTTTGAATTTCCCTCTGGAAAGGAATGGGGTGCTTTGAATTTTTTGAACTATCTGTATATTTTGTTTGATTAACGAGTATATTTTTACCAAAAATGTCTTTTCCGTGTTTTTCAGAAAAAAATTTCCGTGGAAGTGATAATTCAAAAATTTAGGAATATAACGAAGGAAAGAGTTTCTTTCTAATAGATCTTTAGTACCCAATATTTTTTATATTACTACCGTTGGATTAATTACATATTATATAAATACAAATATAAATATAAATATGTATTTTATAAAATATAACGAAACAATTTCACTTTTTAACATCCCAATTATACATACGAGTATAGTTTCATGCAAAATTGAGAAACTAGAAAGTTATATAATAATTCATTAATGTTTGGTAAAACAGAATGAACTAATTTCCATCTTTTCAAAAACCGCTATACATAATATATACATATATGCCCATAACTATGAAAGTGGTCTAAGTCATATTTTTGTTGTGTTGATAAATTTAAAGGATTTGTTTTAAATAAAATAAATAATGTTTTTACATTCTGCAACATTGAAAGTTGGAGTTTTATTGGTCTTGATTAATGAAGAAAAAAAAATGTATTGCAAGATAAAATGATGCGAGATAACTGGAAATCTCATCTTTTTCAAATCTTGACTTAGACCACTTTCACAATTGTGGGCACAAATATCGTTTGGAAATGATCTGTTTACACGGTAATGATATTTGCAAAAGTAAAAGAACAGCATGTAAACAGAAAATGTCTACATTTGAAGAAGTAATCAGTTAACGAGATACCAAACTGTAAAGTATTATATACAAATACTACATTAAGTGATTTGAATAATATATACGTACCCATAATAAGATTTGATAAGACCTCGTTAACGCGATCTTTCTGATATGCCTAGCAGTTGAAAAACCGTTTCGGGTCGAATCGAATCTCATACAAATAGTAAACAGGTAACAGTAATTTTTTCCAACTTTTAAATATGTATAAATAATCTTGTGAAATCTAATCTTTAGCGAATTTTCAAAAACAATTTTCTTTAATATTCTTATTTTTGGTAAGTAAAAGCAATCGGTAAAATATTAACCGGTTGTTGTGATACCATTTCAAATTTGATAAATGGAATCTTTTGGTAGCAGAAATTGCATTAAGAATTTTTGTTAATTTTTTTAATATCATTTTCCCTGTAATAATTAAATGAGAAATTATCGAAATAGTGAAAAATCTTCGAAAAAAAGAACAACTCTGCGCTTGGAATTAGAAAAATTCCAGATTTTGACAGAAAATTGATAATTAACCTCGATTTTGTAACAAGAATTTAAAATTAATATTTTTCACAAGAAATTTATGTATTTCAGATATTCTCTTGTACCTTTTACAATTTTTCTTCATGAATGCATTTATATTATTATTATTTTTTTCAAATTTATTTAGTTCCTTTTCAAAATCGTGATTTTCGAGAACGTACAAACGAGTACCTCTCAACTATTTTTTTTATCAAATATGGTTTGGGTTGTTTCCCTAGTCGCGATACTGTATAAAATTAAATTTTTAGGTGTTATTATTTCTTCTGGCTCAACGACTTGGTGTTACAAGATTTGTAACAAAAATTAATTAAATAGCCTTGGCTTGGTATTACGAGATTTGCTAATAAAATAATTTACTTCATTCGTAAATATTAACAATAAGTCGTTGAGCCAGAAAAAATAATAACACCGAAAAATTTAACGTATATTTTTATAACACTTTACGATACGTAACTATTATACACACTCGTCAAGAGGAATTCGTGTCAGAGTTTTCCACAGTAGTTTAGTAGTTACTGTTCCTTAGTAGGGTGTAAAAAATGAACGAATTTCTCTTTTTCCGACCTGCAAAGATTTTGTAACGAAATGGAAGTCAGTCAATTGTGATTAATGTTTTCTTTTTGAGATTTCCCTCGGTAAAGACTTTAACCATGCGAAAGAGGGACTTACTCGGGAGTCGGTCTAAGAAGAACTTCTTGGAAATAGGGCATTTTTCTCTTTTCTTGTATATAATAGCATGCCTGAACCCTCTGCTGATATCTGCGGGGCAAACGGTGCCGACCGGACCGGAAAATCCCTCTTGAACAACAGCCTGCATACCATAAATTTCATCTTACGTTTACCTAGATAGTGTATGTGTAGGTGTACGGGTAATTTTCAGACACTCGGTTTCTGGATATTTTTTTTTTCTTGGATTTAGAACACTATGAATTGGTCCGTCATATTTCCTTACTCTGTAATCAATGCCATAAAAACGAGCAATTGCTTGTGAAATTTTGATATTAATTGTACAAACTATTGAAAGTCATTCATAAATTCAATGGATCACTTCAAAAACGTTGTAAGGTACAATTTGCAAATTGTTCAAAAACCCCGGAAAATAAAAAAAAATAACTTGATGGATTTTTTTAAAAATCCATACATTTTTTAAAAAATCCATCCATTTTTTTAAAAAATAGTTAAACAAAATTTTTTAATTTTTTTTATCATTTTCTGGGGTTTTTGAACAATTTGCAACTACCTTACAACGTTTTTGATGTGACCCATTCAATTATTATTAAAATAGTCATTTTTCAATCCCAATTTCAAATAATTGTTATTAGTAGTTACCTACAAAACATTATTACTTCAAATAGTTTAAATAACAGTGAAGTAACTGCTTCATTTGTCGGTTATAGTTGTTTTTTGTTAAACCAGACATTTTGTCTTTAATTATTAAAGTTATTGAATTTTATTCGGATCCTATTATTGAAAATAGTTGTTGTTTACTCGTTACCTTTGAAATACTCTTATTTCCGATACTCTGAATAATAGTTAATGTTCAATCATTGTTTTTTAGTATAGCTTCTATTTATTTATAATTGTTCCGTTAAAAAAGACTATTAATTCAGACAATTTGTCTTTCATTGATAACACTACGAAATGTTATATGAAAATCTTTTCACTAGAATAATCTTTTAGTACTATCACAGAAAATATTTAAAATAGTTGTTATTAGTTGTTGCCTCTAAAATACCCTTATTTAAAATACTTAAATTGATATTATAATTTATTTTTACATTTTAATAGTTTCTTCTAAAAGGAGTACCGATTTAGGCCAACGAAAAATTTTGAAAATATTTGTTTTTATCTGTTACCTCTACGATACTGTTATTTAAAGTATTTTTAATTATAGTATAGCGCCTCGTTACTTTTTAATGGTTGCCCCTTTGAAAAAGAACATTTAGACGATTTTTCTTGAATTACTAAACTATCAAAAGTCATTCGCATCATATTGTTGTAACAGTGACTCTCAAGTATCATCACGGAAACTATTTCAAATACAATATAATTATTGCCAGTCGATTCCTCTAAAATACCGTTATTTAAATTTGTTTAATAACAATGTAGATCCTCCATCCTTTTTTAGTTATTCTCGTTCCTTTAAAAAATAATAATAATTCAAACGTTTTGTCTTTAATTAAAAAAATCTCTCAAAAGTTACTCGTACCCTATTGTTGCAATAGTTACTTTCAAGTACCATCGCTGGAAATATTTGAAACAATTGTTATCTCTGAAATGCTGTTATTTAAAGTGTCACGTTGTCACAGCGCACATTTTGTAAGAGAAACAGGCCAGTCGATGGGCAAGCCTATGCAGAGACAGAGATACAGATCGAATCCGTTTTGTGGTGTAAGCTGTAGGGCAACGTGCACAGAATTTCCCGTGGTTATTGATTTTCATGGGGCACTGTGGCTGTCACTGATGGGACCCCGTCAGTTAAATCCTATAGAAGGTGTGAGGGCACAGGGATACAGGAGAATTATACATCCCGAACATTACTCTCTTCCTGCCCTTGAAAACATATAATAAGGGTGTTCTGATTTCAAAAGTAGGACGGGTTTTACCCGTTCGACACTTTTCTTTCTATCCCGAAGAATTCATTGTAGCACGCACATCCTGCATACATTATCCTAACGCATAAATTAAACAGGAATAACATCACAAACTATGCGTATATTATCTCTGCCTCGGTGTCATATACATTTCCTGACGTTTTGGATCCTAATGCTTTTCTAAGAAAAAAAAGGCAGTCTTATAAAATTATAAATAAACCGAAACAAATTTATAGTAATTCCAACTATTGCTGTAGTTGAATTAAGTATCGACTATACATTTCTAGTAATTTTCACTACATTTATTGTTATTCTCTGGCGTTTTAATTCCTAATGCTTTTCTAAAAAAAAGGCAGTTTCATAAAATAATACGTATAGACTGAAACAAATTTATAGTAATTCTAACTATTGCTGTAGTTGAATAAAGTATCGACTATACATTTCTAGTAATTTTTACTACATTTATTGTTATTCTCCGGCGTTTTGGTTTCTAATTTTTTCTCAAAAAGAGCAGTTTTATGAAACTATACATAGGTATAGGTATCAAATGTATAGTAACTCTAACTATTGCTGTAGTTGAATAAAGTATCGACTACACATTTCTAGTAATTTTCACTACATTTATTGTTATTCTCTGGCGTTTTAGTTCCTAATGCTTTTCTAAAAAAAAGGCAGTTTCATAAAATAATACGTATAGACTGAAACAAATTTATAGTAATTCTAACTATTGCTGTAGTTGAATAAAGTATCGACTATACATTTCTAGTAATTTTTACTACATTTATTGTTATTCTCCGGCGTTTTGGTTCCTAATTTTTTCTCAAAAAGAGCAGTTTTATAAAACTATACATAGGTATAGGTATCAAATGTATAGTAATTCTAACTATTGCTGTGGTTGAATTAACTATCGACTATACATTTCTAGTAATTTTCACTACATTTATTATAATTCTCTGGCGTTTTGTTCCTAGTGCTTTTCTAAAAAAAAAAAGCAGTTTTATAAAATAATATATATAGACTGAAACAAATTTACAATAATTCTAACTATTGCTGTAGTTGTATAAAGTATCAACTATACATTTCTAGTCATTTTAACTACATTTATTGCTATTCCCATTACTTCTTTAACTAAACCAGCTAATGTAGTTGAAATCCAGAGCAATTTTGATATATTGTATAGTTTTTGGAAAAGAAACTGACAAATAATGAAAGTACACGAAATAAATTGGTAACGATAATAGTTATATTTAGTTTATATATGCTAGTAGAGAGAGGAACCAGGTATATGTTAAATTTTCCTATAGAAACATATACATTGCATCTTAAAATTATTGTTTAAAAAAAGTCCAGCAACCTGACTATCATTTTTTATTTCATAGTATAAAAATTATGAGATTCCTTATTATATAATAATAAATAAGGTTTGCAATACAATGAACGTAAATTGAATCACTGTTAATTGCAACAACAGGGAAGAGTGCCTTGGCTCGAAAATTGTCGGTTATTTGTTAATTCTGAAAAAAAGAAACTGACGATTCACGAAAGCACAAAGAGTAACTTCGCAACAAAAGAAGAGTCACGTTTACTTTACATTGGGTATTTTTAATATATTTCCTATTGTCAGTCTCAGCTTAATGCGAACATCTGGTATTATTTGTAGGGTGCAGTCTCCCCAGCCCAAAGAAAAACTGACGTGGAGGAGGTTTTAACAATTCATACGTCTCGTCATGAGTCAAGCCAATAGTTACAGTTGTGGGGTAAGACTCGATTTGCATCCTGCATCCAAAAATCACGAATTGTACACCGAAAAAAATGTTATTGATTCAAGAACGAATATTGTCACGGGCTGTCACAGACGAACGATAATAGTTATTTTAACTAATTTTCTTTTTTACCGAGTCAGTGACAAAATTAATCAAAGAAATTTTTTAAATACTTGAGGCATCGTTATTGTTATTGAATGAATTTTATATTTTTCAATTATGACAATGTAGTTGAAATCCAGAGCATTTTTTTCAGTGTAGCAACTGTATTGAGTTGGTGCATAATTATCAGGCGTTTCTTTGACGCGATAATATCGTTTAAAAACGCCTGATAATTATGCACCAACCCAATAATAGTAATAATAATAATAATAATAATAATAATTTTACATAGAATGTACATATTTTAATGATTGTTTTAAACAATTAAAATAAGTAATATTTTAATTAATTAAAATATTAATATAAATATTCGAATATTTCAAATATTGTTAAACTAAACTTTCTTTCTAAATATAATAAATTGTTAAATAATATTTTAACGATTAATATGAATCTGTAATATTTTTTCTTACTGTTAAAATTAAATATCGAACATTTGGCAATCGTTAGTGGTGTCCCAATAAATATTACTGAGAATCTTCCTATTTAGAGAGAGATACAAAATAGGGTATTGAGAGCACATATTTTACTTCCGGTAACAACTCGATTATAATAACTCGAAACTGGTATTACCGTTGTTACGTGAAAGAAAACTATTTCAGGTGGTCGACAGGTCCCCATGGCAAAACGTCAGATCCGGTTATTCGAGTGTCAGTCCACCGGGAAAGAGCTCGTCAGGAAGTAGCACGAATTCACAATTCTTCGGAAGAACCCCGGAAGATCGAACCGTGGATTCGTTGATTACCAATTTGTTACAGGTTGTAAATTCCAAGCCTTACGGCTCTCGCGTTGGTGGTCACTCAGATGTCCCATTTTCCAAAAACGGAAAACCGAGTAGTAACAAGTGCCGTACTTGCACCGATATACTGTGCGACACCTGCGTGGCGAAACGTCAATTGGTATGGAATCGTTTGAAATTTTTAGTTTTAGTCATATTTCCTTTATCCCATTGAGGTGTCCCGAAATTTTGCGAAATTTGACAATTTTCACAATTCATGATGTTTCCTGACACAGGTCAAGGAGAGAAAAAAGCTTTTTTTTCAAAATTACCGTTGTATTCATTTTTGAAAAACCTTTTGTACATTTAGAAATCAATATTTGAAGAAGTTACAAAACCATTTTTGATAAGAAATATTTCAAATCACAAAAAATGGGGAAGGGTCATCTCCGAAAAAAGAGTCATTGAGGTGTCCCGAAAATTTGCAAAAATAAACATGTTTCAAAATTCACTGTAACATCTAATTTGGATGGTACTGAAGATGCGCAATCAAGGAAAGAAATAAAAGGGTGGTCTTTAGCAATTTTTTTTTCCAAATTATCACTATATTCATTTTTGAAAAACCTTTTGTACATTTAGAAATCAATATTTGAAGAAGTTACTAAAATCATTTTTGATAAGAAATATTTCAAATCACAAAGGATGGAGGAGGGTCATCTCCAAAAAAAAGAATTATTGAGGTGACACGAAAATTTGCAAAAGTAAACATTTTTCAAAATTCACATTCAATTTCGATGGTACTGAGTCAAGGGGAGAAAAATAAGGGTGATCTTCAGAAATTTTGTTTTAACAGTCATTATCCATTTTTCAGAAAATCTTTGTTTCTACTTTTAGAAGTAACTATTTTAAGAAGTTACAAAACCATTTTTGACAAGAAATATTTAAAATCAAAAAGGATGAAGTGGTCGTCTTCGCAAAAATATTTCACACCTTTTGTAGTTTTAAATATTTCTTTTCAAAAATTATCGTGTAACCTCTTAAATTTAAAATATAGATTTTACAATGTACAGAAGGTTTTTGAAAAATGACTGATGATAATTAACAAAAAAATTCTTTACTTTTTTTATATTCCCTGACTAAGCATTGCCCCCTAATACATTGGAATAAAAATGAATTTGATGAATTTTATTCCTATTTGCAAAATTCTCATCACGGGACATTCACATCCAAAGATTCCCCTCTCATTTTTTTTAGAATATGCCAAAGCATTCCTTGATTGAGCTTTTTAAACAATTCGTCTCAGGGTATTGTTGAGGGCTTTTATTATATTTTCTTACCAGTTCCTCCTTTACTTCATGAGGATCTCGTCAGAGTCCTGCTATATTTTCCCCACAAATATCCTTACAAACGTGGAACCGTTTTTCCAGAATTTGAATTACGTTCTCGAACAGAACAAGACTCAAAACCCACCGGTGGAATTGCCGAGTCCTCCGATGACTCACCTGACCACCAATAACTCGCACCCATCGTCTCCGCTTTACTGCGACATTCACAAGGACGCTCAGAGGTTTTTTTGCCAAACTTGCAGTCGCCCACTTTGTGGGGACTGCGGAACAAAACACCACCATGGACACGTAATGGTGCACCTGATGGAGGCCATCGAAGCTGCCACCATTCAAGCCAACCAAGTGATGAACGAGACCAGACTTGGAATCAGCGCCCTGAGGGATGATTTAGATGCTGTTCAGGTAAAGAACTTGCTTCTGGTATTTGTGCTGCTGTTTGTTTTCTATAATTACCCAAATACAGTGGGCCCCCGATTTTCGCACACAATTGGTTCTTGAAAGCGTGTGCGAATGTTGAATGTCAGAATGTAGAGGGATGTAAAAAAATATGCACCAAAAACGGTGTTTTAAAGTATTTATTTATTTATTTATCTTTCGGGTGTTTTCTTTATAAACTCATCAAGAGTTAGTTGGGTAGCTCCTTTTTTTTCCTAATAAAGATTTCTATAACACGTAGTGTCTTTTTGTATTGCCCTACGTACTTGAGATATACGTTCTCCATTGGGATCGCATTCTTCCATGATAGTTAAAAATTTATCTAGATGCATAAAGACTTTGTTCATATTTTTAATTGTCAAAGTCTTTACGTTTTTATCGGCTTCCTCTTCCTCACTTTCGTCGTGTATTTTATCGTTAATCAATAGTTGCTCAATTAGATATTCATTTGACAGCGGTGCTGAGTGAGATTCAATTAATTCATTAACATCGTCGTTGTTGACGTCCAAGTTAAATTCATTCATGAGACTAACTATTTGATTGATGATAGTTTCCGGTGTTTCTTCAAAATTTGTAAAATCATTCGTCATTTGTGAGCATAATTGTTTCCAGGAACCTTTCATTGTCGACTCTTTTATGTCAGCCCACAGAGGGAACATTCGATCGCAAAGGCTTACAAAGTTGAATTTTTTAAACTTTGCGAAATAACGAATTGTGCGAAAGTAGAATGTGCGAAAGTCGAGGGCCGCCTGTAGTTGGTTTAAAAAACATTGTAGGAGTACTTCCAAATATATCGTTGCAATTGAGATATTTTTGAAATTGGTAGCGGAAATGTGATCTTTTTTCAGGATCTTTAACGATACAAATTTTTGTAAATATTCCAGAAGTATAGGAGAATTTTTAGTTTGAAAAATTATTTATGATTAAGTCATTGATATCATAGTGTATTTCGAATATCATTTTTTGTAATACTTGAAGCTACTCCTATTCGTGATCCAAAACACGGAAAAATTCAAACTTTTTCCATGCATGTGTTTTATTTTTAAAGATATATAAATCATTAGACCAGAAGTGATCAGTTTTGGACGATGGTATGGATTATTTAATGCTGCAGCACAATATTTTATCTATATCGCAAAGAAGCATTCTAGAAATACCCCACATCCCCTATTCCACGCAGAAGTTCTAACGTTATGACCATTTTTCCGAAATATTGTTACATCGAGATCGAAATTTTCTGGAATGTTATAACATTTTCGAATATTATATCACTTATCATCAAAATATTCGCGTACTATTTGGGACATTAGCCCTTTGCCCTGAAAAATATTTCAAACGTATTGCAGAACAATATTGTAACCTCATTGCAAAGCACCACTCTAGAAATTGTCCATATTCCACATTCTGTACGGATATTGTAACATTGCTGTGACAATATGTAAAATCAACTTTTCTGCAATATCTTCGAGAAATGTGTGTGCGCTGCTGGAGCGATAGCTGACCAAATTCAAATTGACGATATCGCAGATTGCAGCCGAGACCTTGGACCAGAAAGCCAGAGAAGCCACTTCGGAGTTGATGTTGTGCGTGCGGAGGATAGCCTCCGCTTTGGAAGCCAGGGAGAAGGAGCTTCTGGGAAGGATCGAGAAAGCCAGGCTGGTGAAATTCGCGGCTTTGAAGGCGAGGGACGAGGGTCTGCGGAATGGGATCGCTCGTTTGACCAAAGCCGCCGATAATCTCGGGGAAGCCCTGGAATCCTCGACTCTGGCCAGCAACCCTCTGGATCTGCTTATCACCAAAGACTTGGCCGCGGCGGAGGTCTTCCAGATCCGTTCTGGCCGCCAGAACCTGCCTCCTCCCGAGGAACACTGGATCTCCTTCACCGGACCGGAAACCAACGTCCTTCATGCCATCGCCAATCTCGGGGCGGTCGTGCTCAACAATCCCGGTCCCATCGGCGACCGCAGAGCGGTAAGAGGACGCGGCAGCTCCCCACAATCCCTGCATCCGCAGTCTCCGGGAAATCTGCTAGGTCCGGTGCCAAGAGGCAGACCCATACTGTCCAACAGCTACCCCGTGAAGGTGAGGATCGGTCGCAATCTGCACGACATATCAAACATGACGAGATCCATCGCCAACGAGGGAGATTCTCGCGATGTGATTTGTCGTCCCTGGGGTGTGACCTGTGACAAAGATGGAAACATCATCGTGGCCGATCGCTCCAACAACAGAATACAGATCTACCGCCAAGACGGGACCTTGGTCAGAAGGTTTGGGAGCCAAGGCACTGCACCCGGTGAATTCGACCGTCCCGCGGGAGTGGCAGTCGATTCGCGGAAACGCATCATTGTCGCCGACAAGGATAACCACAGGATTCAGGTAATTATAAGGGCAGATGTAAAGATGCCGTGGCACCACGTAAGAAAGAGTAATAGCAAAACTGGAAGTAAAAAGTTAAGAGTGAAATTCGAAAGAGACACCAAGGGGCATAGGGTTTGAGAAATTCGTTTAAGAATGCGTTCGTAAGAAAATGTGGGGAAAGGTAATTAACTGCGGAAGTAATAAAAATTAGAGGAAAATTTCGAATGTGAAAATATTTGTACAGAAATAACATATGAGCGAAAGACTTGAAAATTATTAACTGCGAAAGTGAGGAAGAGTAGAAGGAAATTTCTGAAAAATTTGAAATTATTTTTGCAAAAATATTGGGTTGGCAACTAAGTAATTGCGGATTTTGTCATTTATTTGCTTTGAAATATCGGCAATTACTTAGTTGCCAACCCAATACTATAGTATACAATAATAAACGCTCAAATTGAAGTGAATTATGAGATTTCTGTGAAAATCTATTACACTTGTTTGATTATTGCAAGAGATTATTGTGATTTTCATATTTTAATAGCTAATTCGTCAATTTTACTATTTTCTCTTAAAGGTGCGTGTTCCCTATTTCGTCTCACAGAACGACTTTTACTTTTTTTTCTCGGCATATATTTAATTCGCCCATTTGAAAACTGGATTTTAATCACCTATAATCCGATTCTTTCTGTGAACGACAATTTGAGTAGTAGAAAAACAGTAACTGTAAAGAATGGTATGATCCAAAAAATTGTTAATATGTAAATTTCCTTTTTGCCCTAATATTTTTTCTATTGAGCAATACAATGAAATAAGAAATCGAAATAAACCATTTTATGTATAACATAATCAATATTCTTCGATACTAGGATTGAATTTTATTCTTTCCAATTTCGCGTATTATTGTACTTCAGCCATTTTTCAATTTCTTAGTTGTACGTTAAAATTTACTAATTTCTTCATTTTTTTTAATCCATTTATTTGGAGCTATTAATTATAAAAGAAAATTGTAACCGTAAGATAGTAATCCCTGTTTTAACACTAGAACTACCACACCAGTCATTTTGACTGGTTAGACAATTTTATTTTGTTATTCCTACTTCATGTTACATTTTTTTTCGCAATGATGTAATGACTTTTGGAAAGATAGCTAAAGGATTAATATAATGAACTTTAATTTTGTTTCATACATTTAAAATAAAAGTAATTTTTGTTAAGTAGAAATAGCTACGTCTCAACTGTCGGTAGTTCTAGTGTTAAATATTGAAATACAAATTATATAATAGTAATATATGATAATAATAATATATTATATCAGAAATATTGAAACGAATTTCTCTAATCCTACAGCAATAATATAACGATTTCACAAAATTGACGTAAAACGTACACACGATATATTGCACATATAACAATATTTCAGGTTAACATTTTCTATGCTTGCAGGTCCTAACAATGGAGGGTCTGTTCATCATGTGTTTTGGTGAAAAAGGCTGCAGATGCGGACAGTTCAATTATCCTTGGGACGTTGCTGTCAATTCCGAATGTCAGATTGTCGTGTCAGACACGAGAAACCACAGAGTTCAGTTGTTCAGCCCGGAAGGAATTTTCCTAAGGAAATATGGCTACGAAACAACGCCAAGTATGTGGAAGCATTTTGACTCGCCGAGAGGAGTGGCGTTCAACCCTGAGGGCAACGTCGTCACCACGGATTTCAATAACCACCGCGTGATAATGATCGATGCCGATTTTATGAACGCACGGGTGCTCATCTGCGAAGGTGCCGGGGGTATGAAGCACCTCCTTCGCCCGCAAGGGCTCGTCGTCGATGACGAAGGTAATATAATCGTGGCCGACTCGCGAAACCACAGAATCCAAGTCTTTGATTCGGCCGGAACCTGCAAATGGAAGTTTGGAAATTACGGCAAGGGCTACGATGAAATGGATCGACCTGCTGGAATCGCTCTAACCCCTGAGGGTAGAATAGTCGTTGTTGATTTTGGCAATAATCGCGTGCTTATCGTTTGAATCAAAATTCATTTGAACTCCCTTTTGTTCTTTCGTCCAATATCACTCTTACTGCATTAATTGATGCATCATGCATGGTATAGAAAACAGAGGGACAATTTTCTAGCTGGTTATTCTCGCTCGAAAGAACATTCATTTTATTGAGTTGAAAGACAGACATTTTTTCAAGAAAATCATTCTCCTTTAAGTGTAGAGAAAATATTTTCTTACAAATGCGTATGTTTGTGTGTATGCATGGATGCTCGAATGATTGGACGCATGGATGCGAGCGTGTATGTTTTTATTTTTATTTTTTTTTTTTCGTTTACTCAAGAAGGAATCAGTATCCTTCGCACTTTTTCTTCGTTCGAAAGCGTAACGAAATCATACCATTTTCCAAGTATGTATCGAAAATTTTTACAGATTTCTCTTTTATTTTATTTACGATGCCCCTGCCCCTTGGGTCTAAGGGGTTTGGAAGTTAAACAAAGATGCTAAGGTTTTTAGACAAAGAAGAATCGAGATTTGCATTTTATCGTTTCTCGATTCTCCCGTGCTACGGTGACTGATGATAATTTTAGTATTACTAGTGGAAAAATCAGGTACCTTTTTTTTCAATATTTTTAATGTAAGTTTTGTTTTTGACAAGATTGACGATTGCTTTTCACGATACTTTTAAGTCTTCCAGAATATTCCCGTTCCGTTGTCAGGATTTGTCGCTTACTTTTGACTGGTTCCTTTTACCGTTGATTGAAAATATCCTATGAGGATTAAAAGTTGAGCGGAATGGCTGGGATTTCATAATAATAATAAATTTTCTTCTTAAGAAAAAAATGTTTTAACTTTAGAAACCTTTTTTTTTAAGTCTTCTCGGAACACGAGTCAAGACATTAACTGTCCCTACAACATTACTTGGTAGCAATTATGTACTATGTACCATTACGCAAAATCTCTTCCAAATAATGTGATATGAAGACTATAATTTACGGGGCAAAGATTTATTTAATCCTCGGGAATATTAAGGGGAGAGGCCACTGTAAAATCATTAAAACTACAACATAATTTAACATTTTTAACACTAGAGCTACCGACAGTTGTTGTTACTTTTATTTCAAATGAATGAAACAAAATTAAAGTTCATTATATTAATCCTTTAGCTATCCCTCCAAAAGTGATTGCATCATTGCGAAGAAAAAATGTAACATGAAGTAGGAATAATAAAATAAAGTTGTCAAACCAGTCAAAATGACTGGTGTGGTAGTTCTAGTGTTAATGAGTTTAACCCTTATCCGACACACTGGGATCATATGCACCCCACGCTCATAATATAAGAATTTTGAATACCTAAGTAGCATTGGGGGGGGGGGGGGGGGGGGGATTTAATACATCACCTATCAACAATTAAAAGTTATGAATTTTTTCATAAAGTCACTTTTTTTCGCTTTTTTTCGATATTTTAATTTTTTAAATATACTTAATTTAAATTTGTGGCATATATAACCTATACTAAATTAAAAAGCACCCTTTCAAAAGGCTACAAAAAAATGGTGTCAAAATATTCAATAGTTCATTTTTTATGAAGGTTTTTGTCACTGGGGTGCACCTGATCCCAGTGTGCCGAGCACGTTATACCAGAGAAGTGTGCCGAATAAGGGTTAAATAATTGATTCGGTGTTACAAATAAAAAAGAAACTGAAACTACACTTCTTAACAATCATTAAAAAAAAATTGATGGCCCGATATTATGACTCGAAGGTGCCGGGGTAGGCCGTCGTGAAGAATGGGCGTTTTTCGCTGGTATGCAGAATTGAAAATGAACCGATTCCCTGAAAAAGAAAAAAAAATCCTGAGTACCTTTTTTTGTACATGTGCTCATCTGGTAAACCTCGCATATTTTCAAAATATTTAGTTTCAGGTTCCAAAAAAAATTTTGTTAAACCTGATATGAAAGGTGTGAATTAAAACATTTTTTTTAGAACCCGAAACTAAATATTTTGAAAATATGTGAGATTTACCAGATGAACACATGTACAAAAAGGTACTCAGGATTTTTTTTTTCCTTTTCAGAGAACCCGTTCATTTTCAATAAAAAAAAAGAAGTTTACCATCATTGGTAAACTTCTTTTTTTTCCAAGTAAATCTTTGCCCTGTAAATTATAGTCATCGTATCATATTACGTAGAAGAGATTTTGGTACATAATACATAGTTGCTACTAAGTAATGTTGTAAGTATAGTTAATGTCTTAGCTCGTGCTTCGAGAAAACTTCAAAAAAAATAAAAGTTTTTTCGTCGTCTAACGTAATGACGATAATATCATTCGATGAGATTGTGATGTTGGCAATTGACCCTGGTGCAAGGACGAATGATGTACGAATTTCTCGTCTTGTGGTATTATATTTGTGCTTTTGTCCAAGTATTTCTTTTTTTATGGTTTTTCGTTTTGAAATATAAAAATTACATGCATAACGGGTTTTTTATTCATACAAAGTAAGACTGAACCAAGACTGAATTATCAAGAGGAAAACAAACCCGAGTACCAAGTTTCAGTTCTATATCGTTGAATGCATTGATAACAGTAAAAACGAGAGAGAAAGATGGAATTGATCGCCATCGATTGGAAATTTCAAAAAATGATTATTTAAAAAGAAATGCTGATCTTTATCAATAAATTTTTGCGTTTAACGACTTACATATTGTACATATATATATATTTATAATTGATTTCCTTGTTAGTATTTAATTTCATGTGTGACACTGAAATTTTAGTTATGGTGGGATTTGCTTGTTACATATATTTTTTTACATAGAATTAAGCAAAATGGTTGTTCAGAAAAGCAAAAGTGACGCGATTCTTGCCATTATTTTCGATTCTTCTATTTTCCGAAATTCAACAGCCATCCAATTCACAAAAGTTTAACTTTCTTTTTAGAAGAAGAATTGAAAACTGATTATTCCAAGTACCGTGGTACATGTTTGTTTATAGGTAAGAAGAGACCATTAAATATAAAATCCAGGAGTCTAAAATAATGGCAAAAATCGCGTCACTTTTGCTTCAACCTGCTTTTTCTGTGCAAAGATTCTGCTTAATTCCATGGAGGAGAATATATGTGATAATTTCTTGTACCGCATTTTTAAAGACATATGATATCTTAGAAAGATTTCATGAAGAACCTTTACAATATTTCAAAATAAAAAAGAAATTTTTCGGGAAATATTGTATATCAAAAAATTAGTCGCGAGAGATTTCTGAAATTATCAGAAATTAAAAAAAAAAATGTCGTTTTTAGATCTCCATTAAACATTTAGCAAACATTACAGATATCTTCCGTGAAATATATTTAAATCGTTTGTTCAAAATCTTACAAAAGATATTTCATAAAAGATTTCACAAAAATCCTTAACGCGTTTCATAAGAAATAGATTATTAATTCCTCGAATTTTAAGAAAAACGCGAATCTGTTTTTCTTCTCCGCGAAATTCGGGTTGATTCTCTTGGTTTATTGCCACCCTCCTTTATTATTTTTCCACTTTCCTTTATTATTTGTTTAAACACCAAATCTGCAGCTTTTTATTTTTATTTATTTCGACCGGCTTTCTAATATGACGGTTAAAAAAAATTGACAGTCGCAAATGTGTTGGAGGTATGAGGAAAGAAGGACTTCGAAGGGGAACGAAAATACCCCTACACAAATTTAATCTCACTAAGCAAACGCAACGTTCCATTTACAATTCAACAAACGGTGAGATTCAAACGAAATTAGTATTTTATGAGAAAAAATGATTTCATATTGTCATAAATTTGAGAAGCCATAGAATCCAATTGCATTTGGCAACTGTATTTTTATATTGTTGCTAAATGCCTTTGATATGAGGAACTTTTTTGTCTGAATTTCCTTAGGAAAAAATTTGAACAAATAATAAGAAATATCATTGCATCCAACAACCTTAAATATTAATTAGGATTCGACGACTACCATCTGCATTTCTCCTTAATAGAAACAATAAGATATTGTAATATTCGATATAAAAAAGGTCCTCATATCAAAGGCATTTGGCAACAAAATAAAAATACAGTTGCTAAATGCATTCGGATTCTATGGCTTTTCAAATTTATGACAACATTATCTACCTAATTCTCAGTATCGATTGAAAACAAAATTGTTTGTATGTTCAATAATTAATATAATAGTAAGAAATTAAATTCATTTTTTCTCATAAAACACTAATTTCGCTTGAATCTTACCGTTTGTTGAATTGTAAATGGAACGTTGCGTTTGCTTAGTGAGATTAAATTTGTGTAGGGGTATTTTCGTTCCCCTTCGAAGTCCTTCTTTCCTCATACCTCCAACACATTTGCGGCTGTCAATTTTTTTTAACCGTCATATTAGAAAGCCGGTCGAAATAAATAAAAATAAAAAGCTGCAGATTTGGTGTTTAAACAAATAATAAAGGAAAGTGGAAAAATAATAAAGAATGGTGGCAATAAACCAAGAGATTTTTATAAGGGTTTTATGAGGTAATTTTTTGTTTAAATAAGAACGCGTATTTTTTATTGCAGAATTGCAATCCAAGAAAAAGAACAAGATTATTTTCAAACATTTTGTTAGAAGAAGTCAGTTTTTATAATATTCACCAAAATTAACAGAAATTTCAAGATTTTCAATAATTTTTCTGCATCGAAAACTGAAATTTATTTTTAAAAATCGTTAGAGACAAAAGTGATTAAAATTTGATAGAGATTCTTGAAAAAAATTCAAAATTTTTTTTATCAAACATATTTATTTGATTTAACATTTTTTCAACAGTCGAACTAAACATATCAATAAAAGAAGTTATGAATGTTTTTCAAGAATCATCTTTATCAAATTGTAAGCCCTTTTTGTTATTTTCGATTTTTCTCAAGAAGCTTTAGTTTTGAATTCAAAAATTGCTGAAAATCCCAGAATTACTCTTGATTTTTATGCACAAGTAAAATGTCATAAAAAACGCACATTTTCTACAAAAATGTCTGCGACAAAAGTTACGATTCTTTATTAAAAAATATGGACGCCAATTTTAAAAGAGTTACCCCATGAAAACCGCATAACACTCCACAAAAAATCGAAACACATTTTGAACAAGTATTTTGAGATGTCCCTCTCGAAATCCAACAAAATTTGTCTGAAACATTTTCGTACAAATTTTTTTAATTTCTAAAATATTCACCCGATCAAAACAAAATGACAAAACTCGGTATGCAAAAGTCAGCGACATTACCGACATTTATTGCGCCAGCAATTTTGCAATTTTTACTTCAGATTCAGAATCAACGATCCAAAAAATCTTAGTATACAAAGTTTCATCGAGGATCGTGCAAAATTGCGGGAGTTATTAAAAAAAATGTACATATATGATCCATTACCACTTTTGGCATTTTTTTGGTGCAAATATGATCGAAAATATCACCGATGTGGTTAAACAAGCATGATATTGCGCTCAAGTTTCGAATTGTCGTGAATTGAGAAGAGGTTTTGGTGATTGAAGGGAAAAGAGTCGTAAGATGATAGGGGCAATGAGTGTATGTGATAAAGTTATTGATGAAGGTATAAAATTTGTTGATGTAGAATTTTTATTGAAGAGGATGAACGGTGCATTCTAATGCGACAGTTCAGAGTGTAAACGAAAGAGAAATTTTGACAAAAGATGGAATTATTGTTGAAATGCGGCTTCGCCTCGGAACGAGGGATATTGTATAATATAAATAAATACTCGGTATAGCCGCCTTGTTTGCTGCGTATATATGCGAAAAAGAAAACTAGAGAAAAATTATTTATAAGACAGTATATTTCATGAGCAATGATGTTTAGAGTGAGAAGAAATTGTATTTCCGTTAGTGTTTAGTAGTAATGAAAAATGAAATACAAAGCTGTATTCGAATTAATTAATGTTTCCAAAGGATCTCGAAAAATTATTGATAAAAATTAAGAAGAAATAAAGGACGCTTTTGAAGAAAGGCACAAAGGAGTAATAACTTTTGTCAAACAACAAGTGTTAGCCCCTTCTTAAGTCAAACATATTTTTGGCACTTTTCGTTGGCACTTGGGTCGTTTAAAAATTGATTAAAAATTGCACCGCATTAAACTTATCGTCTTCTTTAATTTCAGAAAAAATTGTATGATAGTTAACTATTGTTAAAATAGCCAATATATGTTATCTTATAACAAACTAATATTTAATATAAAGAAAAATCGTAGAATTTAGATGCTTTTTAATTGAAGCTGAATAAATTTATTGGTAAAAATAAAAGAGAGAATACCAAGAGAAAAACCAAAAAACAGGAAAAACATTGAATTTCGCTTTGGACATGAATGACCCAGATTGCTGACCAAAAGTTAAAAAGATAGATGTACGGGTGTTGACACAACACTGATTCGTTTTTCCTTTCCTATTTTATTTCTTTAGCCCAATTTCCTATTGTAATAAAGACATATCACGATATAATAGTGCCCATAATTATGAAAGTGGTCTAAGTCATATTTTTTTGTGTTGATCAATTTAAAGGATTTGTTTTAAATAAAATAAAAAATGTTTTTACATTTTGCAACATTGAAAGTTGGAGTTTTATTGGTCCTGATTAATGAAGAAACATTGAAGTATTGCGAGATAATTGAAAATCTCATCTTTTTCAAATCTTGAGTTAGACCACTTTCATAATTATGGGCACATATCTTGAAATAATGAAGCCGCAATGGAGATTAAGGGGGTCAACCCATGTGGCGGCCGTGTTTTTTTGAGATTTTTTCGGTATTATATTATAGTATTATATTATATTATATTTTATTGTTAGTATTTTATACGGTATTTAGATTTCAAGTTACCTTTTCCTTTTATTTCCCTGACGGAAACCTCAGGGAAATACGTTCAAAAACCGGATTGTAAACTAAGATAAACTGTCCAATAATTGACAACATGCCGGTGAAGGACCATTGCACAAACAAATATAAATTATAAGCTTTGAGGTGAGTAAATGTTTGAAATTTGATTCATTTGAAGCTGCAATCTTTCATATTTACGTATGAGTGTGATAAACAAATAGTAACAAGGTATTTTCAAGGGTGTAGAATCACGTGGTACCACTCAAAAAGTCCGAAAAAAAATTGTAATAATGAAAAACGGAATATAATAACAAAAAATTAAAGTAATTTTACACATTTCTAACGTTTTTCTCAAAAATAGGGTTTTACACACTAGGTGGGTTTCGTCGTAGACGGTCACATATTAGTATAGTTTAGTGTGTATTACAGGTTCGTTTATGGCGATTTGTTGATAGACTGTTTAAAGTTTTGTTGTATAATCATTCAAACAGAGCGCATCTGTGGCAGAGGACAACTTGTCGTATGCTCTGCATTTGCACTTTTAGAATAACTCTGATAAAATGTTAAATTTACTGACAATGAGTAACGCTTTATTTACAACGAACATGAATATTAACCCTTAGAGGTCACCAGGAGTCAAAATAACCCCAAGTGCAAAAATGGTTTTTTTACCCATTGCCTCCTTGCTGATTTTTTTTCGCCATTTAGAAAATTTGATAAAAATTTTTTGCCATGATATTCTCATTCTAAAAGGTTCAAACTAATTCCTGAATTGTTATGAGTCATTCGGATACGATACTGGCAACGCGGCGATCGTTTAAACATGGCTGGGGTCATTGCGACCCCGTGTGATGGGCGCGTTATTTCCAGAACGTGTGACTTCTACGGGTTAATGTTAGTATAAATATTTCTTTTTCCGATGTTTATTTATCGTTCAGATTTGTCAAATTATTCTCATAAAACATCAGAAAAGTGCTACAAATTTCCACAAACGTTATAATAAATTACACAATTTTAAAAATCCTTTTGAAGCATCAGTATTACTTGAAATCGTAACTCAGAATTTCGTTGCCATATGTGCGTAAACAAGTCGTGTAATTGAACTTCATAAATAATGCCATCTATTGAGTGTAATTGCCGCGTATCCTACTTTATCGACAGTAAATATTGTATTTGTAGAGAGCGCCATTGTGCCTGTTAGTTGTTGGCATAGAATAATGGAAGAGGAATAGATACCTCCATGAAGTTAGCTGGGCAAAATTAGATTTTCTTTATTTTCGTTTGCACAAACCGTTTGATGGTCGTTTGATAACGTTTGGTACACAAAAGAAAACGTTTGATAATTTATGCGGTTTTTTGAAAATTCAAAATGAAAATTGATACCAAAGTTGGCCGGCACACTCTTATTTTTTATGATAATTAGTTCGTTTTGGAAGTATTCGATAGGAAATCGTTTGATGGTTACGTAATCAATAATTAAAATAAAAAAATTTAATCTTGCCCGGCTAATTTCATCCCCCCCTCACCCCACTTTTGTAAGTAAGCATTCACCGCAGTAGTACGATATGGAAACGTTGCCCATGAAACCTAAAACGGGTCGAACCAATTTTTCTAATAACGCGTTACTTTTTAAAAACCCTGTATATCTTTTGGGACTTCTACCGCTAAATAAGATCTCTTTTCTAATCTTTAAGGAATACGCTATGTTCCCCTTAACAATTTTTTAGTTGCGGAATGGTTCTCATAATTTTTGATTACTTTAAAAGGAACTTCAACTTTTAGGATTTTAAATATTTAAACTATTGCCACACTTTTCTCCCCTAACACACCGCTTATCGCAAATACTGTTTATTAACTTTTGCAATTAATGGATCAATGAATTTCAATTAATTAATATTAATTATTAAGAATGTGAAAAATACCATTTGTGTAAAGAAAATAATGTAATTATGAAATTCCAAAAAGATTACATCTAAAAGAATACTTATTTCAAAACGAAACGTTTCAGTTTGAGACACCAATAAGAATATTTTTTTCAAAACAAACAAAATCGATCTGGATATATATATAGATGTATGGAAAAACCAATACATCCAAAAACCATTTTAAGTACATATACTGTACATTTAAATCAGAATAGGATTTTAAAAGAATATAAACATGGAAAATACCTTGGAAACCTAACAGTTGTCGGTGAAACGAACGATGACCAATACTGTTTGCTTATTAATTTGTGTCTCAAACGTGAAGAAAAGAGTTGTTCGGAGATTAGAATAGTGCAATTAGGTTATGAAGAATTGGACAGGCCTGGTCATAAACGAGGAAATTGTACACGAGAGGCAACAAGCGGGCGCCGATGAGGTAGTTCAGGCAGCATAATAAACAACGGTGCACACACGTTCATCGACGCCCCTATAAATGCGTAGGGGTTAGAAACTATTGTAAAATAATGGGAAAACTAAGTTTAGGAAGGGATGGGACCAAGACGATAAATAGAAAAATCTGGACAAAAGGCTCAGTCTTAGTTTTGGACTTTGGGGAAGAACATTGTCTGAGAACGTATTGGTAACGTTTGTCCTGTTCAATATAAATCCTGACGGAGGGATAAGCCATCCTTACATACTGTTTTTTCTATTTAGAAATAAAAGAACACAATTGAATTTGGAAAAAAGATTAGAAAATCATAAAAGAATATTTGAAAACGAAAGGTTTCGGTTCCATACTTGGCTAAGAATATTCAAATTTTCCGTGCAACAGGAAAGGCATTGGCAGCACTGCGACGGTGGAGATGAACTTCCGGAGAATTCCAGACGATACGTCGTCTGTCTATCGACAGTATTAATTTCTCCTAGCGTTTTATACGAACTCTTTCTCGAAATAACCCAGTGTTTTTTTTCCAATTAACGTTACAATCTTTAATAAGGGTTAAGCATTCCAATTGAAATTGAAGTGAACCATAGGAAAAGTTTAAGTGAACGTGTATAACCGTGAAAGATGCGCTGGTCAAGTGGAACGGTCGCCACAGATTTTTGTGGTTAACAATCAATTTTCCTACATCGAAAAGGAAATACTAATTGATGGATTTTTAAAGAGTCATCTTGCTTCTACGATAATAGCAATAATCGTACTTTGATGGTTCCGAAAGGTTTTGTTAGAAAGGAATAAGGCAGTAGTAACTCGATAAATCATCGAATTTCTACAAAATTTGAACGATACATAAAATAAAGCACGTTCGAAGGTCATCAGGACGATTTTACCGGTGAAGAATCGTGTTAATTGTCCATATAAACCAAACCCAAAGACCTCGGTGTTGTTAATTGAGTGAATAACAAAAGGGGGACGTAATAGAACGATGGAGAAAAAGAAGGAAGACAAAGATTGCCTTATTAATCTGCAAGAAAAGGATTCGCTACCTGAAGAAGACTGTGCAAATGCAGAAAGGGATTACGGCTGCGCGCATTACAAACGAAAATCGAAATTCGTTGTAAGTTTTCTTTCGTCGCTTTCATTTTGGCTCTATATACCTACTCTATATGCATATACATATATATATATTTCGGTAAATGGAAGTGTGTAAATGTATGTGTTTACTTTCTCTCTGTCTCTTTCTCTCTCTATATATATACATGTATACATATATCTTTAATATTTGATTGTTTATTTTTAAAGATTTTTTTTCAATTTAGAATTCGCGATAGTTGGGTTTACAACATCTACAAAAATATCTATAATATATAATATATGATTTACATATATAGAAGAATGAAATATTTTATTCTTCTATAAATTGTATTCTTTATGTATATATTATAATTGAGTTATTTAGTAATTATATTATCATTATTTATTTGTTTATTTTTGGACACAGTAGAACTCGCTCGCCGTTTCAGTACCAGGGGTCTTTGTTTCCAAATAAAAAATTGCCAAGTGGCGCAATAGCGCTTTTTTCATTCCTTATTTCAAACATGCTGACATTTTTGGACATGGAATAGAAGAAGCGCGATTGCGCCGCTTGGCACTCTAACGGTTAAGCGGCGGTGGTTGGATAACTTGTGGTTTTTTGAGTAATATAATATTTATTGCTTCATGAAACCTTTTTGCGTATTTAGCCTTTAAAAGTATTATAATAATTTTATTGGTATTTGAAAATACATTACGCCATAAAAAAGCATAAATTCGAGGTGCGAGAGTCACATTCGAATTCTTAGGTCTCGGTTTTTCGACCTAGTACTCCCCAGTTAAGAATCTATTTTTTTAATGCGCACTTTACAATATTTAATTTCATTATGTATAAAAAAATAACACTTCCTTTTATAGCTATTACATAGACAGATTTTACAAAAAAAATTATACAATTTTCTATTCAAGATTTATACATTATAATAATAAATCAGATATACAGAAAGTGGAATGTTCTACTCTCGGGCACTTATTATACTATTTACGTATATTGCAATTTGGTTAATTAGCTATTTATTCTTTTAGATTCTATTTTTTTTTAGTTTTTCATCTACGATATCTGCATTTAGAAAAATAATAATGCTTCTTACTCAACTAATATACGAACCTCTAAAAAGGAAGATAGACCTGACTTTATATTAATCGTTGGCGTACCAGAGGGTTTTGAAAAAAGACGATCGAAAAGCGCCAA
The DNA here is from genome assembly GCA_949825005.1 of Gasteruption jaculator. NCBI lineage: Eukaryota > Metazoa > Arthropoda > Insecta > Hymenoptera > Gasteruptiidae > Gasteruption > Gasteruption jaculator. The sequence goes on along the minus strand of OX463765.1, from coordinate 3,335,475 downwards.
GGAGTACGATCACGCTCTTTCGATTACGCGTCTAAAAAAGCCGAAGAGCGCAATCGTGCTCCTTTAATTACGTTTTTGATTAAAAGCTGTATTTTGGAAAAAAAAATGTGCTGGCTTTTTTCGACACAAAATCTGAAGAGCGCAAAAGTGGCTTGTGGTACTCAAATGGTTAAAAACCAATATATTCAAATAATATATTATGTATACATTATAAGAATAGAATATTTTAATACTGCGTATAAAATATTCCATATGCGTATATTACATATTATATGATTATCAATACATAAATATATTTATGAGCTAGAAAAAAAAAAGTGATACACGTGAATGATCTTTCAAAAATATTAATTCTGTAAATGGGAGCAGCAAAAGTTTGAATTTTAATCAAACTCCAACCGGAATGCTGCTTTAATCAATGAGAAATCTTACTGTTGCTAATGAGTACTTGATGAGGCAATATAGATATATACATATATATATTAATATCAAAATAGACTGCTATGAAATGAATAATATATATAAAGCAGTAGCTAGAACATAAGACAATGTTTAGATTTAAAAACGTGAGAATGTTAATAGGATAAGACGAATTTAAAGTATTTATTTTCCCTCATTTCAGAAATTTGATTAAGTTTAATTTAATTCAATTCAGTGAGTATAAATTTATATAATACATACTTAAAAAATTGCTTACTAATATATAAAAACCAATTTTTAGTCGCATACAAAGAAATACTTAATGAATTGTAACGACACTGAAGATGGACCAAGACCAAGTCTAAAACGTTTGTGTTAAGAAGAAATTAAAAATAAAAAGACCCTAAGGAAAAATGAAAAAGATGGAGACTGTATATATATATAGATTTATATGTGCCCATAATTATGAAAGTGGCCTAAGTCATATTTTTTTGTGTTAATAAATTTAAAGGATTTGTTATAAATAAACTAAAAAATGTTTTTACATTCTGCAACATTGAAAGTTGGAGTTTTATTGGTCTTGATTAATGAAGAGAAAAAATGTATTGCAAGATAAAATGATGCAAGATAACTGAAAGTCTAATCTTTTTCAAATCTTGACTTAGACCACTTTCATAATTATGGGCACATATATGTATATACATAGAAGCAAGAAAATGCTCGTTCTTTGGAAACATTTAAAAAAAAGAGATAGGATAGGGCCCCAGAGAAACTTCTAATCATTAGTACACCTGCTTTTATTTATTTAATGGCATTTTCCTTCTTGGCTGATAGTTTTATCAGGATCAGTATAGTATATATATCAATTGTTATTTTTGTGGGAACTGTGGCATATGTATGCACGTAGAAAGTCTTTTTTTATGACAAAACATGAACAATTGTTTGACCTTCAAACGTTTTTTCGCGCAGGCCCTTAATCATGTTAGAAAAGGCTATTTATTACTACTTGCGAATGGTCGGTTCAATTTCACAGTGTGTGTCTGTAATACGCAATGTACTATACAAAAGCAAAAGCACAGATCAATAATAGGTGTACCTTCCTTCGCGCGCCACACCATCTTACAACGTGCATTTTATATGCAAGTACGAGAGAACGTGCGATCCAATATAAAAGATGCTTTTTCGGCAAATGAATTTTTCTTTTTTTTTTACTTTCATGCCAGTTCAGTATCATGGTTAAGCTACTTCTCTGTAATAATTATTAGAGACTGAAATAATTTGAGTAGTTTTAAGAAATATTATAATAAAATATCAGGAGTGTGAATTGATCTTTACAGATTTTTTTAATCATCTAGTAAACCTATTAAAAGTTAAAATAATTTAAAATCTTTTTAGGGTTTTATGGTGTGAGAGTTGGACTATTTAGTAGGCTATGTGATTTGCGTAGCGAGCCCACGGGACATGTTGGAATAGTGCGTTTAAAAATGGCAACTGATACGTTACATATAGGTCACTGTATTCTGTATGAATTCCAACAAGGAACAAATGCCGCTAAAGCACATAAATCAATTTATACGATTCTTGGAGATAGTATTGTATCTGACGAAACGTGTAATTACTGGTTTAAACATTTTAAAGAAGGTGATTTTGATCTCAATGACCGTGAACGTTCTGGGCAGCCACAAAAATTTCGCGCCGATGATTTGGAAGCTTTACTCCGGGAAAATTCTGCTCAAACACAAGCGGAACTGGCATCTCAGTTGGGAGTTCAACGGATTGCATGCATTGGGGAAAAAATTTGTAAAAAAATCTGGAAAGATTAATTCACATTCCTAATATATTAGGAAAAGGAAAGCAAATAGACGTAAATTTTACTACTTTACAGCTTTTTCTACAACTCGGATTGTATGTATCATTGCGATTCATAGTACGAAATTTACAGTACAGTAACATTTTCTAGTGACTTGTAAAAAATTGTAATAAAGTTGCAAAATGTACAGGATTCAAATTTTTTTTCTTCCGCCCAATAATTACAAATTTATTAGGAAAGAAACTTTCATTATCTTTAAATTCGACGAAGCTAAAAGTTAACGGTAAATATTATAGCGTTTTAAATTTGTAGAATGAAAATTTTGCAAACTTTCTTCGGATTGAAATTTTTTTCTTTAAATTGAAACTTCAATTTCCAAATAATCTGAAATTCTATAGGCCCTTGGAAATAAAAGGAAGTTATTATAAGAAAAATGTTTAACAATTCGCAAAATTCCTATATCAGAAGCGTAAACGAACACTCGAGCTTGTTTATAAAAACTCTTTAAGATTTTTCTCCTCAATTTTACATTTTTTCATAAGTTTTAGTTAAACATACATTTTTTTGTTATTAATAACTGAAGATTGGAGTAATATTTAATTAAAATACTAGAAGCTGAATATTGTAGATTCGAGAAATGTTTGAGATTACAGTCAACAGTTCTGTTAAATTAATCAACGAACTTGTGAATCGATGATTATAATTATGACTAAAATTCTAATGTGAAGTAGGGTTGCCCCAAAATTGGAAAACACAATTATAATATGTCGCATTCTGTAACTTTTGGTTTGCCCTTGTTTCATGACAATGCTGTTTGGTATATTATCTATATATAGCAGAGACTTTGCCTTAAAAATTACGATAAGAATTTCACACATTTGCGTAATTCTTTACACACGATTTGGGCAAGAAAGTTCACGAATTATGGGGTACTATCGCAAGTGAATTGTCACCTGCAGCGTTGTTAGTTACGAATTTTGTAGAAGATTGCACAGCATTTTTTCGTTTGCACGATATTGATTTACAAGTAATAAGCAAGTAAAATAAACTTTTTTTCTTGTCAGAAGAACTAAAGGGGAAGAATTGAATGTGTCTATAAGAAAACTAAACATTTAGAACTAATGAAATAGTCGTGACATAATTCTCTAATAATGCTAGACCATTCTTTCTGTGGAACAGTGTAACTTTTTTTATTCTTCGCACCTTTTGTTTTATAAACACATACATCAAATCGAGCTACTTCTTAATTATACTAATTAATTTTAATTCTTGGAAGCCTCACTTTACCAGAATACCATAGCGGGCAACTATGGGTTTTCCAGACCCCCATCAATAGAAATTTGTGTCGAATGGAAACTTGCCCTTTTTTTATAAAAAAATTGTACAATAATCAAATGGGTCGCCTCAAAAACGTTGTAAGGTACAAATTGGAAATTGTTCAAAAACCCCGGAAAATGAAAATAATAACTTGATGGATTTTTTTAAACGATTTTTAAAAGAAATGATGTGCTTTTTTAGAAATGGAAGGATTTAAAAAAAAAATCCATCAGTTAAATTTTTTCATTTTCGAGGGTTTTTGAACAATTTGCAAATTGTACCTTACAACGTTTTTGAAGTGACCCATTCAATTGTTAAATGTTTGTTTAAACGGATAGTAAAGATTACTTTGTGGAAATATAATATTTATTATGAAAAAAAATTGTAGAATTTCAAAAACGAAAGGCAAGCTAAGGAATAATATTATTATTTTTTTAGTGCGAATAACTGAATATCCTTAAACATTAATAGTTGGCAATAAATCATTAATTGAATGGGACAAATATTTTCCATAAGAAATAATAACTTTTACTTCCAAAAAGTACTATATTATTGTCGAATGTAATTCATTTAACAGTCTCTTCAAGACTTTTCCTTGGTGCAAAGTAATTCATCCGTCAATTTCTATAAATAAATATTCCATACAATTATAAATGAATACGTAAGAACTTTGCCCTCATCATTTGTTTGAAACTAACAATCTTAGATGCAATTGTACGAAAAAAAAGAAAAATAATTTAAGGTGGAGTTTTACAACCTGAATAAATTTATATCTTCTTTCAATGCTCTTTTTATTAACACAAAATAATTTTCAATGTTATATTATTGTAAGCAAATTACTATATTACTTTTTTCTAAGTGGAATGAAATTTGGATCTATGTTAATCGGTGTTGGATTGCAAAAATTCTAATAATCAAAAGTTACATTTTTTTAAATCGCTATGGTTCTATTAAATATGTTGTCATTTTCTTAAATGTTTTATTATGAATTTGAAATATTATTTAATTACCGTCTCCAAACTTTTTCAAATTTACAAATAGAGAATTGATTATTTTTCAATTCGAATCCCAACTGATCCCTGCTACATTTTAATTTTTGCAAACATATTTTCAGGAGTATAATTATAATTAAGGATACTCATTTTGCAAAGTCCTTAATCTTATATTTTATCTGTTTCAGACACCTTGTTGTAACAAAGTCTATGCCTGTCGATTTTGTCACGATGAACAAGAAACACATACGGTTAATAGAAAAGAGGTAACTGAATTAATATGCGTACTTTGTGAGACTCGTCAACCAGTACAAGCGACATGTCAGAATTGCCATTGCCGATTTGGCAAATATACTTGCCTAGAATGTAATCTGTTTGATGATGAGGATAAAAACCAATATCATTGCGAAGGATGTGGGATTTGCAGAGTCGGAGGAAGAGACAGATTCTTCCACTGCGCTAAATGTAACATGTGCCTACCGATTCAGCTGCAAAATGGTCACAAGGTACATTAGTATTCAGTTATTGTAGAAATGAAGACGGAGACGAACTTTGAATCTTCTTCAAGAATTATGAAATTGGAATTAACATTTATAGTAATTAACGTTAATTTAATCCTTTGTTTACAGACGGAATCGTGTAGGTCCGTTAACTCTTAGCTGGTACACTCCTGGGGCTTCTCAGACCCCGCCGACAAAAATTTCTATTTCATGGAAACTATTGACTTTTTCAACTTCTAGAAATTTTGTTATAGTTGTTAAATGTTGTTCTAACAAGACAGTAGAGATTTTTTTTAATCAAAATATTCAGTATAAAATATTCAGTATAAAATATTCAGTACAAAAACTAAACTAAAGAATTTTCTTCTTACAATGATGCTGAAATCGGTATTGTCGGTGCGTGTCAGACACCAATAGGCCAGCTAAGGGTTGACTAAAAATGTCTTATTTTACTGTTCGCTGTATATTTTGCAAACGTCATTTTTCTGTAAAATAAAAAATGAAGAAAAAAAAACATTTATTCAATGAGTAAAGGATCAGTAGCGTAACTATAAAAAATATTTAAAAAGAGGGAAAATAGTAGATGCATTCAATAAAATTTCTGTAAATTGGTACGAAAATTTCTTAGCATTTTTTTAAATATAACATAAATACTGTGTGTTGGTTTAATAATTTCAAGATGTCATTAATCATTTTTTAAATATTTTTACAGTGTGTCGAGAATGTTTCTCATGCGAATTGTCCAGTATGCTTAGAAGATATACATACAAGTAGAATTCCTTGCCACATTCCTGACTGTGGTCATTTACTTCATCGTACCTGTTTTGAGGAGTTGTTACATTCGGGGCATTACGCATGTCCAACATGTCAAGTATCTCTTCTGGATATGACTGATCTCTGGAAGTTCTTGGACACCGAAGTGTCCTTGACTCCGATGCCATGGGAATACAAGGATTATAAAGCTGATATCTTGTGCAAGGATTGTCACGAGGTAAAAGAATACTCACGTGCATGTCGATAACAGTTATATGTATTTAAATTCATTCGAAGAAAGTCTGCTTACTACTGATATACCAATGTACATGCTATGAAAGTGAAGTTTAGTGTTCGCACGTTGGTGATAAAATTCAAAATACTCATCACTGAGCAATCCGACCTTCGAAATGCAAAGAATTTCGAATTTTGTTAAATATCGAGAATTATCGATTTAATTACTCATTATTTGTAACTATTTTATATTTATTTTAATATCGCATTTTAGAAATTTAGTACAGTTATAATTTTAAACTTTGTAATATTCTCTTTCGGAATTTTGAATCTCCATAGTCGCAATGTTAGAGAATAGAATTTGGAAAAAATTGAACGAAACCTTTACTTTGAAATTCGTGAAATTTAAAGAAGATTTTAAACTGACAAAAATGGAAGTTATTGTATTCTTTTTTTATTCAGAAAAGTTACAAGATTATATACATTCAACAAATTTGCAATTATTTACGCTGAATTGTTTTAATTTAATTTACTTTTATTATGATCTTAAAGATTTTCGCTATTTAGAATATATTGCTAATTTTCTGAGAAACTTGGTTATTTTTAAATATTTCAGAGACACATTGATTTTGGAAAGTAAAAATTTCATATAGATTTATGAAAATTTTTTAAATGTTTTTACGCTTATAAACAATCATTAAACTATTATATCCAATTTGCAGGAATCGACAGTCAAATTTCACGTTGTTGGTTTGAAATGCTTAAACTGCGGAAGTTACAACACATGCAGAATCAAGGGATCGCCGTCTCCTGGTAATAGAAAATTCTCATTTCAAAAACTTAGCATTTTTGTATTACCTAAACAGCGTGTTTCCTATTTTTTTAAAATAAAATTCGCGGAGTTGCTATTCTAAGATTTCTATTCATTCTTAAAATCTTTGAAATAAAAATTACTATAAGTTTTACATCAAAATCGACAAAAATTATCTTAAAATTTTTCGACTTTTAGCTGTAAAAATAAAAGGAGAGTTTAAAAAAAAATTGCTACGATAAAGACGGCCTTTTATTATGTAGGTTAAGGTCTCCAAATTAAAAGTTAATCGGTCCAGCTATTTTCGAGATATTTCTCATACGCAGTATGAACACATGTTTTCTAAAAAAACACGCGTAAAGTTTGACATTCGGTTAAAACGTAGACATTCGAGCGATTAGCTTTATTATTTTGATACATATTGTAACAATGTTCTTTAAAATAGAAAAAACTAGGAGTAATTGCATACATTACGATTCTAAAATAATGAGAAAAGGACCTATTTTTTACACTTTGCGTTTATATGTATAGCCCCTTAAGAAATGGCAAAACTTTTGAAAGACCAGAATATTTCTTTCATTTTCTTGTATATTACTGTCAAGTAAAAGCTAGTAACATAAATCATATCTTTTTTCAGATCTTGAGTCGTTAGACGTCGCAGCTGGTGGAAGTGCTACGGATGAAAATGAGCATCCTGCGAATCAGGGTTCTCAGTAATATATATCTATACATATATATAAAAATGTTAATCTTTAGGCGATAAGAAGAGACCTGGTAATCTTCTGTACATTCGTTTTACGGTGACTCTTCTTCATACAATTATTGCGACACATTTTTAAACGAAAGTTTGTTGAAATATTGAGTAGACGTGTTAAATCTGAGGGCGGAATACGAAAAGACGCAAGGAGACACTGTTGTTGCTCATAAAAGCTAAGAAAATTGCAATTAGGAAAATTCACTTGTTTACTGTCTGCTCATAAATTCAAGAATGCTTACTTCGACGCGAAATATTTCGATGAAAAACAGTCGAAGTTCTGTTTGACAAACGGTATCCGAGAGTAACGATATTTAATTGCGTTGAATTATTAAATTCGTTGTTCTTCACGCAGTAAAAAAACTACGTGGGAGTGAAAAGTTAAAAAATCGATGAAATTGATTTTAAAGATGGCCTTTCAATTTTATAAAATATTTACTCATTTTTCTATTATTTACCATCGATGGTAATGGGGAAACTTGATTTGTTTAGATATTGTGTGAAGCATGTTCGCAAATATGATGCACAAATTTTCAAAAGCCCAGTCACACAATTTTGGAAGTCATGGAAAGCGGTTACTTTTGCTCTTTCAATCGCATTTTTTTTTTTTCATACGATTCGACAAGAATGATGAAACTGTGTGACAATGCCACCAAAGGACAAACCTTACAGACACTAATTGTCAAAAAAGATTTTCGAGTTTTTATCGATTATGAATTTTTTTCTTACATATCAAAGTGATCGCTCTTCAATTTATCGGCAGACACAGTATTACGTTTACCCTTGAGTGGAGACTTTTCTTTGCCTTGTTACAAATTCCAATCATGGTAAATGTTTTGATGAGCTAGCGTTCGCTAAAGCAGCGACGAAATATCATTGTCGTTTGGATTCCATTTTACTTATATGTAGATGAAAAGCGAAGAACGTCTCTACGGGGGGTGTTTTTAAAACAGCCGTATGAGAATTCCGAAGTCATTCCGAAATTACATTCCGAGTTCTGAAAAATGTTATTATATACAAGAATATCTTTACACAGATGCGTGCTTACCCTCTGTGGCAGCGTGTTACGGAGCACATACGAGAAAACACGTGTATTCAATTACTTTGGTATATGAAAGATCTTACATAAACCATAACAAAAATGATAAGATAACGGAAGTTGCACATTCAGTGCATCGAATTCACAGTAGAGACTCAATCTTCGGGAGATAACCCAATATTTAACCCTTTTAGGCGCAGTGGGACGTATACGTCCCATCTAATTATTTGCAGTTTTGTTTCACATTTCTGATCTATTTTACAATTTTTAAATGCATATCAGCACTTTTTAGATTCTCGAAGGTATATTTTATGCAGGTTTTAGAAAAACTTTCATGAGTTAATTCATTTCCATATTTGTATCAAACTTTTAATTTGGTCTGATAAGTAACTTGGTTTGACATTAAATATGATAATAATTTAATCATTTGCAACATATTTTGCCATAATCTTCTCGAAATTGAACGCATTCGTTTCAATTTACTTTTTTGTCTACATTCGCGATTCCCTGGCGGAAGTATTAACACTATTTCTACCAAAGGTGTCAAATGACACGTTTTAGAATTTTAATTTAGAGTTATTTTCGAGGTTTAATTGAATCTTTTTTTTAAATCCACAAATAGGATATGTAAAAAATTTGATATTGATTAAGAAAATCTATTTTAATAATAATTCAATATTTTTGGTTTTGGATTTTTGGTTACGTATAAGTAGCACGGTAGAAATAGTGTTAATACATAAACTAAGTTACCTATGAAACCACTCACGTAATGTAAAAATCTGGAATCTGGAATCTTGATATTAAAAAAATATGCCCCTCGGAGGGTTAAGCAACCCAATGTTAATGAAACAATAACAAATAAAAGTTTTGACCGAGTAGCGCTGGATTTAACGTAAACCCAGAAATGAAAAACCGGGGAAAAGATGGAAATAATTAAATTTGCAAAAAGAAACAATCGGTGAACTAGTAACTCTGAAAATTACTAGATTTATATGACAAATATCTAATAATAGAATATGTACGTTCATAGCAAAGCAGAAATTGCTTGAGAAATTAACCAAAATAACACATGTGTAAATATCGATAACAGTGCGGTAGAGGTCACGCCATTATTAACAACTTGTAACAACAAAAACATCACATTATCAAATATACTTTCCACCATTCCGAAATATGTTCTAGAAGAATTTGCTAAAATCGGTATAGAACCAGTGACACGAAGAAATTCTGAAAACTGGGAAGAACGACTCACGATTTTCACGTGCTTCAAGCTTTAGAGGAAACGAATACCCATTTGTCCCGAACACGTACACGAAGTACCTGAATATTTACAGATGAATTTTCAAAACAGTAACAGATACTGGATGGATATGTCAAATCAGTCGCTTATGCTTTTACAAGAAACAAGGACAGTTTGCCATGACTGCCGGCAATCAACCGACAATAATATGTATAAACACCTGACTGAAGTGATAGAAACAAATAATTCAGTCGCATGCTACCGATAAAACGTATATTCAACCGGAGATGATGGATAGAATATCGGAAATAGACGAGAATAATGTTTCGAATTGAGAAAGATATTCCAATGTCTTCGAAAGTGGTTGTGAAAAGAATTGAATTGTCGGAAATCGTAACAACAAAAACATCACATTATTTATATACTTTCTACCATTCCATCGCATCGCATCAGTTGTATGTTGATGCGATATTTTATTAAAAATTCTTCTTTGGAACAGGATTCCACTAAATGGAAAACTCAAATGGGAATGAAAAATTTGCAGAAAAAGTTTAGAAAAAAATATGCGCAAATGGAATATGTTCTGCAAATTCAATAAATCATTTTTTAGTTTTGGAAGTAGACAAAGAGTGACCGCAAAAACTAGCCTGAATTCGCTCATTTGCGCATCCTCGAATTCGAGTTTCCAATCCATACTAAAAGTTAGTTCATTATAGGGCATCGATCCTCTTGTTTTGAAGTTTTTGGGTTGGTCTGGCTTTTTGTTTTAGAGATTTGCAGTACCGAATTTTCGCTTTGTCTACCTGTAGGTAGATTGTTTCAATTTTTGCAGGTCAATCATTCCAAATTTATGACTAACAATAAGAGCGAAAAGTGTTGCAAATAAAGGTACTATTTCTACCAAAGGTATCGAAAGACACCTTTTAAAATTTTAATTTAGAATAATTTTTGAAGTTTAATTTACTCATTTTTTGAAATCCACAATCGGAAAGTGATTAGGAGAGCAATTATGCATCTGTAAAAATCTTAGTATTGAATTAAAAAATCTATTTTAATTATAACACTATATTTTTTAAAGTTGTTAATCAATTTTCAGAAATATTTTGCTTAGAATAAAACCCCTTTCTTCTATCCGCAAGAAAGTTTCAAATTCAGACAAATTTGAAACTTTCAGATAACTGATATCTCATAAAGTAAATTTTAGCATAGATTGGAAGTCCGAATTCGAAGGCGCAAAAATGAACGAATTTCCCGGTCACGCTTTGTTACCGTAATTAGAAAAATACATGAGAATGAAGTTTCGGATAAAAAGAGACGTTCCGATCTCAACTTCGAAGGTGGTTGTAGAAAAAATTGCTGTGTTAGAAATTGCATTTTCTAACTTTGAACATTTTTTTGTATCACCATCTGTTTGTATAAAAATTCGTCGTAAGAATTTTCCAAATATTTGTTGGAGTAAAAGAGATGAAATATGGAATGTATCCAACAACAAAAAGCTCATTGCGAAATGCGACTATTTATGGGACAAATAATGGATATTAAAAAAGGTCAAGAAAAAATGACGATAAGATTTCCCATGCGATTGGGAATCGCATCCTTTGCACGTGAAACGACATATCTTTTAACGAAAGAAAACCTAAAATCCTGCGAGATACAAAAACATCTAAACCAGGATATGAATTTTTAAGGAATACCCCAGAGAATCCAGAAAAGACCTTACCAAGGAACCACGCCTTAGTGTAATAATCAAAAAATCTAATTAGGCAATAATCGAAAGAGTACAGTAAAAAGTGGTTCTTGACACAAAAATTATATGCCCTTCGAGACAGTCTGCCCATTATCGAGACATTAAGTCTTCAAGTTTGCTAATTTATGTTCATTATAGCCAAGAAAAATCGAAGAGGTCGTGGTTCTGATTCAAAAACGTTAATAATCAGATTAAGGTAGTTCTCCCACGAAAGCATTTTCTTAAGATTCATTTCTGAAATCCTTATGCGACATTAACCGTTTGAATGCAGCTTGTCGTATGCCAAGAATACGGAGAAGCGCGACCGCGCTTCTTTTGTATGTCATGAATTTCATTCCGCACTTTTGGCATATATATAAGAAAATTCTTCAGCACTCAAACGGTTAAATATATTTTATTTTCTACCGATTAGTAAAATTTGAGCTCGATCGTCCGTTTAGAAACGGAAATATGTGAAATTAAAAAGACCAATTTTTACATAGCGAGCATAGGGAGTACCCTCCTAGTTATACTTATTAATTTTTTTCATGAGAATGAATTTTAAGTGTTTAGTTGAAAATTACAGGGTGATATATTAGTCTGTAGTAGATATTATAAAAAAAAATATCATAAATATCGTTAATTTAGTCTACAAGTTATAGTTTGTTTCAACATCTGCAACGTTGGAAATTGGTGACTGAGTTGGTGCATACGTTTGTAATACGCATCTATGCATTAAAAGTTGGTGAATAGGAAGATCATCGTATTTGGTTTAAACAAAAGTCCATCGCCATATTTTGTACACACTCGGTCAAGAATTTCTAATCATAAACCATAATAAAATAATGAGGCAATCATATGGATGCCTCACTTGCCAAATCGATTAACTCCATTTTCTGGATTTTATTAAATTTTAATATCAAAGCACTTAAGTAGCTCCTAACTGTATATATTCAAAACAAATTTCTCTAATAATAGGTATTGACATCACTAAATGACTAAAATTTTTTTAGCCATTGAATAATAAATAATTTATTTCATATACTATTTTATCATTTTTTTCAACTTCTTGTTTTATAGAGTTAATCGATTTGGCAAGTGAAGCATCCATATATGGCGTAGAATCTATTCTTTTGTAGTTGATTGTAACAGGAGAACTACCTTAACACTATTTCTACCACAGGTGTTAAAAGACACCTTTTAGGATTTTAAATTAAAATTATTTTCAGGGTTTAATTTAATTATTTTTTGAAATTTACAAACGGAAAGTAATTAGTGGAGCAATAGTGCATCTGTAAAAAATCCGGTATTGAATTAGAAAATCTGTTTTAATTATAACACTATTTTTTTTCGTTTTGGATTATCGAGTACGGATAAGTAGCGTGGTAGAAATAGTATTAACACTAGAACTACCAACAGTTGAGATGTACCTATCTCTACTTAAAAAAAATACTTTTATTTTAAATGAATAAAACAAAATTAAAGTTCAATATATTAATCCGTTAGCTATCCCTCCAAAAGTCATTACATCATTGCGAAGAAAAAATGTAACATGAAGTAGGAATAATAAAATAAAGTTGTCAAACCGGTCAAAATGACTGGTGTGGTAGTTCTAGTGTTAATATAATTGTTTGAAGACAACTAGCAAGTATTGCATAATTAAATGAACAAAAAAAATACATTGAATAAATAAATTAGCCGACTTTATGAATTTTCCGATTTCAAGACTATGATTTATGCGTCAAAAAAATTGTTACACCGTGTTCCTTAGATTGTTGCTTACTTAAATTTGTTCATTATTACGCTAAGACCTGGTTCCCTGTTTAGTACCACGTTCATTGTCAGTCCAAAATATAAATAAGAGTGAAACGAACGTGTGGAAAAACAACCTGAATTTCGTAAACCAAAAGTTACCATTTTGGAAAGTGTAAATTCATTATAAGCCGTATAAGTAATTCTTATGTAAAAAGTGTAACGGTCGCCAATTATCCAGTTGTAGCCGCGACCTTTAATTTTCAATTGATGAAAATTATCCTTAGATGTGTGTGAAAAGTTAGATTTTCGAGTAACTGATTAGGAAAAGTTGATTTTATCGTTCTTATCTGTAAATTATAGTGAGCTTGAAGCGTTTCAACGTCAGTTTGAAATCTTTGAAAGACCATACCTCGAAATTGTTTCGAAACCACGAAATGATGAATAAAAAAGAATTGCACATCAATTGTCTAATGTAAAAAAGAATTGGTAACCTGGTGTCAGAAAAATAATGAAACGTGTAGGAAATAGATAAATCGGAAAAAACATTTAAATTTTCCCTATTTTTGTTAAATATTTTTCAAAAATACGAGATTCATGAAATTCCATCAATTGGAAATACGTGGGTCAATGTGATATAAAAAAGAGAGGTAAATTGTAAATGTGTTACTATTAATCTTTAAAAATGAGTAATTTATTGCTTTAATAACATATATAAGAAAAGAGTCGATAGTTGAAAATACTTATATAAAAATTTGCATTATTTAGCAAACTCAGGATCTTTGGATAATACTTTCTTGACGTTTTACATAAATTACAGTTGGAAAAAAGTATCTAAAAATTCGTAAATTCGAAATATTTCATTGAACTTGAAAATTTCTAGATGGAATTTCTTCAAGACGAGACTATTGAAATTTCTTTATATAGGAATTCTTCTATTTTATTACTTCGAGTGCCCGGACATATTCTTGCCCCATCACACTTTTTACAACAGCCTCTTTTCTCAAATTCTATTTCTTCCTAGTTTTTGTGCCAACAGCGCACGGTGTTCCCCAATGGTCACCTATTAACACGTTGACTGCCGCGTCAAATTTACGTAAATTCCTATTCACGCCGCGTGGGTCGCAAGGGTATACACTATTGCATTTCTGCTAACCAGCGCGGCCTGAACGGAAAGTTTAGTGCCGGTCACCGGTGAGTCAACGTGTTAAAGATTGGAACCAGTGCTTTGAGTGTGGCAAAGGCCGTCGACATACTTGGGCCGAAGATTTCAAATACGCAATTTTTAATTCCAAATTAATAATTCCAAAATTCGTAATTTTGCGAATTTAAATTCGTACGACACGATTTTCAAAGTAAAGATTTAAAAAATAACGATATTTCCAATGAATTTCAAGATTTCGATATTTCCTCCATTTTCTAAGACGATATTTCTTCGGACCTTTTTTCCCATTGGAACTAATGTCAACTACCAAAAAAAAATGTTGGTAATTAACAACATAATGACAGTTCTTTTTTAAACTGTAAATCTTAAAGATTTTCCAGGACGAGTTAAAAAAAGAATTTGTAAAAATTTAAAATTTATAAAATAGGAATACATGGACACGTATGAACCCACTTGTATCACTTTTCGTCATAATCTTACACAGGTACTTTTTTAACACTCTGCTGACTTACTATTTTAACTATCCATGAACCAGGCGAATAAAATTCACACCTTGAACCACGTTTGGATAATTCTAATCCGAACATTATTTACTTTAAAAAAACCTGTTATTTGAACAAAAGTCACCCGAAAGGGGGTTCTTCGTCGTTTTTGCAAAAATGAAAAATTCAAATAAAGCGAAAATTCATATTTGAAACATGAACGATTGTTCATAAAAAAACAAATTAATATATATAGTGTTCCAAAAGCAACGGATCATCCTAATAACTCTAGCAAGGAAAAATCCTTGAAACTTCAATTCTGAATAGAAACTAGACTTCAAGCTCGCAAATGAAAAAAAGAAAGAAAAAAAAAACCAATTGTTATGAATTTGTTATCCCTTAGGTAGGAATTCCCAAACGTATATCTCTTTGCCCCACGTTACTATTCGATGTTTAGGAAGAAGAAGAGAGTAATAGCGAATAAGAGAAAGGAGATTTGAAAACGAAGTATTTTCTTCTGTGCAAATTGATACTTTGTATGTCATCATCACGACTTTATTAATTCTTTTGTTTTTCAGTTGTAAATTAAATACCAATACAAAGGCTCTTTGTACATAAACGGCCGCGATAATGTTTTATATTATATATAATATATATAATCTATCAAATAAACCGGCTATAGTTATTTCATTCTATCTCTTTTTTTTCATACAAAAGAAAAATATAAAAAAATTTTAAATTACCAAAAAAAAAACAAATTTTCCCTTGATCACTTGGAAAGAGTATTGTACTTTCATTGAAAGTTTCGACGTCTATCTTTTCGCCTCTTTCAAGATTATTCGAAGTTCCCGTCTTGAACTTTCTTACAAAATAGAACAAACAGACTTTTGTATTTTCGAAGATTTCGTTTCCCCTCCTTCTTATCTTGTTTCATATTTTTTTCAAACGATATTTTTTCATCCCGTTTCTTGATTGTACGTTATTGTTTTCGCCTAGAAGAAAGAAAACCATCTTCAAAATTGAAGCGAACGTGGACATAACTTCTCGAATTTGTTTGCATTGAGATAATGTCGCGCAGCTCTGGTCATCTCGATTTGGTCTCGAGTTTGACCGCAAGCTATTGTTGTCCATTGCACCTCGAGTTGTAACTGTAAATAAAAAAAAAAGAAAATGTGAAAATCGTGAATTTTGTTATAAAACGGGAACAAAAAATTGGCATTCGAGTAATTTTCGACAATTTTAGAAATGAACTTTCAAAATTGGGAATTCAACAAGACATTTTTTATTAATTAAGTAATTTGAAATTGGAGAAAAAAAATAAGAATTTTTGGTAAATGCAATAAAAGATATAAAACATTTTTGATTAATTATTACATTTTAAATTACGGAAAAAATAAGATTATAAATAATTCATAATTCTCAAAATCTCTGATTTGGCATTTTACAATATTAAATATTTAAAAAACTAGATTTTTAAACTCTTTACGGCTCGAAAATTATCTTTAACTTTTTTTGCATAAAGAAAAATCTTCAAAGTTCGGGTGCATGAATTTTCAAATTTATCGAAATCAAAGTTGCTATGGATAAAAGCTTGAAATTGATAAAAGTATATTTTCGTAATGAAAAAAGGCCTAACTCTAACTTTTAAACATTTGATTGTTTAAAACAAATTTTCATTGCCCCAACGTTATTATAGTTATTATTCTCAAAAATGTCAAAGGGTGTGTGTTGTAGTAAATGAAAATTATTACGTCTACACGAGTTTCATAGAATAAAAATTAAAAAATTGAATTCAATAATTAATAAATATCTAACCTTTACTTTCAAAAAATCACCAAATTGGAAGTTACTTTTATTACATGGCTTAGAAAAATAAAACTAAAATCAGTAATTTAGTCAAAATAAATTTACACATTAATACTTTATCCAAAAGATGAAAGATTTTCTATACTAAAATTATTTGTATGTAAAAAGTGGGCAAAACTCATTTGAATATGTTGAAGATGGTAATTTTAATATTTTTGGAAGAATTTGCGATAATTCAAAGTGAAACTTAAAATTTGCATTGTACATAAGAGACAAAAATTTTAATCTCAAGAGAAGTTATGTGATAAAACTGCAAGAAACGATTTTTATTTTAAAAAATAGTCTAAAAAATTCAAATTATTACATCGGATCTCAGATTTTCCCGGAATGATTTTTTTTAAACATTATTTTTGCTATCAGAATCTTGTTTCGCATTTTCCATGTAAAGTACAAATTTTGAACCTCACTTTCAATTATAAGGGTTACATTTATTTTTTTTTAATGATTCCAAATGTTCAAAATGTAATTCAAAACTTATATATTATATTTTAAAAAAAAACGTAATTTATCTGCTTCAAAGAGATTTTCATTTTAAAAAATAGGCTACGAAAAAATTACACCTATTACATTGGATCTCGGATTTTCCAGGAATAATTTTTTCTATTTTTGCCATAACAATCTTCTTTCGCATTTTTCATGTAAAGTACAAATTTTGAACCTCACTTTCAATTATAAGGGTTAAATTTCTTTTCCTGTTGAATTCTTCCAAGTGTCGGTTGTTCATTCGCACAATTGTGCTTATAATTATGAAAGTGGTCCAAGTCATATTTTTTTGCGTTGATAAATTTAAAGGAATTGTTTTAAATAAAACAAAAAATGTTTTTACATTCTGCAACATTGAAAGTTGGAGTTTTATTGGTCTTGGTCTTTTTTATTATTTATTAGTTATTGTTTTTTTATTATTTAATTAGTTATTGGTCTTGATTAATGAAGAAAAAAAAATGTATTGCAAGATAAAATGATGCGAGATAACTGAAAATCTCATTTTTTTCAAATCTTGACTTGGACCACTTTCACAATTATGGGCACAATTGATGAAAATTGGCGGGAAGCGAAATACAGAAAATTGTCTGAAACATACCTTGGGACGTTTCGGCGGCTTGATAACAAGAGGGCTGAGATAACAAGCGGGACTGTCGTAGGTGTCGAAGGAGATAGCCCTCTTCGCGTTACTTGTCTTCCGATCAACGGGCGTAAATTCGTGAGGAGTCTGGAAAGGATAGACACACTAGCTACAGCCGGCAGTTTTCAGAAAATAATATATACGTATTTATAGAATAACCAAAAAAAAAAATGATTTTCAGTAAGAGATGTTATATCATTTTTTTTTCTTTTATCTTTGTTCTCTTTTCCTCGCAGTATTTTTTTTTCCTTTTTTTCTTTAAATTAATTTTCTATCGACAGTATTGTATATTCTGCTCAGTTTCACGGAGACGTTTTGAGGCTTCAAGAGGAATCGAGAGATGAAGAGATAAAGAGTGAAAATAAATTATATACCCTCTGACTAGGCCTCGATATTTGGTCTTAAAACGATTGATTGGATCATAAGAAAAAGTCGTTCTGATAACAACAAAGAATTCGTCGCTCGATGTCTCTTTTTGTATTTTACATATTTTTTTTGGGTTGCACGAGTCGAGAAAAGGTCGATTTTTCATTTGTTCTCCAGGACAGGGATTTTAGGTACTTTGGTACGCTAGACCAGGCCTGTGGTTCCTTTCGTATTCGATTTTTCGATACAGAAAAAAAATATTCTCTTTCCTTTTTGTTGCATTTATTACAATGGAAAACAAGATTGTTAGCGTGACAGGCGTGTGTTAGCAACCCAATGTACAAAAACTCTACTTATTAGCAAAAAATATAGAGAAACGTATAAACAAAAAATATATCTATAGAGTTGTTATATACTATATCGAATAACTTAAGGACATGTAAAAAAAAGGCTTAATAAAAAAAAGGTGATTTGGACATTTTTTGTTTGTTTGCTTAATTCATAGCTTTTTTTTGTCATTCATTCATTTCATTAGATTTAACTTTACGCGGTACGGGATCGGTACCCATTTATTGTCTTTCGCAAGACTTAAATACGTTAATTTTTGTTTTTTTATCGTAATTACAAAAATTGGAATGATTACGTTGGACATAAAACAGATAACAACAACTAAATACGAACGAGTATCACTTGATTTACCCGAAACACAAAGAACAAAAATGAAACAAAGGCAACCATAAAGACAAAAATCGATAAATAAAAAACAATATGGATCAAAAAACACCAGCGGAACTTTGGATACGACTTGATAAGCGATTCGTGGGCTTTCTTTCTTCATTTTAAGTTTAGATTTTTTTTGTTCGGTTGCAAGAAACCCGTAGAATTTTTTATTTAGTCAACGCAAAACATAGAAAAGTGTCGATTATTCTATTATGCTATTTTTAAAAACCTTCAGTCACCGAAGGTTTTACCCTATTTTGAAACCAGGGTTAGTTGAAAATTACAATTTATAGAAAAATTGTTTAAAAAATGGGGATTCTTATGCTTTGGTTTTAAGTACATAATTCATTTTTAATAGTTTATCAGGTAATTTTGTTTGTGGTGAATTATTGAAAAAACAAATATAAGAAATTGGTTAAAGAAGTTTTTAAATCAACACTTTTTTTATCAAATGTTACGAAAAATCTGTTGTTGTTGTTGTATTAAAAAATACCTCCAAAAATATAAAATTCAATAACAGCTAAATAGTTATATTTGGAAATTTTTGAATTCGTAAAAGATTTTTTGTAACAGATGTATGTTTAATTTTCACTATTTTGGAAATTTAAGAAATTTCTAAAAATTCTAGGTTCTTCAAGAAGCAAGAATTTTAGCGTTTTTAAAAAATTCGCAGTGAAGAATTGCAAAAAAAGTGTTACTGTAATTCTATTTTTTGCATTAAAATTATTGCTGTGTTTCAAATTTGTAAGAGCTCAATAAAATACTACAAACAAAATTAAGCGTGTAAGTTTTCAAGTAAAATCCCCAAATTCTGATACGTAAAAGTGGTTTTGAAAAAACTCTAAAAGAATCAAGGTTATGCTTTAGACTTACAAGGCACTATTTGAACACTGCCAAAAAAAGTTTTGTTTTTATATTTTTTTTGACGATTTCGTTTATAAATATTTACAATTACCTTGATTTCATAATACACTTTTTTTATACGTCTAAAACGGAGCGATTATTTTTAAACATTTCAAAATGTTTTTTTTATAAATGATATTTAGACATTTTCGTAACCACTTTTAAATTATACGATCCAAAAATTTGCATCTACATATATCTAAAAAAACTTTGGGAAATCTAGTGAACAAGTTCTTTACAAGAACAACAAATTGTTTAAGTGACTAGAGCAAGTACCTTAAACAAAAAATCTCACCACAAATTCATGATCTCAACAGCTGATGCGCTGTTATCGAGTGTATCAATTAAAAAAAGGGAATGTTTCGAAAAATCGAACAATATTCTTACAAAAATCTTTAAATAGATTTATTTTGAAGAATATTTAAAACTATAACCCTTCAATAAATAAATTGTCCCAGTTTCTGAAGTACCGGCAAATTTTAGGATCATATAAATTTAATTTCATAATCGTATTTTTTTTTGGAAAAAAAAATCACTTTTAAATGTTCTGCATTGTTTCATAATCTTGCCAACCGAATGCAAATTGTACGTTTAAGTGTAATAAATAAATTAAGTACTCTACTGTAAGTTCTCCATTTGTGTCTTGGACGAAAATAAATAGAGAAAAAACGCGGATACGACGAAGTTAAACTAGGAAGAACAAACGCGGAATAAATTAATCGTAAAATTAAGCTTAGATGTTTCTTTTTACCATAATAAGTAATAGCTGATGCGCTATAAAATAATTAACAATTACTTATCTAATTTAGAAAAGCGATGGAATTTGAATTAATGACAAAAGAAAAATAGTTAATAAGTTAATACATAAATAATTACAAGACAACATAAAAAAAAATCAACTTTTTAACGTTGTTTAAGCGAGTTAATATCTTACTTCTGTGTTTCGTTATGAATAAATATTATTGTACAATGAAGAATGTTAGAGAAATCTTTGGAAAGCAAATGGGGTTACGCGTAGGCACTCCAGGATTTAAATAATTGTCAATTTGGCAAATAAATAAATATTAAGAACATTAAAAAATACGGTAAAAGATACAGGGGTTAAGTTAAGAGAGAAAGTGGTAGAAAGTGAGATTAGAAAATAAAACATAGAGAAAGAAGAAGGCCGGCTAGCGTGTCTAGAGGCGATTGGTACGGGAGTAATACCAGGATAAGGCTGGTTGTTGGTTTTGAATTTGGTTTTGACTTTGGATTTGATGGTCTACCTTGACGGGACTTGGTCCAGCCCCTAAAAAACTGTCCTCTAATGCCATTGATATCGACGCTGGCGAGAATAGCACTGAAGTATCCAAACTTTTACTCTGAAAAATATAAGAGTCACGTTATTAATTTACAAGCTTGTAAATTCCACGTATTTTTAATCGTTGTAAAATAAATCCTTGTAAAATATTTATTAGACTCATATTTAAAAATTGAACATGGTTATTTTTGGATAAATTTCTTTTGTTCTCCAGATTATTAAGATTTCATATTTTTGTCGTCGAGGTAAATAATGTTTATTACAATTATGATAATCATTGTTATTTTTTATATATAAAATAAGATTTTATGTCGGAAGGTAAAATCATTAT
Organism: Gasteruption jaculator; assembly: GCA_949825005.1. Taxonomy (NCBI): domain Eukaryota; kingdom Metazoa; phylum Arthropoda; class Insecta; order Hymenoptera; family Gasteruptiidae; genus Gasteruption; species Gasteruption jaculator. The sequence continues at coordinate 3,313,871 of OX463765.1, read as the reverse complement.
TAATGTATAATTTAATGGTGTTTTAGATTTACAATAATATTATAATATAATATTTATTTTTGACGACTTGTTTATGCAATTCTAGTTCATTGGGAATAGTTTTACTATCGACAGCTTATTGATTTATGAAAATAAGATTTTTACCAAACATCACAAATGGGGGGACTAAAATTTGGTTCTTATTCTTTAATATTTTTAGAGAAACAAATTGATACTGATCTACTACCTATTAATTATTTTTATAAATCCAATATTTTTAATTAATATTCAACCTAAACAGCTATTACGAATTATTTACAATAAATATCAGAGAAGAATAATTGAATAGGTCACCTCAAAAACGTTGTAAGGCAGAAATTGCAAGTTGTTCGAAAACCCCCAAAAATGAAAAAATAACCAGATAGATTTTTTTAAACAATTTTCTTTTAAATGGAAAGATTTTTATAGAAATGGCTGGGTTTTAAAAAAAAATCCATGAGGTTATTTTTTTTTTTTCATTTTCGGAGGTTTTTGAATAATTTGCAATTTGTACCTTACAACGTTTTTGAGGTGACCCATTGAATTTAAAATAATAAAATAAAAGATTCTGTTCTATATCTAAATACACCTACCGGCGTTTCAATGGCGAAATTCATATCGGAAGAATCCTGAGGGTTAGACCAAGCTTGACAAAGCGCTTTGCGTGCCCTTTTTCCTCCTGGAGCACTATTCTCTTTCCCGCGCCGTCTCCCAGTTCCATAACCCGAATCTTGTAAAATACTGCTTTCGGCAAAGCTCTCCCTATCAGTTTCCTGCTTGATAATCTCCGTCAAAGCATCGAGACGACTTGGGGTTGCCGGTAATTGGGTAGTTGCTCCACTACGACGTTCCAATTCGGCCAAAGCGTTCTTGAAAGGCGTTGGAGTCCTTGGCGTATTTCCATCTATAAAAAATTCCAAATGTTGAAGTAACAAAAATGATAAGATTGTTTTTTTTAAGAATTCCAAAACTAAATTCTTGAAAGATAGAATTATTATTTTTAATATTATACTTTCAATGTTAATAATAAATTTATGGTATTGAAAAATTCCTTCTCAGGAATCAGTAAAAAAACATACTAGATGTTTTCCCTCACTTTCAGCATCTATGCGAAAGATAAAATTTTAAATGTTCTAAATCTCGGACTGACATAATCTGTGTCTTAAATGAAATTTGTTTAAATTTCCATTAGTGCTATTTGAAATTCTTTGATAATGGAGCTGAATATACATAATATTTATTTTTTTTGTATAGAACATGGTAAATTTGAAGAAGCTGTTAGATTATTTATAAACAGGTTCTTAATTTTTTAGCATGAACACTTAGTTGATCAATATTTATGATTTGTAGATCTTGTAGACAATTTCTTAGTTGTTTTTTTTTACCAAAATAATGTTTATTAAATTTCGTTCTTATAATAGTAAAAAACAGAATTACAGTTGTAAAAAAAAAATTAATAAACATTATCTTGGTAAGACAATCCGACTCAAAAAATTTCTAAAACTTCTATAAATGGACAATTACCTGAATACATTGTTCTATTTATGCATTATTGCTATTAAGCTGAGTCATTCAGAATTGAAATTTTTTTTGCAGTAACTATAATAAAGTTATCAAATATTCCATTGATTTTATCTAATATTAAAATTAAATAATTTGGAATTTCATTATTGACAATTAATTTCAAAGTAGTTCTAAATAATAATAGTATTGTATCTCGAAAAAAGAGCTTACAAAATTTTATGCATTCTGAATAAAAGCCCAGGTATTATTTAGATCTGTATAAATTATCCAAAATTTTCTAACTGATAGATTCCAATCTAATCCACGTTCCAAATTGCGTTTGCCGAAAAATTAACGATAACATGCCATTTTCTTTCTATATTAATTGTATTATTTCTATATTAGTTTTATTTTTCTATTATTTCGTTCTTACCGCCATGATTTCTCCTTAAACCAGTAGGCTGAGGCGTAGTAAGCGAACCAGGACTCCCTTTAGGAGTGCTGGCTCTTGGCCAGGAAGTTTCCGGGCTAAGGCTATTGAGAAATTGCGAAGGACTGAACGGAAGTTGTTTAATTGGAGTGGAAGGCGCTGTACCAATTTGCGATTGATTGGTCAATAAATAATCTGACTGGTTTCCACTGTCTGGTGTTTCCGTTCTTTGTAGCTGTTGGTGGTGTTGCTGCTGCTGTTGTTGTTGCTGTTGCTGATGGTGTTGCTGCTGATGTACCTGACGGCGTCTACGTAAAATTGGTGGAGGACTAGCTTTTTCTCGTTCTTCCGACAACTCTTCAAGGTCCGGCATCGGCAATAGTCGTATCTCCGAGTTTCTCGAGTTTCCAGCTTCCACCGGAATTTCCAACTCAAAGTACCTGTAAAACGTTTCATGTGAATGTCAATATTAATTTCTTCATACTCGGATGAGAAATAGCTTTCATGCCAAAAATCTGATGGAAATTTTTCTTTTCAAATATGAAATTTTATTGTTTTTCCATCATAAGTGAATTTCTATTATTACTTAAGTTTTTTGCCCTAGTATTATTAAAAAAAAACTTTAGCCTATTTATACATTCATTTATAATAAGCATCAAAGTAATATAATTTCAGGTCACTCAAAATTAATTATTTTATTATGAGTTAGCTTAACCGGTTGACTGGTGGAGCTTTTTCCAGTTTTCGTGCCAATTCTGGGTACGAACCAGTTCTTCACGAGAATACATGAAAAATAATATCTAGGGGATTATTGTGCTTCTAGTGTCATTGACGAGCCCAATTCTCTTTTTACACCCCCCCTAAAGGGGTGAAAAATAAGGGTGTGGGGTGAAATTTTCAGTTTTTCAAAAAACTTCTATCTGAGGGTTTTTTATACTGCTGATTTCATTTCCGAACCTAGTTTCCACTCTACATATCCCTAAAGATGTGAAAAATAAGGGTCGAGGGTAAAAATTTTATTTTCTCAAGAAAATCAAAACTGGAGGTATTTTATACTACTGATTTCATTTCATAAATAAATTTATTTATTTATTCATTTATTCATTCATACAGTGATCTAAGCAAACCCCTACGTGTCACTTTTCACAACCATTTGATGGCTCAAACAGTATTTACATCAGAAGACAAAAGATTCTAATGCACGAATTGTTATAATTTTGAGGCTAGGACCGAAAATTTCTGAAATATGACCATTTATTCGGATAGAGCGCACCAAAAAACGGGTATATGCCAATTTTCGTTTAAATCAATCCAAATTCTTGAGAGTTATTCAAATATGTACATATATGATCCATTACCAGGATTGTCACCTTTGTTTTTTGTACATATATGATCCATTACCAGTCAACCGGTTAAGTGTTATTTAACCCCTTCACAGTCGGACGAGGAACAGATTTTCGTTCGAAATTGTGTTGGAAATTTTTTGTTCAAAATTATACAACAATTTTGGAACAAAAATTTTCCAGGTCGTTGAATCTAAATAATAAAATTATAGAGCGAATATGGCGTACTAAAATTTGAAAAGTTACTTTACTTGAATGAAAATCGGTATTTTTGGGATGTCCAGGTCGATGACTATCAAACCAAATTCAAGAATTCAAAAAAACTTAGATTTGTAGTTCCATGTATCGCATTTTCTATTTCAAATTTTTTAATTTCGTGGTCGAATTCGGTTTTAGACACCTTCAAAAGATTTCAATACCAAAACACAATCAAATTGCAATGGTATAAATATATATATATATATATATATTTTTTTTTCAAAATGCGCATATACGCCTCATAAAGCAAAGTAAAACAACTTTGTTATACTGTAAAAATTCCCACAAGACTGGGAAAACAATTTTTATACTCACTTTCCGAATGGCGAATCTTCCTGTTTAATTCGAGTCATATTGCCCCTTCTCGGGGGTGAATTTAATTGACTGCGTTCATTCATTTCCATCATACTGTGGAAATTGGAACCAACTTGCTGCTGCGACTGCTGTTCCCACGCCTGAGTCCAATGCAACTCATTATCGAAACTTTGCGAAGAGTTTACGGCGGTTACCGTCGAGGAGCTTTCACCACTAATTGATTTCGGACCGGACATGAATGCCTTTTCTTGCATATGGAGGGTCTCCTTTTTCATCGTTACCGTTTCCGTTGCTTTTCTTCGACCCCTTCCTAATTAATGAGAATATAGAAAAAAAAACCATATGGATTATAGATAGAACTTTTCACATTTGGGTGAAAAACAAAATCGAGCGTGACTAATTTAATCTCAAACTGTTCCAATTCTAGTTAAATCGAACATTTTTTACAGGTTTTGGTGTTTAAAATTATATTGTATGTTAATATTGTTGGATGATAATTTATTTAATCTGTATGTGCTCCAAATTAAACAATAACATTTTTATATTTGAGTGAAATAATTCATGAATTTTAATACAGCAATTTTCGTGATTCCTAAAATTTGGTAAATTATTATTCAATTTCAAATAAAATTGAGGAAAATAAAAATGTATGATTTTTCTTACAATTATGTAACTTAAAATGATGCATGTGCATCATTTTGCTAATGATGCATCATAAATTGGAAACATCATTTTTAAGATTATGTCACTATAAATTATCTTTTTTACAATGTATATATTAGTACCAATATATTACACAAAAGAAATAAAGACACTAATTATTTAATTTCTAATTGACTTAATCATGAATAACATTAAAAGTAGTTAAAATTACTAGAAATGTATATGGTTGATACCTTATTCAACTGTTGCAATAGCTAGAATTACTATAAATGTATTTCAGTGTAACTGGATTAACTGTTTTCGAATCATTAGGCTACGATAACCAAAAGAATCTATAATTATTAGGTCGTCAAGGATGAAACTTGTAAAGTTGTCAGCAAACTTTGTCCTTTTTTTTTTTACAAATTTCATCCTTGGCGACCCGATAAAAATATTGAGACGTGTAGGACTAACAAAAGACTTCAATTATTTATTTAATTAATAGGGGAGAGTCTTGTATGAAATCCATTTTGAAAAAGAGCTTGAAAGTTTCAAGTAAATAAAGGTATAAATCTTTAAGTACGACACCAAAGTGGTGTCACCGGCGCTTGCCCTATAGTTTTCGCATGGCACTAGCGTGGTGCCACCGGACGGCATAGCCGTTTATTTTGAAAGTGACTTCAGTCCATTTCTATTTAAATTTCAGAAAATGTTTTCCAAGGGAGTTAACTTCCAGTGCCACATGTTATTACTGTTAACGAGACAAAAATCTCAAAAATGGACTCGGGTCACTTTCAACAAAAAAACGACTCATTATCAGGAACCTAATTGTTTATCTAAATGTTATTTACCTCTGGTACTGGTAATTCTGCCTTCTTCAGTCTCATACTTCCGCCTCATTGTACTGTTCCAGTGATTCTTAATTGCATTATCCGTCCTTCCAGGTAGAAGTTTGGCAATTTTCGCCCATTGATTGCCGACTCTGCGATGAGCTTCCACGATAATTCGATCCTCGGCCTCCGTCCAGGCCGTTTTCTTGATACCGGGGTTCAAATGGTTGTGCCACCGTTCCCTGCATTGTTTCCCGATCCTTCCTTTCAAATGACGGGCTATCAGGGTCCATTTCTTCGGGCCGTATCTCTCCACGAGCTCCACCACCTTCTCGTCCTCCTGAATCAAAGACCAATGGACACGAATGTAAATTCGCAGGATTTCGATAGGCCCCCTAGAAAATCGGGTCGCAAGGCCGGAGGCGAAATGTTCGGGTCTCCCATTGAAGCGATACTCTCCATGGGTGCAATTTACAGAGACAAACGGTGGTTGCGACACAAAAACCACCGACAGGTAGTTGAAACTTCGTGGAATTTTAAAACGAACCTCAACGAAGAAGAAAAAGCACAAGAAGAGACTTATAAGAGTGGTAGGAGAAACGTATAACGGCTATTCTCTTTCTGTAGCCTGCACGTACATGCAATTTCTACCATCGCAGCCACTCGAGAAAATGCAAGGTTTGCCCTTGGCTGTTGCCGAGTGCATTGACACTATGCCAACCAACAACATACAGCATCCTTCCTCGACCGCAAAACTCCTCTTATTGCATACCCCACCGAGCTCGATTGGTTTCATGCGTCTGGTTTTCGCTCTTCACCGCAGCACCATAATATCCGATTCAAACAAAGAACGCTCTCTCTCTCTCTCTCTCTCTCTGTACATACACCCCTTTAACATTTTACCACTACTCATAGTCCAACATTTTGCCTTTTCTTGTTGTTGCTGTTGCTATTGCTGTTGTTGCCGGTGTCGCTGTTGCTTAATGCAGGTGTAATCAGTCAGTTGCGACTTTGAATGAAAGGAGGAGGAGAAGCAGGAGGACAGGCATTCTCAGAGATGACTGTCAAAGGAAACTATGTTTTGTGCTACCTTTTGCTCAAAGTTTCAAAGGCTATTGAAAAGGTTCTAGGTATATATGGGAGTTTTCAAAAATTCTCATTAACTTGTAAAATCTCTGGGATTTTAAGGTAGGATTTTTAGTAAAATTTGTATAGCTTCAATTGTAAAAAAGTAATTGTAAAAGAATAATTAGTGCAAATTTTAGAGCCTCAATTGTACAAAAATATTGCAATTGTAACTAAATGGTATTTAATTTACTAACGATTATTATACTAATAATTAATTATTATAATAATAATTAATAATACAAATTAGGGAACGTTAGATGAATTAATGAATCAAATATTGGAATTGAAATTAATTAATATTTATACTTTTCATAGGAGCATATATAACATTATATAACATTCGTATCCTATTAACAAATTAGTAATATTTAATCTACCAACACTTAATGAAACTAATTATTAATAATGGACAATTTAGTCATTAATATAAATAGTAAATAATAGAATATTGATAATTAATAACATAAATTATGAAAGATTAGATTAAAAATGGCAAATTGCAAGTAAACGATATTTGTAATAAATATGAGCGATATTTTTAAGCCAGGCACTCGCTAAGAAATTTTTATTAAAATTTCTAACTTCAAGTATAAGAAATGTATCCCAATAACAAACTAACAGTATTTAATCTACTAACAGTTAATAAAACTACCCATTAATAATTAACAATTTAGTCATTAATGTAATTGGTAATTAATGGAATATTCATAATTAATAACACAAATTACAAAACATTATATTCATTAACGAAGGAAACATTGCAGCTAAAAAAATTAATTTCTATTAAACGTGAGCGATATTTCTGATCCAGACACTCGCTATGTAACATTATTTTAAATTTGTAGAATCAAGTATAAACAATATATCCCAATAACAATCTAATAACCGTTAACTTACCGACAATATAATTTAACCAATCATTAATAATTATCGACTAGTTACAGTTACTCGTGTGAGATTAAATAAAAGTCAGATTTCAAGAAATCAATATTCAGTTGCGTGCAATTGCTGATTATATGGCGTTCCTTCTTGCAACAAAAGCCAACAGCAGATGTTATTACTAATACATACATACAAAATTGCATAAGAAATTTCTATCAAAAGAATCATTCATTATTACTATTATAAATGGAGCAACAAAAAGTAGAACCGGTCTTATAACGGAAGTCGTCGGTTTATTTCATAGCTTGGAGTATCGGTTTTTTCCTCGGTTTAAAATATTCCAGGAGATCGATTTGAGCATGATAGCAACTCCCTTTCGTTACCTTTAAAGTGCTGGGAATCTTCTTTCTCACGCCATATTTATGAAAGTTGATGCTAAGGTTTCATGAGAAAGGCAAAAAAAGTTGATAAAGTACACGATCGAGAATTCCCAAGACTCTTCGATCTTTTTTGTACTTCTCCTTTAAAACTGTTATATTGACCCGCCTGTTTCCGAGAACTCAAGTAACTACTCTTTTCAATTAAACAGTTATAATGCTGAATTTCAGCGGGGTAGTTTTAAGGTACACGAATAAAATTATTCTTCAAGATACTTATGCTGTGTACGATGATTAAAAATATCGTTCATTTAATGAAAATTAATTCTTTCAGTTCCAATATTTCTTTCATTAGTTGATTTAATGTTTCATAATTTATGTTATTAGTTGTTAATATTATGTTAATTGCTGCTTATGTTAATAACAGAATTGTTAATTAGTAATGTTGAATTTCAGCGAGATAGTTCTAAGGTACACGAATAAAATTATTTTACAAGATAATTATGCTGAGTACGATGATTAAAAATATCGTTCATTTAATAAAAATCAATTCTTTCCGTTCCAACATTTCTTTCATTAGTTAATAAAATGTTTCATAATTTATGTTATTAGTTGTTAATATTATATTAATCGCTACTTATGATAATAACAGAATTGTTAATTATTAATGGTTCGTTATATTAATTGTAGGTACACTAAATACTATCAGTTTATTACTGAGATATATTTTTTACAATTGGAGTTAGAAGTTTTACAAAATTTTACAAATCCTACCTCAAAATCACATTTTGTAACGAAAATTTATTCCTATTTTGTAGCTATTTTTTTCATATACGAGCCGTTCAGTGCTCAAATCGATTAACACCATAAAAAAATGAAGTTGAAAAAAATGATAAAATAGCATATATACCTTTTTAAAATCCTTTTCAAATAACAAGTTTAAAAAATGGAAAAAATGGAGTTAATCGATTTGTGCATTGAACGGCTCATATAATAAAAATTGCTGTCATATCATGAGATTAGATTTGACATTTTGAGAATTTTTAATTACTAAACCAAATTTTTTAATTTCCAACTATCAAAAAAATAGTTCTGCAGAGTAAAAACTCATTTGGAATAAATTGGAAGCTAGTAATTACCTCTTTGGTCCAAGGACCCTTTACTAATTCCGGATTGACTACTTTGGCCCATCTTTGTTGACACTGAACGTCACTCCTGTCCGGAAATTGAGATGCTATATTGTCCCATCTAATACCAGACCCCACCTGTTCAGCGTTACTGACTAATTGTTTTAGAAGAGCATCCTGCAAATGAGAAATATCTATATTATTCTCTATTCGAAGTAGTTTCTTCCATACTGAGAAACAAAAAATGAATGATTAAAACAATGAAAATGATTACAAAGAATAATATTTATTATATTTATGCAATCTTATAGTATCTGAAATATTTACATATTTAATTTTCGGATAGACTTTTTTATTTTATTAATGAAGTAAACTCATTAATTGAGACTATTCCGATGGAATGTAGTCTGGGTCGAGATTTAGATTGGAAACTTAATCTAAATCAGTTAATTCGCATTTTTTAAGCAAAAAGTGACACGTGGAAAAATAACCCGCGAGAGCTTCACTTCTCCGTAGTGAAGCTCTTGTCCAACTGAGCTATCGCGGCAACCCAGACTACATTCCATCCGAATAATCTCAATTAATGAATTTACTTGATTAATAAAATTAAAAAGTCGATCCAAAAATTAAATATGTAAATATTTCATATATTAATATCACGACTAAAGGAAACAACCAAAACCATATCTTATAGTATCATTATTTTATTACACGGTTTTTGAAAGAAATCGTTATATTTTCAACATCGTCTTGAATCTTATATTATTTTTGTATTCGTATAGGGTAAATGCACCAATATATGGACGGTTAAGCAAACTCTCATGCTTTTTTATCAAAATGATATACTAAAATACAAATAAGTTATAATAAAATGAATTATATTAATGTAAAAATATGTAATTAACTAGAAAAAAATTACTAAAACTTTGTGAAACTTCGTAGTAATTAACAAAAAAGAAAAATTTATGAAAAAGACCAAAACCCCAGTAGATGGACAAAATCTCCAGTAGATGGACAGCCAATACCAATAGATGGACGCTAAATTTTCTTATATTTTTGTAATTTCATTATTTTATTACGATATTTATAGCTTTTTTAGTGAAATACGAGCATAATAATGTATAAATACCTGATTTTTTTATTCATTTATAATAGTAATAACAAACAACGTTTACCGGACATTTGTCACATATTTACTAGTGGTGGCGCTCTTGAAGCAAAACTTCGTCATGTCAAATTTAAATATTTTTTTTATCATTATTACAAATATAAAGATGAAAAAAAACACTTTTTGCAATCAGGACCACATATAGCCATAAACAAAAATTATGACTTTACGATTTCGTTCTTAAATTTAATGTAATTGCTTTTGGAAATAATATTTGCCCCTCTATTGGTGTGTTTACCCTAGTTATTGTAATTATATTATTATAACAGAAATTCACTTATGAGTGAATTCCTATTATTTCCTCAACAAATTTTATACAAGTCGTTCTTCTCCGTGTAGGTGTTAATACATAAGATCTGCTTTCAAACCTTTACGGTACATGATTTTCTGGGTCTTATAGAATTTCCATACATTACACGGATTAACACGTTCATGTTCCGGTAATTGAAATGTAGAACGAGCGTGTAAATAGTAAGATTTGTATCTAATTCCCCGTAGAATTTTTAATAAAATTCCGTTTACTGTCCCAGTATTATTTAAGAAGAGAAGCTTATTTACGTATGCAATTATATTATAATGAGTATCAAAGAAATACAGTTTCCGGTCAACCAAAACTAATTATTTTATCATGGAGTTGGCCTAAGAGTTGTTTAATCCCTTTCCAGTCTGGCGAAAAATAGTTTTTCGTTCAGGAAATTTGTTGCTTTTCTTTTTCAAAACGACGGGTCTAATATTGTGCACGAAAATTTCGAAAACACTTGCACATTTCTCTGAAAATGATTTTTTTCGTGGTGTTTGAGGTCCCTAAATTTAGTATCAAATTTTCTAAATCCAAAATAATCGATCCAATGTGGCGTGTGCCTAAAGCAAATTACAAAATTCAAAAGCCTTAGTTTTGCAGCTTCTCATATTAGATTTGTTATTACCAATTTCCAAATTTTGAGTTGCGATTCGGTTTCAGATTCCATTTCAAAAACTCGAAAAACGTGTTACTACCAAAGAAAACTCAAATCGCACTAGTACAAATATGTTTTTTTTTTTTTCAAAATGCGCATTTATGCGGAAGCAAGAGTGGCACGATTTTTATGGCGCATATACTGTTTTCCCAAAAAAAAAAACAAAATTTCACACCATATTGCGCTAAAAATTCGTTCCCAGGGATTGAGGATGCCGCAATATGTACCTAATTGATCTCATTGTCGAAAATAAGCTGCGAAACTGAAGTTTCCAAAAATAAGGGAAAAAGGTCAACTTCCGTATGGATTAACGTCGATGGGAAATTTATAGGGCGTCAGTACAGAAGAAATCCATGTGTGTCCTTTTTATGGACAACACACGTGTGATCGCATCCTTTATACGTTCCCATGGGAATTCATGGTGTATATGATGTATTCAGGTACATTTTCGCTAGCTTCTCTCTACTACTAGTATTAAATAATCGGATGCATCTGCTCAATATACGCGTCCAAGGGTGCGTCGTCCCCTTTTTTTTACCCTTCCCAACTTAATTCAACGCTCATCATTCGTATTGTTACATTTATGTAATTTTTAGGTATTCTTTGTAGAATTAGTTCTTTAGTTTTTATTACCTGCTTTCCATAAAAGCAGGAAGGGGCAGGTAGTGTCTGAAATTCGAAATGCATCGAATGGGAGGAGCTATTTTAGAAATCACAAAAACTCCAAAAAAGAAAATAGGAAAGGAGAGTCTTTGTTCGTATTTTACCCATACAAATTTCATTTCATGGAAATTTTGAGGATAGAAGCATGTTTATTTGACATTTTGTCATTATTAATAAATTTAACGTATAACTTAAAATACATACTTGAATATTTTTTGAGAGATTTAACTAAAAATCACATTTTTAATAATTAACAATAATATCTGGAATAAATGCCTAATTTTTTTTTTCTTTTTATATTGGAGTCCATCTGATATTTTATCAGTATTGATAAATTGGACCTATAATTTGAATTAAATAATTTGATGAAAATCATTTAAATATTTTCTGATAATTTCTTAAAAATAAAAGTTTTATCGTTTCAACGTTAAATATTTTTCTTTAAACAAATTTTCTTAGTATTAAGAAGAGAATGCTGTTGGATTGGTACTTTTACCCCATATTTTAAATGAGGGGTAAAAGTTGGATTTTTCTTCCAGACTGATTAGATTAAAGAGATTTTCTACTATATTTTCGAGCAGGAAAAGACCTCATGCTGGTTTAAAAGTAAATTATAATAGTTATCAAAGCTGCAATTTATTATTATTATTAGGTAAGAGTTGTGTAATTTGTACAACCAATATTTGCAATTTCTTGGTAAAAGTTATTACATATTAATTACTGTATGTTAAATATTACATAACCATATTTTTATATTATTTTTAAGTGCAAATCATGACCGATCCGACCATACCTTTGTAAATGAATATTCTAAGTCACGATTGATAGAATGATATTTTCGTGACACTTTAAAATTTCATACATATTTAACCCTTAGCTGACCCACTTTACCCGAGTAACATAATTGACACACCGAGGCTTTCAAGACCCCACTTATAAAAATTTGTACCACGAGGAAGTTACTGACTTTGTCAACTTAAAAAAATTATCAGATTGTTATTAAATGTTGTTTTAACATATAGTAGGAGTTAGGTTCTGAAGAAAATAACGCTTAGTATATGAAAAAAATTCTACTAGGTTTTAAAAGGGAAATATGGCTATTTTTACGGGGGAAAAAAAATATCCCCTAACAGGGAGTTCCAGAAAATAAATTTTCTTAGGATAAAGATGCTTTAATTCGAGCCGAACTAGGCTAAGGTGTCTTAGTTCCCAACAAGCCAGGTAAGGGTTAAAACAATTATAGTTTCAATAGTTTTTTAAAATGCAATACTATGATCAATTTATTAAATAAAATGTCTTTCTCAGTAAAAATTACAGAGTTCTTTAGTAATTTGTGAAGTATTTTAATAATTCCACCGATAAAAAAAATAAAGACACTATTTATTCAATTTCTAGTTGGCTCGATGATGAAAATAGTTGGAATAATAACATATTGGAATAATAGTAATAAATATAGTTAGAATTACTAGAAATGTTCTTGATGCCACATTTATCTATAGCGATAGTTAAAATTACTAGATATTTTTCAGTGTACGGCAAGTATTTTGGAATAATTGTCTTTTCACTGTGAATTGTAATAAGTTTAATTATTTTCATATTAACTATAATTATTAACTAATCAAATTCAGCTACGAAAGCTAGGGTTTTCTTTCTGGGGTTTTTCGGGAATATACTTTCAACGCCTGTAAAACTCTTTGCAACTATATCGAACGTTCCACCTCCTGTTATAGTTAAAAATACAAGGTTTTCTTTCCTGAAAGTTCCTCTTGGGACATCAATCACTTCATACTTCGACTTCTCATTTATGCAGAGATGAATATTTTTCGGGGGGATGGTCTTGCATATTTAAAAGGAGCAGAATCTTCCTCTTTTACCTCTTCTTTAGTCCATCGACCCTTGTTTATATGTTTCCCTTGAGCCGCTGTTGTTGTTCCGGGATTCGGTTGCGAATGAGTATTTGCACGAAATGCCGATGAATTATATTCGTTTTCAGATTCGTCTCCACTGCTGGAGTCATACCCCGATCGTGACCTGAAATCAACCAATTAAGTTTTAGTCAGTTGCTGCATCAAATTTATTACGCTGTGCATTTAAGGGGTTACATCTAGTTGGCGGCCGAAAAAAAGGCGTGTTTTTGTGAACTTTTTTGGGGGGAAATGATTGCAGGTTTCGAACTGTTTTTTTTTCACAGTAAAGGGTATATCTTCGACTATGTTTCATAATTTTTTTATTGAAAAATTTCATAAATGTAGGAGATACAAAGCATTTCCCGGACCGCTGTTCAAAAAAAGGTCTTCTGCGGTGACCACTGTATCTTCCACCTCGCTCGTCTAAAATCAAAAAATCAAATTGATTATGTTTTTGCATCGTATTATCTAGTACTTAATCGAAGGATTTGAGAAAATATTAATTTTTGAAAAAATGGTCGACGATTAAACGTGAAAGTCCAAATTTTGATGAATAAATCACTTCATTTTCGTCGACCATTTTTTCAAAAATTAATATTTTCTCAAATCTTTCGATTAAGGACTAGATAATACGATGCAAAAACATAATCTATTTGATTTTTTGATTTTAGACGAGTGAGGTGGAAGATACAGTGGTCACCGCAGAAGACCTAGCGGTCCGGGAAATGCATTGTATCTCCTACATTTGTGAATTTTTTTCAATAAAAAAATTATGAAACGTAGTCGAAGATATACCCTTTACTATAAAGAAAAAACAGTTCGAAACCTGCAATCATTTTCCCAAAACTTTCTGAAAACTTTTGTTCTACAATTTTTGTATTAATCGGAACAAAAAATGTCCAATAAATTTTGGAGCGAAAAGCTATTTTTCGTCCGACTGCGAAGGGGTTAAATGACACTTGAGCTAACTCATGATAAAGTACCTAATCCATTTTTGGTGTCCTCGAATTATATGACTTCGATAATTATTATAATTAGGCACATAAAAAATGGTCCAAAATTAACCTTTAAAACTTCAGTTCGTGATATTGCCTGTATAATTTTGAATTTTGAAAATTTGATATCGAATCAGGATTGCGCGACCTCAAACACCGCAAGAGACTAATTTTCATGGAAATCCAAGTACTTTGTAAATTCAAGTTCCATAAATTTGTCACTCTGAATTTTCAAAATTGCACAAAAAAATTCAGATTCATCGATAAACAAATCCTTTGTTTTTTAAATTTCTGTGTAACTTCAAAAACAAAATATCCAATACATTTTTGGCACGAAAAGCTATTTTTTATCCAACTATGGAGGGGTTAATAAAATGCGACAAAAATCGAGACTTTAAAAAAATGGAAATACTCATATTTGGTAAAAACAAATCCCAATATTTCCTGCGTCCGATTCTTGTTCTTAAAAATATTAATTTCCCTACTTTGCCCCTACAGCGTTCCGGATTGAACAACGAAAAGAGTTGAATGAGAAGTCGCGCAGATTTTCCAAGTTAAAAAGACTTGAGTTCATTCATTCATTCATTCCTTCCTTCTAAATTTAACTACAATTTCCTGACGGTTCCCTTTGTAAACAAAGTTCTAAGGAAACAGTTATATTAACCTACCACGGTATTATGTGGGTTGAAATCAACAGCGAAGTTTCTCAGAAAGTTAACGTAATACGTTTGATACGTGGTGTTACAGGATTTTATACGTATGTGCCCACGTCCGCATGTGAGACTGAAGTAGCGTCTACAGTTTGTAAATGGGAGTGAGTACCCAAAACAAACGCCCCCAACCATGAATTTGTAAATATATTTTATGGAGGTCGGTATGATTGTAAAACGGAAAAAGTGACTCAAACTAGGTTAACGCGATGTCAAATGGAGATGTAAGTTCTACGAACTAGAAAATCCAAGTTCTACGGGAACTCGTTAATCGATTTTAGAGAATTTTTAGTAGAAATTCCAAATTTTCAAAAAGAAATTTCAAAAGAAATTTCATTACATTAATTCAATCAATATAAAAAAAATAACAATTAAAAAAAGTCATTTTATATTAGTTCCCTACGGTTTTGTAACAGGAAATTTTTTAATTTCCAAAGAATAATCGTTACAAATCTAATAGAACTAAAGAACATTTATAATTTTCATTTTTGTATTATTTGAAATCGCTTAATTTGAAATAGTTTCCGTATTCTTGATAAAATCGTTAAATTTGAAATATTTTCAGTCTTTTGGACAAAATTGCTAGACATTAATTATCTTTATTCCCCTTAGGTGCTTAAAAAATTGTCACTGTCAGAATAACATTTGACTTTCACGTAATCTAGGAGTTTCATATTTGTTCCCTCTGAATTTGTGATGAGAAATTGTTTAATTTCCAAAAAATCTTTGTCACAAATCTAATACTAAAAAAGAATATGTAGAGAAAATATTTATAAAAAAGATTATAATTTCCTTACTTTGTCCGCATTTCAATTACGAAAATGAACAAACTACCGATTTCGAATACGTTAAAATATCAAAAAAACTACCGATACCGATAAGTTGAATTATTTTAAATCCTTGAATTTGAAATATTTGTGCTCTTCCTGGCGAAATTGCAAAATTAGAAATATATCACACTTCTGTACGCAATCGTTAAATTTTATATATTTTTATTGCCCTTGGGTGCTCCACAAATTGTCATTGTCGGGCTAACATCAAACGCTATCAAATAATTCAGGGTTCCTTGCCTACCCCGTCAGGATGGAACGCATTAAAAGTGTAACGATTTTCAAAGCAAGGCAGTACTTAAAGACAAGAAGGACAAAAGGAACAGAAAGTCGAATATATCTGTCGAGTCCTTTGAGTGTCTAGAAAATTCACGGCTCGCTAAACATCCTTCCTGTTCCGATTCTCGACGATCAACCACATCCTTAAGTGTTTTTACTCAAATTTCCTTAATTAATTTCCTGCAAAAGGGACAGAGTTTATTTGAAGGATATATGTTATACATTACATATCTCATCCCATGCACCTTTCTTCCTTTTTTGTCTGCTTTGTCAGATTATCCTTTCTACCCCTATAGGTGATTCAAATCATTGTCTGACCGCGAACTTCCTTTCGTTTTTCTAAAGAAGCTTCTTCTTCTCCTTCTTCTTCTTCTTCTTTGACACCTGTGTAACTTAATGCATGAGGAAACGCATGCCCTACATCCGCGTTTAAGGGCCTCGGCTTTGCAAGACTCAGCAACCGTGAAAGGTATTCCTAACGGTCGTTTCTACTCGCTAATTTTCACTTGATTATTCTTATTGCGTCCTTGTTATCATTATTAATTTTTATTTGTTTATCATTTATATTTCGAGTAGTAGCAATTATAATTTCCAGTAATTTATCCGTATCATTATTATTATTACTACATATTATTGGCTAAACTTTTATTTGAGATACTATAAATTAACCCTATATTTTTATAGATACTTATTTTTTAAGTATGGTATTATTTTATTTTTCCCCCCAAAAAAGTTTGACCCTATTGTTACTATTACTATTATAACTATTATCATTATTACCACTATTACTATTATTATTATTGTTGTTGTTGTTGTTGTTGTTGTTATTATCATCATTATCATCATCATCATCACCTTCATTAAGTGTAGAATTAAATACGAGAGTCAATTTTGTAAAAAATAGGATTCATCAAAGACGTTAATAGTAGAAAATATGAAATTACTATATTTATTAGAAATTGTTATTTGTAATTAGATAGATTTTTGTCATTTTGAAATAGTTAAATCTGTCAGCTGTTCGCATTATAGCATTTTTGTTTGATACTATTTCTACTAAAGGTGTCAAAAGACACCTTTTAGAATTTTCAAATTAGATTTTTTTTTAAATCCACAAACGGGAGGTGCTTAGTAGAGCAATAATGCGTCTGTCAAAAAATGTCGTATTAGCCGAGAAAATCTATTTTAATTATAATTCTATAATGTTCCTTTCGGATTTTTTTTTATTACGTACAATTAGCGCGGTAGAAATAGTGTTAAAAAAAATAGTACAGATGGGTAATTTCCCCAGGCTTCGATTGCACAGCAGGTAGGGGTGAAAATGCAGGTAAACATGTACAAATTGCTGTACTGATTTTCGCTCCGCATGGTGAGTAAATAATGAACTCTAAACTCTACGTAAAGTAACAACTTCGAAGTGATATAACACTTTCCAGCTAATTAGAGGCAGACCAATTATCTTGTAAATACACAGTTTTATAAATAAATACGCGCGCGCGTGTGTGTATAAAATCCAGAAAAAACGTGATATCCTGAAAATAAATAGCTCGGAACGCAAAGATTAGAAACCATTTTCTAGGAATGGCGAAGCAGGCATTTGATAAGAAAAAGATTTCTTTGAAGAGAACCATTGATACCGCATGGGAAAAGTGGTAGACGCACGATCCGTTTACATACCGTGCGGCGCACAAAGGGCACAGGACATGTAACATTGTATGCCACGGCAGATAGTAAAACAACTCCTTGGCTCTCACATTGAAAATGATGAGTAGTCCTTTATATTTAATAAGGAATGTTGTTCTTATGTCAATGTACTTCACGTAGAAGAATTGCACATAGTATCATGCAAGCAGAGACAATGTCTCTTTTTTTTTTATCGCACACTCTTTAATTCGAATTGGCATGCGAGTGAACAGCGTCAAGTATGCTTGTCGTCTTTAAACGTGAAACAATGTGTCTCCTTTGCACGCCGTTTCGAAATTCCTACGCGACTTACAATTAGACAAAAAGAGTTGGTGGATGCATCAAAGGAAACTTTTTCCTCGGATTAACGAGTCGAGAAAAATATCAAAATGTGTCATATCGAAAACATACAATACATACACTCACCGATAAAGTTCCTTTCTTTAAATTAGGCGATTTTTATTTCTTGGGTGGTTTAAACCACCATTTTATATTTTTATTAAAAACCATTATTTACCATTTTTTTAAAACCACCATGTATAATTTTTATAACCAGTATTCATAACATTTTATAAGCCGCTATTTATATCTCTTTAAATTATGATTTATAATTAAACGAACCATTCATAATCAACCCTTTCACTACAGCTTACTCTTGCACGAAACTAAATATTCAGATGTCAGTCATTAAGGGCGCATATATGCGCCTTTCGTATATATTGATGAACTTGTCAAAGCGTATATATACGCCTACAGCAGTCAAAGGGTTAAAAACGATACAATTTATAATTCTATAATTTTAAGTCGCCAGTATTTTGGGTGTTTTTTTGTTAATTTTTTTATTAGATGGTTTAAATCACCATTCTTAAGGGGGGAAATACATGTAGACGGTGAGAAAATAGTCATTTTTTATCATTTTTTAAGGAACAAAACGTTTTAAATTTTTGAAACTTTAGGTACACTTCATTACATAATTAAACTGTTTAAATAAATTATTCCATTAAGGAATATTGTCAAATAGCGACGTTCTATCGTGATCTTCCAGGAAGGTTTTGGCGGCAGTTACCCGTTTGTGGGAGTCCCAACGACTTTAATAATCATCTTAAAAGTACGAATCAGGAATTTTTAGTATTTTAACATCCAGATGCTGAACTTATACCTAAGAAACATTAAAAAAATTGAAAATTACAAAAGTGGAATACTTCAGAAAAAAAACTGTAATTTTACGTAAATTTTTTTTCTTTTTGGCAATAAAAAAGCAGTTTCGAAAAGCGATTTTCATAAACAAGTAGGTATAAGTTCAAGGTAATATCGTTATTGAGTTGTGTGTACAATTTTAGCACGATCGGTGGATTCGTTTTAAAGTTATGTTTCCCACAATCTTAAAGAATGTAGTTTTCCGCAAAACGTTTTTACAGTTCCGAACTACGAAAACTCAAACACTTTAGTAACTTACCGGCTAATTAGCGATTCCAGGGCCACACCGAATTTCAGTTTAAAACTTTACCACTTTATTCTTGAGATGTTTAACAAACATTTTATGAAATAAAAATTGATTTTTTGAAGCTGCTACATGTATTTCCCCCCTTAAGTAGATTGGTTTAAACGAATATCAACAATTTTTACTCATTGCCAGTTATTTTTAATCACAATGTATTGTAATCCTATACAGGATATAAATTAAAACAATGTTGCTATAAACAAAATGCATTTTTCGCGAGAAGGTAATATGGACTTTTGACATTACATATGTGTCCATAATTATGAAAGTGGTCTAAGTCAAGATTTGAAAAAGATGAGATTTTCAGTTAGCTCGCATCATTTTACCTTGCAATACATTTTTCTCTTTATTTATCAAGACCAATAAAACTCCAACTTTCAATATTGCAGAATGTAAAAACATTTTTTATTTTATTTCAAACAATTCCTTTAAATTTATCAACACAAAAAAATATGACTTAGACCACTCTCATAATTATGGGCACATATATTTCTAAATATTGACATCTCCTGAAATGTTTATTAAAACTTCTATAAATCTAATAGTTTCTGAATTTATATCCCCAAAATAAACGGTCCATATTATAATTTATGGTGAAATCGAAAGTATTGAAATCCAGCAGGATCGGTGAGTTTCTACAGCGATGGCCACATAAAGGCCCGATTATTTTCGGTGAGTGGGAATGATAAGAACTCTCACTCTCTCTCTCTTTCTCTCTCATTCACTCCATCAGTCTCTTTAGCCATCTGTGCATGACATATGCTTACAACATGTGCATGTATACACACATACACACACACATAACACATATGCATGCTGTAAATGCGTTGGATGTTGTCCTGTAGACATCATGGAAGCCTCCCCCAAAGTAGGATGGGTGCATGAAAGTATACAGGGGGTGAAACTATACGCGTAGACCAACCGTGTACGCAGCTGTCCATGGGGCTAAAAGAACCCATCGGAATCGCATATTGATCGTGCATTGGGGAGTTAGTCATTGTTACCATACCCCTCTCGCAAATGCTGTGCTTCGCACTCGAAGAAAAAAAAAAGAAAAAATAGATAATGAGAATTGTCGCTTATATGATCGAATCACTTTCCAGCATTTTTATTGTGTCTCGGCTTTCCGGCACATGTGTTCTTTCTCTCCTTCGTAATTTTTATCGATGAACATCGATCCTATTAGGGAACACTGAACCTTGTCTCTTTTCGCTATCTGCGTAGAAGCCTCTTAACCCCCCACGAACCAGAAGGAACCCCTCATAAGAGGTTCATTTTACACTGAACATTGCCTACCTAGAAATATACCAGGGGCAGTAAACTTACTTATAGTAGCAAATTACGTAAAAGAAGCTATACTTGTAGTGGTAAACTATGTAAAAAAATTACTTATGGTAGTAAACTACGTAAAAAAATTACCACTTATGCGTAGAAGTATACCACTTATAGTGGAAAATTGCGTAGAAGAAACTACTTATAGCGGTAACCTAAGCAAAAGAAACTACTTGAAGTACTAAACCTACTTAGTTTCAATTTTTTTCACATTCGTACCCTACTTTATAGGATTTAAGCGCATATAAGCATTTTTTAAGTTTTCTTGAAGGAGTAACTTATGCAACTTTAGTAAAAAATTGCATTAGTTAATTCATTTCTTGTTTATGTTAAACATTCAACCCTACGACTGACGCGTTTTTGTTTATATCGTATGTTTTTATTCAAAAGTTTGGAAAAATTCTAGGGGAAATTACTTGGTCTGACAATGAAAAATATCTGATTGTGAGCTACTCGTCCTGTAATGCAAGAAACGACATATTGAAAAAGATAAAGGCTTTCGTGGTTAAGTTAACTAAAAATTAAATAATTAGTATTGAATTTTTAATTCACTTAACCACGAAAGTGGTTGGTATAACAGTAAATGTAGTTAAAATTACTATAATTTTTTTATACTTATTTCGTCTCCATATAAAATCAGTGGCAAAATTAGTAATATACTATAAAACTTAGATAGCCCCCTTAATGTCTTAGGCATTTGTCGAAACTAATGGTAACTACTGACAATGGTCCCCAAACTTAAGGGGTTGGGCCACTCTAGGATTTTCGAAAAATCGATTTTTTTTTCGTCTTAAATGGTCCCTTGGTATCTCAAAAATGATGTCTCAAAAGATTATGGCCGGGACAAATCTCAAAGTACTCGATTTTCGAATTTTAGTACACGGCCGCCCGGTCCGCAGCGAGCTACTACTCAAAACTTCAAACGCGTTTATCTCGAAATTACATTTTTCAAAATTACCGGAAACAGAACTCGGACAATTTTCAACCGATTAACTTGAAATTTTAAATATATTTATAAAATTACATTACCCATAAAAGTACATATCACTTTTTTTTACATTGCATAGTTCATTTGTTATTAATAATTTTCTGACGATTTTTTTGGCAATTTTTTTCAGAAATGCGCCATTTTGTCAAAAATCAATATATCGAAAAAGTGATATGTACTTTTTTGGCTGCTCTAATATATAATCGAAAAAAAGTAAGTGACTTATTATAATTAAAAAATTACAGGCGGTGCGTTTCCGGCAGTTTGGCCTGGAAAAACGGAGACGTCTTCGCAAAAACGCTGCACAGGCGCCATTTTGAACATAATCGCTTCAAAAAAATTAGTGTATAAAGTCGATGATATGTATAATAAACACCCTTTTTCGTAATTGCGATTTATTTTATAGTTTGTCTAACAACAATTCCCAAAAAGGCCTATTTTTTCGGCCTCTAGCAAAATTATTGTTTCGCACATTCTAACTTATGTATTTTCTTTTCTCCATTATACACACTGCGTATAATTATCATATATTATTACTATACTATTTCTTTTATATGGTCCGAAATTTTGGTCGTTCTTAAATTTTGTTGTATTTTCGCAACCACGTATCAGGGAATTGTTACGCAACAAGTGTATAAAATATATCCATCAATATTTATACCGTAACCGACTGTGGGCATTGAAAAAATAAAGCATCCAGGTATCTCTCGACGGAATTCATCCTTGTCTACGTCCATTTTGACCTGTTCCTTGGTCCTGAACGCAGATTTAAAAAAAAAAGATGTAATTCACAAAACATCCAGGTAACGCGTTGCTTAAGACTCAAATATCTTTGCGATGACGCTCCAAAAGGTTTGAGGCTTTAGGTGGACCTGTTTTGCTTAGAATAGACCAATTCTGCGAATGCGAGCGAACTTGTTGTGCGAAAAGAAATTTTTAAATCATCCAAGGGAACAGTTGAAATCTGAAGATAGTCGCAGAGGACATTATTTTCGTTGGCACGATCGAGTGCCGGCGAAAAAAAAAGGTGCAAACCGAATTGGTCAGAAACGTTGTATAATTTTTAGAATAAGGCTGAGGGTCAAGTTCGTGTTTGTGACAAAATGGATTATTGTTTTTATGGAAAACATTGTTCTTCAAAAATCTGAATTTGATAATTGTGAATTCTCGTCAATTTTCAGAAATGGCTCATTATTGAAGACGAACCTATTTTCCAAAAATTATTTAGCGATCTACAATTTAAAATTTAAATAAACCTCGGGGGTATTTTTCACACTATTTTTACCGTTATTTATACATAATTAATAATTGGGAATCATAAATATAGCATTTTAAATAAAATTGCTTTTTTTATTCAATAACAAATTTCGTACAGATGCTAAGCTTTGCTAATGCTTTCCTTTTGTTGACGTGAAAAAGATAGTTGACGAAAAATGATTAATGTCATTTTTGAATATTTAAATATTGAATATATTTAATATTTAAATATTTGAATATTTAAACCCAAAATAAATTGAAAAATGATTAAATCAAACTTAGAAAGTAATTCTAAATTAAAATGACCAAAGGTGTCTTTTAACACCTTCGATAGAAAAGGTATTAAAAAAGCTCGTTTCAAAGCGGAAAGATTTTCTAGAAGCAAAATTTCTTTGCAAACTTCTAATTTTTCGTAATCTTTTTCTATTTCCGGTAGATATTCGATTAAACAGAAAACAATACGTTAAATCTGCACGAAGAACAATTTTTACAATGTTGCAGCGACACGGGTAGCGTTCAAAGCGTGGTATAGGCATGCACAACTTTTAGTTTTCGTTTTTTTTGTTTTTAAACATTTCGTAGAAAATAGGACGAATTTATTTGATTGAAATATAAAGGATTTCCGAAGAGGTAAATCCTTTGTTCTTTTTTAATAAGATTAGGGAAATGATTTGCACGGAGTGGTATTACATTTATGACGACGTTTGATAGTTAAAATAATATCTGGAATTATTTTTCCGAATTTCAACTTCAAATTTGGGTCCAGCCTTAAAGCATTTGACTAAGACCTAAAAACATTATTTCCATCTCTTCTATTTCATCAAAATCACCTTGTATATACATAACTACCTAACTCGTGGCGCAATCAATTTCGTATTCAAAATCGCATCTATACACGCATACATAAATAAATGATAAACCGATCACAGTCACACTTTCCCCATTGGTATACTATCAAGAAGAAATTTGTGTATGGAGACGAACAATAATGAAAAATTTATAAAAATGAATTCTGGAAAACTAAAACTACTCTATTAACATTGGGGTGTATTTAACACAAAGCAGGTTACTAATTTATTTGTATGTTCAATTACTACGGCCAGTAATGAAAAAAAATTGGTAAGTGAATTTCGATACCCATTAATAAAAAATTCATGTGTTTAATTAATTAATTAATATGTGCTGAAAACTGAAAATCAGTATCGGAGGTATTATTTTTTCTTTTATAAAAATAATAATCATTTCTAACCCTCACTCAATACACAGGGATCATACGCACCCCATGACTATATTTAAAAAATTTTACTTTACTTAACTTCATCGCTTACAATTAGTTAGATAAAAATTAATACTCAATTTAATTTTTTTTGCTGCATAACCTATACTACTTTAAACAGTACACGTTCAAGAAGTTTCACAAAAAATAAAAGTTGTAATATTAGGTTGGGGGAAAAGTAATTTCGGCTTTTCTTATGTTTTTCAATGGTATAAACCGAAATTACTTTTTTCCCAATCTAATATTAAAAAGTTTATTTACTATAACTGTTTTATTTGAAACCTTCAATGGTACCGTAGATGAAATATCACACGATTAAGTGGAAATTGTTCCTCCATTATTCTCGAAAATCCGTATTTCTGGTAATACTGAAACTGGCATTGCAATATTATTTGCAAAAATAAATCTCACGATTCTCAACATATTTTTAACTTCCACAATATATTTCATTTTATTTACATTTTTATTGAATTTATAAAATACAATTTTTTAATTCACCCCCACGGTACCATTAACGCGATTCATTTAGATCAGTGATTGCCAAAGTGGGCGCCACCGCCCCCTGGTGGGTGCTGCAGCGATTCAGGGGGGCGGTGATGGCCACAGGTGCATTTGGCGGGGCGATAAATAACTGTAAAATTAAAAAAAAAATTAATTTCCAGGGGGCGCTAAGTAATATTTTTTCTGCAAAGGGGGCGGTAAGACAAAAAAGCTTGGAAACCACTGTTTTAGATTGTACCATTAAAAGGTTAAAATTTGTATCATTCGGGTGCATATGTGTCTATAATTATGAAAGTGGTCTAAGTCAAGATTTGAAAAAGATGAGATTTTCAGTTATCTCGCATCATTTTATTTTGCAATACATTTTTTTTCTTCATCAATCAAGACCAATAAAGCTCCAACTTTCAATGTTGCAAAATTTAAAAACATTTTTTATTTTATTCAAAACAATTCCTTTAAATTTATCAACACAAAAAATATGACTTAGACCACTTTCATAATTATGGGCACATATTATCCCCGTGTGTCTAGTAAGGGTTATTTGAACTTATTTGAAAAGTATCGTCACAATCTTTCGGCAATTGTAGTAGGCGATGAACCTTGAATGGAGAACACCATCGGGGAATTTGTTGAAGAATAAATACTTACAATCAGTATGTCAGTTATTTAATTCGACACAGAAGTATGTAACACCAGAAAGGACCTCGGGCCCGGAGGCGAGCATTAGAAGGAAATAATAATAACCAAAAAAAAATGAAAGAACAGTAAAAGTAGTCATACGGAGTTAAACAGGTCCAACAGATCTTATAACGATATGAATGGAAATCCTTTCCTCGCTCCCTCCCTCCGTTTGCGAATTTTTATGAAGAGAAACTTGTTTCTTTTTAACTCTTCATCTTGTTCAATCTGTCTTTATCGGTATCGAAAAAAAGAATGGAGAGAACGGCAAGAAAAAATGCCATGTATATATGTAGACGCATACGCACGCACACACTCGCTTATCTTGTTGTTTTATCCTTGTGGGGTTCATGGGATCGCCGCGGATCCTTTGAGGATAGTTCTCACTCCACGTGCCTTAGGATTTAAATTCAAGGATATTGAAAACCGTTGGGACCTTTAAAACTTCTCGGAAGTTTTTTACGTAACGAAGTTGAAGGTTCCACTTAAGATTTTTCGGCCATCACAATTTTTGTTAATTCTTTCTATGTTTCACTTTCATCGTACGTGTTTGGAATGAACGCTTCGTACAAATGACAATAATAAATTTGACTTTATATGTAAATTAAACAATCTCGGTTCACTTTAAGCAATTCCCCGGGAATGTCTCTTTTGTCTGTGACTTTGGTTTGTTGCCATGCAGATTTTACATTTGCTTTGCTGATAAAAAATGTCTCTTTTTTTCCCCCTTAGAATTTGGTATGAGAAACGGAAAGAAATGACTGTAAACATTTAAATATATTTTTTTGTTAATTCTTGGGTGATTTTTAGAAATGTTTAAACAATGAGACGATGTAGTTTTCAAAATATTCGTAATTAAACTTATTTCGACGATTTTGGAACGTTACGAAATTTCTTTGAAAACAAAATTTCTTTTTTTTTAGACTTCGGTATGAGATAAAGAAAGAAAGAAAGAGGTAAAAGGGTTTTGTAATTTTGGAAAAACCGTCGCGAGAATTTTGGGGATATTTAAAAATTAAACGCTATAATTTTCAAGAATTTCCAAAATAATCTTACATTGACGATCAATCTGGGAAATCAATCAGCATTAATGATCGAAACGTATAATAATTATATAATTAAATCTGGCCGAATTAGTAAACCCAGGATAAGAAAGCATTTTCAAATTTTTTAAAAACTGTTGACTGAATTTTGGAAAAATTTAACAATGAGATATTCGCAATTAAAGTTATTTTAACGATTTTTGAAAGTTACGAAATTACTTTGGCTACAAAATTTCTTTTTTTAGGCTTTCAAATGAGAAAAAGAAAGAAATAACTCCAAGGGTTTTTCAAAATATAGAAAAATTCTCGCAAGAATTTTGGGAATATCCAAAAATCAGACACTAATTATCAAGATGTTCGAAATCAAACTTATTTTGATGATTCCGAAACGTCACCAAATGAAGTGAGTTTTTCAGACTTTGGTATGAGAAAAAGAAAGAAATGGCTCTAAAGGTTTTTTAGTTTTAGAAAAATTGCAGAGGGAATTTTAGAATTTCTAAAAATCATTAACTGTAATTTTCAAAATACTAAAAGTAAAATTATTTTAATAGAGGAATTTGGAAAATTTATTTAGGAAAATTATGAACGATTCTAGGTAATTAAAAAAAAAAAGGTGCGTTAACTTCAAAATTCTTGAAACCAATACTTTGCAGAACTTTCGGTATGCTATAAAACCATCCAGGAACATTAATTCCAATGTCGTAATTATTTATGATGCTAGAAATACCGAGATGTTACGAAACTGAGCATTTTTAAAGATTGGTTGCAACGGTTTTCAAAAGGTTAAAAAATATATTACACTAAATACGGAAACACACTAAATCAACCTGTTTTTGCTGTTTTGAAATACACACATTGTCTCACTTCTTTGGAGACAATGTCAAAGAATTCAAACTATTCTGAATCTCCTTTTTATCATTTAGATTTATAATATTTCCGCCTGTCGTTAAATTGAATTATGAATTTAGAATATTTTTTTTTCGTTACATAAATGTGCTGCAACTTTTCAAAAATTCCTCAAAATAGGAACTTGAGAGAATTTTCAATAATTAATCTGCATTTTGCTCTTGCCCCTTCCAAGTCTTGAAAAAAAAAATGAACGGCTGGTGACTTTCACCAAATTTCTAAGACAAAATAAAATTCTTTATAATGTCAGCATTTGTTTAACAATAAATTCCATTGAGTAACAATGGGGCACCAAAGGAGCGAATTAAATAAGCAGTTTGGGGTAACTTATGCTGCAGCTGCCTAAAAATTTAATTCTTCCTCTCGGATACCCCCTTTTTCTCAACTCCACCCACACTTTATTTCCGTTTTACTTTACAGGAAGAAGGAAGCAAATGTGCAAGAAAGTCGTTTCGTAGTCCTATTTCGAGGAAACAATTTCAGCGTTCGAAGGAGGAATTTCTTGGTGACTTGGTATGCGGCCTGATCGCTATTGAGTCTTAATAAATTCCTATCAGGATAGAACCAGAGCAATAACTTAACTTTGTTTCTAAAGTATTTTTAAAGAGCAATAATTTTTATTTTTAAAGTTTTTTTTCTGATTCTACCATCCATATTCGATTCTAAAAGCGCCAATTTTGCAGTAATTTGTTTTGCTAAAGAATACACTTAGTTGGTTAACTAATGCAATTTCTAATTTTTTATTTAATGTGTTTTATAATTGTAATATATCTTCTGGGTAACTTTTAAATTTATTTAATTAATGATATATTTTCATACTCTTCTGGAAATTCAAAAATACAACCCTCAACTGGTAAACTGGGGTTTGAGACTTCAATTTAAGGAAGGAGGGTCAAGTAAAATTAAAAATGTTGACCTTTTTTTTCAGAAAATTAGTTTACCATTTAATTTTTAATTTTTTTGTTTCAAATGGCTTCATGCAAAGCGTATCACTATATTTTAACGAAAAATTAATGGATCTTTGATTTCAGATAATTTGAGCGATCCGTGCGTCGCACAACGCATTTTCGAGAAGCCAATTTCAAGCAGCTACTCTTTAATAATCTATGAATATTTTTCCATGAAAAAATTTATATAGATTGTTTAGATACTACAAAATAACAAGTAATTAATTTTAAATAAATATATATTACGCCCTCTTCAAAAGTATTTCGAGATAAAACGGTTGTTTACTTGACCCTCCCCCTTAAACATTATATTTTCATAAAAATAACCCGTATTATCTTTCAAAACAATATGTATCAGCTGTCATAGATTTTTTTTAAGTGAAAAAAGTCAACAGCTTACGCGCAAAACCCATTTCTATCGATGGGCCTTGAAAAGTCTCACTCTGCCAACTATGTTACTCTTGTGAAGTGGGTCAGGTAAGGGTCAAACTTCCCTGAGAATAAAAGAAATCTTTAAAATAATGAAAATTGCTACTACACAATGAGTAACAAACGCACATTTTTGAGGAAAAGTAATGAAATAAACTACAAAAAAATAGTAGATTTTTGGAAAACTAATAATTAGCTTCAATTTTATTGCAAACATTTGTATCCAATAAATTGAATTCTATTTTTCTATAAAAATCTTTCTATTTGCAAATTTTCTTGCATTTTATATATTATTGTTCCGTCTAATTTTTGAAAATTATTTTGAAAAACAGTGGATATTCATAACAAACTAATAATGAACTTCAATCTTATTGCAAACATTTGCATTTAATAACTGAAAAACTATTTTTCTGAAGAAAAAACTTTCCATTCCCAAAATTTCTTGCATTTCATATTATTTTTGTATATAATTTTTGTTTGCATATTTCTTTTATGTATATAATATATTATTATTTGTCATGAGCGCATCGTTACTATTTCCATAGCGAATTTCATAAACTACTTTTCTCTATGCTGAAAAGAAAGAAGAAAAAAGACCCCGACATGGTTTGTATTTTATCGCAGTAATCGAACACCATGGAGTAATTAATGTCAAGATTAACGTTAAGCCGAACCTTCGACTCCACGTTCTTTCTATTTTTTTTAATTTTTTTCATTCTAGCACCGCATTGATATAATAGAAAGTGGGCGTTCTTGGTATTGAAAACTACTTGCAAAAAAAGGAGAAGAACAAGAAGGAATGGAAAACAAACGCAACACGAGGGAGGAATAAATGCAAATTGTGTTCAATTAGTGTGACGCCCTTCTTTTTCGCTGACATTAAATGATTCCCACGGTGGAATTAAAGATTCACATGGAAAAATGTGCCCATCGCACTTGTCATGGGAACGAACACTAGTTCTATACGTGTGTTATATAAAAATACAACGAGGGTACCTTACCTTGCCTTGCCTTGCCTTACCTTTTGGTAAGGTGAGATCCCTATACCCACTTTAGATGGAAGGGGATGAAACATAGGGACGCAAAAATCCCCTCATGCTTTTTCAAACGCAAAAGGAATCTTTTGTGTAAGGCACCTCCTCATAGTTTTTGACGTACTTCTAAGTGGTTACTGGGGTGACCAAACCAGCAATATGTATACTTGGGATATATATATTTTTTTTTCTTCCCTTTTACAATTTTCTCGTTCCATTTGTTCACTGTATATATATGTAATCTAGAGCCTTTGGGATCTTCCTCTAGAAATGAATACCAAAGGAAGTCTCGTGAATGAGGAAAGAGACTTGTTTGGTCTTGCAATTTTAAATTAGTTGGAAAAATTGAAAAAGTTGGAGAAATTATTTTTAGAAAAATATAGAAATTATTCAGACATAGGGAAATTGGGGAATCGTTGGTAAAATACATACAATTATTCTAGAAAATTATTAAGATTATAAATGGCTAAGCAACTGTTGTTGAAGAACAAGGTAATAGATTTTTGTTGCAAGTTAAGCAACCGATATTAAAATTCGTAAGTTATTAATTAATTTCTTAAAAATATATAGAATTTAAAAATACAGAAGTCATATAATTTTTATAAATTTAATAGCGATAGGTTCATGTAATTTCATGTAATATAAGGCAAATTTGGAAAATAAAGTATATACATAAACAAATATACAAATAAGTTGAAAGAGGATAATGAACATTTAATTTTGATAACAATTTCACGTATATAAATTGCTTAATTTCATTATCACTTTTTTTAAATAAAACTATTTTTACTTACATCTTCAAATTTTTAAGTTACTTCTACATCCTCGCCTCATCCCCTAAGTCATTGTTACAGTTATTGCTATTGTATTATTATTATTATTATTTATTTATTTTTTATTATTATTATTATTATTATTATTATTATTATTATTATTATTATTGCGTGTAGTATTATTTATTGTAATATTATTATTCACTCAAAAAATTGTTTTTATACAGAGCATACATAATAACCGTAAACCATATAAATTATACAAAATTAGTAATTCACCTTGAATCTTCGCAATGATTATATAGAATCCCTAAAAAACACCATAAAAATACCTAAAATAATAAATTAATAAATTACAAAAAGTTCATCTACATATTTTCCGCATATCCTGAGATTTTTAATACCACGTGACTATTTTTTTTATAAACCGCCCTGGATGACGTACCTAGCCTATCTAGCGCTGTCGACTACCAAAAATTGACAAAATTTATCAAAAAGACTCGTTTTCGCAGGATCGGTGACTCAAAAGTGAGTCTTATCATTGATACGCTTTTTTTAAAAGCACCGCCATAAAACCTAATTCATCGATAGCTGAAGGACAGTCTATACCTTGAAGATAAATCTAGTTTACACACAGTTATCTCGGTGCAGCATTGTATTATTTACACAATTTTTTTGTTGAGGTAGAAAATTAAGTTACCTAGAAGGGACACCTTCCAAGCTTGAATGAACGTATTTGAATTTATTAAAAAGGCCGAGATCCGAGGGACACGCAAGTTAAGTGTTTATCACGTTTGGCGCCACTCGAGTCTGATGAATGGGGCTACGGAAAGGAAATGCCTTCCTTCGTTTCTCAGACTTGAAAGACGACGATGGAGGAAGACACTATATATACATGGACAAAGTATCTATTCTTAAAAAAACTGGGCTTTGGCTGACACCAGACGCTGCTTTTCAGCCACTGACTGATGACACATCCGATGCCAGCGTGTGGAATGGGTCCTGATTTGTTAAAAATCTCCAGGAGTGATCGATGGTTGACGATCAAGTGTTGGGTAGGTTTCGACAAGTCTGCGTCAATACTGGATCCGACATCAATTCTTAATGGGGATTTTTAAGTGATTAAAAGAGCCATTGGCGATAACCCTTGAAGACCAGAAGTGTCGTAAATTCTCTACGAGGCGTCAACGGCGCATTGGTGATCAGGCAATTTTTGGGCGTATCGTAAAATTATGTATATTTTAGGTGTATCGGACAATTTTTTTGGTTTTTCGATATTAACCTTTAGGTGGCGAACCTAACAGTGTCTAGAGGCCTCTGTCCAGTTCAGCCCCAGTTCACATTTTTTTTCGTACTAAAAATTATATTTTATAGAATAACCGATGCTATCTGTTAAGACATTTAACAACTATCATACCATTTTTTCAGTAATTTGGCATTTTTCATAATGCACAATATATATACATATATTTGGCAATTTCATAATATAGATAATAAACAAATAAATAGGGTAAACTGCCCAGTAATTGACCGCATGCCAGTGAATGACCATTGCACAAACACGTAAATTGTAAGGTTTGAAATGAGTAAATGTTTAAGGTCTGATTTATTTAGAGCCAAAATTTTCCATATTTTTGTATAAACGTGATAGAAAAAATAGTAACAAATAATATTCTTATTGAAAATATTCCACAAGCATTCGGACATCTATTGGGCTTTTACACATGTTGCAATTTATAATTGATTTGAAAGGAATCGCGGTAACAAAAAGTGACCATTTTTTAAAAATATATAAACAAAGATGAATTCTTTATGCAATTTCAATAGTTGTTTCATAATTATAAATCAATTTAGTCAAATATGATCTTAAACGTACGTAAACTCAACAATTCGGTCATTCACTGGTTGGTTTAAGCTACATGCAAAAAGTTCCGCCGTTTTTGCTTCATAGGAGCATTTTGGGGAAAAAGAGACATTTATACTATTGCAATTCGATTGTCCTTTGGTAATTACATTTTTTGGGTTGCCGAAACTGAATTTGAACCCAAAATAGCTTTTGAAACGAAAAGATATTTTTAAACAGTTTTCAAAATGGATTTTGGAACAAAAAGCTATTTTTCGCCCAACTGCAAAGAGGTTAAATGACACTCGAGCTAAGGCACGATAAAATGACCCATTTTTGGTGTCCTACAATTATATGACTTTGATAATTATTATAATTAGATTCATAAAAAATTGGACCAAGAATACTGGGTCAAAAATTAGTCCAAGAACAACCTTTAAAATTTCCTTTTAAATTCGGTCATTCACTGGTTGGTTTACCCTGCAATACATTTGTCGAATGTGAAAAAATTAAACTTTTACAGAAATAAAAAAATCTCTTCTTTTTTTTTTACTAAGCAGAAGAATTTTCTGGGTAAAAGACTTTTTTTTGTTACAGCAAAACATGTCATTCGGTAAATGTTAATTTGAATTTCCTTTAACTTACGAACGAGTGATATACGTGTGAAGTAAAGTAAGGAACCCCTTAATGTGATTCATATGTAAATAAACAAAAAGACCATCCCATTGCAGGACCACCTACACAGAGACAACTTCCCACGCGTTGATATAGAAGAAATAACTGCAATTCGCCATAGTGTTCAACGAACTTTGTAGCCATATACCTTAAACTGAACGTTCTCTTTTATGTCTTTTGTGTTAAAGAAAAATGAACAAAACTTCCTTCCCGGATTATGAATTTCCAATGACATGCGTTTATGTCTACGTGTGTTCGGAATTCGAAACTTTAGAAGATGGAATAAGTATGATAAGTTATACGAGGAATTGTAATTATTTCTGCGGCCGACCAGAGAATGCCAAAAAGTAATTTTTATTCGACGGTTACAAAATATTTAGACAACATAGATTTTCTGCAAATTGAAATTTGAAATGTAACCTTTGACGATCAACGTGGTTTTTTGTACCCATAACAGTTAACGTGGGGTCTTTGATTTCTCGTGACGTTTTCGGCTAGTTGAACTGTAGAAAAGATTCTGCAAGAATTCGTGGCACTAATTTTAGGTGTTGTCCGCTAGAAGATTTGAAAAGCAAAAATTTGTGTATTTATTTTTATAGTTTATTTGCAAGGTCCTTAAAAAAAATCAATTTTTTTTCAAAGCACGAAAGACCTCGTGAATTGGAAAGAAAATTCATAATAATTCTAACTATTGCTGTAGTTGAATGAGGCATTAGCCATGCATTTCTAGTAATTTTATCTAGTAATTTAATTAGTGCCTTTATTTATTTCGATGTTTTGACTGTCAAGGGTTAAAAATGCTTTTGGTTCGAAATTAGTATATTTGAATGTCAATCTTGAAACAGATTGCACATTA
Organism: Gasteruption jaculator; assembly: GCA_949825005.1. Classification (NCBI taxonomy): domain Eukaryota; kingdom Metazoa; phylum Arthropoda; class Insecta; order Hymenoptera; family Gasteruptiidae; genus Gasteruption; species Gasteruption jaculator. The sequence goes on along the minus strand of OX463765.1, from coordinate 3,279,791 downwards.
CAAATTGGTAAAAAATTTAAAAAAAAACGCGGAATTAATTAATTTTTAAGAACACATACTAAAACTTATTAAACTTGTACTAAGCCAGTTTTCAGTTTTCGATAAACGATCGTTTTTTAATTAAGGCAGACTAGAATCCCTAATCAGGAATTAGTTAAAAACAATAAAAATTACATATTAAAAAATTGGTTTTAGGTGCACGGACACACTTTTTAGAACTGACTTTTGAATAAAATATAATTTTCTTCTGCTATATAATGCCAAATACAAGCAATAAATTACTAAATATACGAAAAATACCCTTTCACTCCTGGTTTTTAAAATTTTTATATTAGAAAAAAAAATTACGAGAATGTACTCTTGTAGATGTAATAGAACAAAATATAAATTCTAAAAATTGTTATTTTTGAAACTTTTTGATAAAATTGTATGGGATTATAATATATCCCAATTCTATTTTAATGGAATTTATAAAAATTAGGATTTTTTGAACATTGCTTGGGATAAATATATCCCGATAGGAGTGAATGGGTCAAAGTTCTGCTACATGTTACTGGGTTTTAGTTATACCATCCTTTTATGGCGTCTTTCAACAAGTAACATTAGATTTTCAACCGATAACATGAAGGTAAACAGTAAATGTACATTTTGAAACCTCTCGTCATTATTTCGGGTCTTACAAAGTAGAGAAAGAACCAAGTTGAACATTAGGAACCCCAGTTTCCCGCCCAAAAGTGATCCACAAACAACAGATAAATTTCATTTCTTATCGATGCAATGTTAAATCATACATGAATGCACGATATTGTGTCGTATATCGTAGACTACACGGTCTCAAACAAAATGAACATAAACTTCGCCCGATAAGGAAGTTTTATCATGACAAACGGTCGGGGAATGGCGTTTTCTCAAAATTCTACTTAAGTTGGAACGAAAAACCAACTTTTTTCTATTCCTAGCATCAAGTAAATTCCAGAACCTTATTTTTTTTACAGGTTTCTGCATGAATCGGGGTAAAAATTGGAATTAGAAGAAAAACTCGAATCTTTCCAATTAAAAAAAAAGCTGAATGAATTAAAATTTTATAAAATATGGGAATCCAAATAATATTTCAAAAGGAATTATTAAAAAAGAAATCTTGAATTTATTTAAAATTCTAATAAAATTGTTTTTTTAAATTTCTGTTGGAATTTCAACTCTCTCCAATTTTCAATATACTATGGAAATCTTTGTTGGTCCCTATTATGTAATAAATGTATTACGTTTTTATATATTATAAGAAACTAGTTTTTAAACTCTTTGATTAATTAATGTCAATATTTTTAAAAAATAGCATTTCATATTTTTCAAAATTGTAATTTTTTGAATTTCTCAACAAATCTTATAAATATTAGTTGGTCCCTATTATATAATAAGTATATTCTACTCTTAATGATTATTAGGACCAGTGCTTATACTCTTAAAAAATAGCCATTTTGTATTTTCTTCTGAATTTCTATTTTCTCCAATTTTCAATATACAAGAAAAATTTGACAGGTTTTGTTCAATTCTTGGTTGGTCGATGTTGATAATCCTTTATTTTCCTTGGTTTTCAAATTCGGCCAGATTTAATTCAGGTATGTTGTATACAATATACCCGAACCATGATAAGATCATAAATCGATTCCTAGAAATTTAATCCAAGGGAATCGTATAGAAAAACATAATATGATTAACAGCTTACATAATAACTAGATAATACAATGCAATTTTCTTGTTGTGTTTACATAATATATCAATTAAACGATCTGTTTTCATCTTATTAAATGAAAATATGGATCATTATTGATTAATAATGACCAATGTTAAAATTATATCGACACATAAATCATGTCAAATATTACTGAAGGAGATCAGCATTATTGATTGAAACGTATAAATAATATTGAATTGAATCTGGCCGAATTAGAAAATCAAGGAAAATAAAGCATTTTGCATGGTTTATATATTCTTACAATTAGTTATTATTAATAAGGTATTTTTTTTTTCAAAACCAGACACTTGTTGATACATTTTATTCCAAGCCACGTAATTTGACATCCTCTCAGCGTCACAATTTTTAATAATACATATGTACCCATAATTATGAAAGTGGTCTAAGTCGAGATTTGAAAAAGATGAGATTTTCAGTTATCTCGTCATCATTTTATCTTGCAATACATTTTTTTTTCTTCATTAATCAAGACCAATAAAACTTCAACTTTCAATGTTGTGGAATGTAAAAACATTTTTTATTTTATTTAAAACAAATCCATTAGATTTATAAACACAAAAAAATATGTCTTAGACCACTTTCATAATTATGGGCACATATAATCAATTTTTAGGACTCATATAAGAAGACTACTAGCTTCAGAATCGCGACGAACAATAATCGGCCGGAACTACAATACACGATGCAGTTTCATACATGCACACATATAGATGCATTCTCGTATGCACAGAGTGCAAGCAAGATGCATGCTATATATATATATTTTTTTAAATACATACCCAGTGTACATAGGTGCATTGGGTATGTATAAAAAAAAAGATAGTTTGATCGAATTGCTTGAAACATGCATGTACGTACTCGTTCGTAGGCATAGGCAACGCATACGACAAGCATCAGGGTGGAAGCCCTTACGAGAGACATCTGGCCACCACCTGCCTGATGCCCTTGCACTCGTGTGGCTAACTTCCCCTTTTACAAAAGCTCCCGTGTATGCCCTGAATGCCCTCCTCGCTCACTCGCTATATTACCTACATACTTATACGCATTTCCCTTATCCTCTATATGAGGTATAAACTTTACTTCTTCCTTCTTAATACCGATGACGGTTCATGATGTATATTTAAGTATTGTTTCTTTACCATCTTGATACCTTGAACTTGTCTTCGGATAATAAAAAGGAAAGATACACCTTTCCAGTTCCTATGTATACGTATACAGAAAACGTAGCATACTGAATTTCAAGGGGAATAATTTCCTCCAGAAAAGCTGACAGTCCTGAATTATCTTAACGACACAATCTATTTTTTTTCTTCCGGAGAGGTAGGAAAGCTTTAATGAGCAGCATCTGTGGTATATACATGCGTCCTTTGCCAGGATCTTAGGGGCGATTAGACTTTACGGAACTGGGAAAAACATTATCGTGAAAATAATGAAAATTTTAACAAGGGAAAATATCTTCGAAATGGAATGTAAAAAAAATGGTTTATAATGGCAAAGGAATGCATATTTTTGATCGTAGGCTAATAACAGAATTCTAGGATAAACATAATTTTGGAAATAATGAAAATTTCATGAACGACAAAATGTGTTCAGAAAGTAAAGAAATTAAATTATCTAGGAAAGTAGTGAACGATTATAATTGGAAACTAATAATTAAATTTTAGGAAAAATATAATTGCGAAAATTATTGAAATTTGTAAAAAAAAATGTATGGAAAGTGTTAAATGATATAATTATCTTGAAAGATCGTTGATATTTTTAATCGAAAGCTAATAATGAAATTTTCGGAAAAATATAATTACAAAAACTAATGAAAATTATGAGAAAATGTGTTTAAAATGTAAATTAATAAAATTATCTACAAAAGTAATAGATATTTGTAATAAAAAGCTAATACTTAAATTCAGTTTTATTGTAACCATTCGCAGTAATAATTTTATATATTACCTTGATCAAAAAACATTTTCATACTCCATAGCTTTCATTATTTTTCTTGTTAATTTTTTGTTATCGACGATTTTTTATTATCTTTTTATTAATTTTAAGTACTTTTTTAATGTATATGAGCCGATTATTTTGAAAGTGCCCTAAGTCCATTTGTGAATTGTTTGTTGTTAATTGTAGTAACATGTGCCACTTGACATTAGCTGTCATAAAAAGCATTTTGCGAAATTCATAAAAAATTGGACTTAGGCTACTTTCAAAATAATCGGCTCATATAATTTCTTTGGTTTAAATAAAGCCATTACATGATGAATAATATTTCGGTATCCAACATCCAATATTACATGTATTTAACCCTTTGCACTCGAGCGGCGCCGCTGCGGCGCCAGTTTATACGCTAATATCTTATGTCTCGAGTGCAAAGGGTTAATATTTATATTATTATGTTATATATGATATGCAAAGTGAAGCAAAATAAAAAAAAAACAATATATTGGACCACTCTCCTTCATGACAAAAGTTCCAAGTAGGTATCAAGTTCAATCTTTAGAAGCTTGAGCAATTCTATGGAAATACTATTTATTAAAAAGTAAAATCACTGCGCCAATATTTGCTAATTTTGCTCTCCTATCCTTTCTACACACAAAAGAAATTCTATTTTACTGTAATACAGCAGATCTTGTAGGATCAAGAGATTAGAGTTTTTGCTTCAAAAATCCTCTCAGTGCCTATTCGAGATTGGAAGCAATTTTTCGAAAAATGCGATATGCAAATTTTCTCAAACATAGGAATCCTGTTCCGTATGCCTCATTATCCGGATACTGGTGAAACCGCGATATCCTTATAGAGATTAGCATCCTCGCGAGGAAAAACCAAGCCTCCCGGGTTCGTTTAATGAGCCGTATCTGTGTGGAATGCGGTAATGTGGCATTATCTGGCGTGTAACAGGTGTTTTCGAGTACAACGTAATCTTCAAAATGACAAGACTCGTTTCCGTCATTCCTTCACTCGGATGAATCACGGCACGTCTCTCTGCCGTCTTTATGCTCAACATGAATGAACCGAAAGAACTTTCTTTTCATTGAGAAGGAATGAAGAAGTTAAAGAGTAGGTGCACGAGTCATCCGACACGGTGTGTCGCACTTGAGTTCATCCAATGTAAACAACCAAACGGTACTTTGTGTTTATACTTGATACCGATCGGTACTCTTTTTTTCTGCATCATAAGTAACGTGAATTTTAGATTGCGTTCCGTTTTTGCTAAACAATATCCTCCTCCTTGAATTGCTAGGCGTTACGTAACTATTCCACAGCCGAGTTGCCGTATACCGGTTCTTTACCGCAGACTCGGGAGTTCTTTCCTTTGCTCCTTGGATTACAAGGAAAGGAAAGAAAACGAAAGGAAAGGAAAGGAAATTGTGTGTTATTGGGTTGGCAACTAAGTAATTGCGGATTTTTCAAAGTAAATAAATGACAAAATCCGTAATTGAATGAGTCACCTCAAAAACGTTGTAAGGTACAAATCGCAAATTGTTCAAAAATTCCCGAAAACGAAAAAAATAACCTGATGAATTTTTTTAAACAATTTTTTTTAATTTATGGATTAAAAAAAATCCTTTAAAAATTCCTTTAAAAAATTCCGTAAATTAAAGAATTTTTTTTTAATGGATGGATTTAAAAAATATCCATCAGGTTATTTTTTTCATTTTTGGGGGTTTTCGATAAAATTTGGAATTTGTACCTTACAACGTTTTTGAGGTGACCCATTCAATTACGAATTTTGTCATTTATTTGCTTTGAAAATTCCGCAATTACTTAGTTGCCGACCCGATAGATCTGCGTTTTTAATTTCACGATATTTTTCCTAGATTTTTTGAAAATAATGAATAGGCATAACCAAAATTTGATTATTCGAATTTACCTATATGATAAGTTGTCGTAGAACAATACAATTTTATTTTACATCCATCTGGTCAATGGCCATTATAAAAATAATAGAAGAAAATTTATATAATGATTAACATTTTTATAAAATACTGGAAAAAGTGCTATCGTTAATGAATTTTTCAAATTCCATATCTTCGATTTTAAAATCCAGAAGAAGCTGCAGCAAAATCGAATTGAAAAATATAAATTTGTCAATTTCGACATTAACGATTAGTGAATAGATGCAACGCGAGAAGAAACTGTGTCAAATTAATATTAAATGATTTCCAAGGCCCAGATTTTGAATTAAAAAAGAAATTTGATTAAAAAAAAAACACTAAATAAAATTAACAGCTCTTAAGACCAGATTTTTATAGGCGAAATTTTGGGCTTGAACTGTACTTTCTCAAATTCGTAATTCCCTCACTGAAAATTCCTATCGGTAGATCTTGCGAGGGTTGTTTAAGTTCCAACTGAATTCTTTTTTGCCGGAAAACAACATTTCAGTTTATTAACACTGTTCCTACCGCGCTAATTATACGTAATCATAAAGATCCAAAACCAAAACTATAGAATTACAATTAAAATAGACTTTCTTAATTGATACGAAATTTTTGACAGACGCATAATTGCTCTACTGAGCACCTCCCGTTTGTGAATTTCAAAAAACCTCGAAAATAATTTGAAATTCAAATTCAAAAGCTGTCTTTTGACTCCTTTGATAGAAATAATGTTAAGATTTGTTAATATTCTTTTGTATTTTAAGAAAAGAGAGGATTAAAAAAATGGTAAAAAAACACTATTTTTTAATTTTCAACTGGTGCGTTAATATTAATACGTGCGTTAATAATAAACGTATTGATTAAAAAAAAATGAATTCACAATCGACATTTCCATAAGGTTTTGGATCTATTCTGAATCATTACCGAAATAAAAAAAATCCCGATATCGAAATTTTCACTAAAGAACAAAAAAGAATCCTTCAATAAAATTTGCATTTTTCAAGATATTGTCTCTAGAAGTTACGTATCTTGCATTTTTTCTAATCACCTGCAAAATAAAATAAAAATTTGACTATCGAATTGATTTCCAATTCCTGAACCTCAAATTCAACCGCAACTCCAACGACAATTCCTGACACTCCGCGGAAGGAACAAACGTCATGTGTCATTATGCAACAAAAGTCATACTCGTACATAAAAAGAACGGAAACAATTATCTTACGGAGACCGCATTTATCTTCTTTTCCTTTCCTAACATGCTCCTTGACTTTTCCATGAATTTTCACGCGGGACAGGTGCTCCTTACCAGCTGTTGCTAGGATAGTCCAAGACGATAGTTCACGACATCAATATTCGTTTGAGGAAGTTCCCTGAACCTCATTCTTTCCCTCACATCCACGATCCTCGCTACATTTTACGAGCCAAAGCAGCTGAAAGACGTCTCTTCGGCACGCGAGTATTTCTCTTCGATAAAGTCAACTATGCCAGACTGCAGGCTACATTTTTTTCTTCTTTCGTCTCTTTCGCCTCTATTCTTAAGATGCTCCTCCAGTCAATCCAAAGCGATTGTATATTACGTCCTTAAGGTTCATGTATACCTGGACCTTTAAATTCTATTGCTCAGCTGAGGGAATCTCCTCCCTCGCACCTTTCCAGATGTTTCCCGCCATTTTTACTCGGTTTCACCGAAAGCTTCGAAAGGGCAGCCAATTTCATGAAATTAACTTGATTTCTATAAGCAGATGCGAAATTGCCATCGTTCGCAGGAACACCTTTAGTGAAATTAGCGTATACTCTTCCAACCTCTGCCGCCGCCTTTACAGTCACACATTTACGTACAAGTCTACCCGGATCCCACAAACTTTAATTTCACCGAAAGTCAAACTCCTGCCGAAGGATCTTTATTTTATTTTTTTATTCATTTAAGCGGATAGAAGGTAAATTTCAAAACTGATCCGAGGGGATTATCGAATTTCCCAAATTACAGTTTTTTTTTTGTACTTATGCCTCGCTAATTATGTCCAGAAAGAAAAGGAGCAGATTGTAGACTGTGAGAAATTATGAACTTCGGACATTAAAGTGTTAAATTGCACTATTTTAGATTGAAGGTGTGAATGAAATATGTAGCATTGGCGCACAATTGTCAGCATTGAAACAATATCCGAATCAAGCTCTGCGTTTTAGCTCTTAATATACGCCAATGAAATAGGAAATCAGAGTTATTTATTTATTTATTTATTTAAACGCTTTGGGATGGGTCCCCTGAAACGCGGATAACGATATACAGTATATAACAATTATAAATATTTATAATATATAATAAAGTAGACTCCTCTAATTAGATAATAAATTAAATAATTAACATAGTAAAATAAAATACCAACATGTAAATATATAACATTAACTATAAAAGGCATAGAATTAAGTCAGACTTTCACTCTTGACGCCTCACAGACACGAGGAACTCTTTTAGACTGGTTTTAAATAAAAATGCAGAAGACTTTTCGCGAATTTTAGAAGGTGTAGAATTCCAATATTTGCTAACTATGGAAATAAAAGAATTTTTGTAAGTTTCCGTGCGGTATTGGGGCACTCTTAAAGTGGACGAATCTATCCTGCTATTTCTATTAGTGACTTGATTTCTGAAAGAGAATTTTTCATATAGATATATTTAGGACATTTGTACTCGGGTTCGTTAGATTCGAATTACAAAATTGAAATTTCAGTTAAGGAAAATTGCAGAATCGGAAGAAATCAAAATTCGTGTTCGTTATATTTGATTTCTGAAATTGAAATTCCAGTTGCGAAAAATTATAGAATCAAAATCACTTATTCTCACTTTCTCAATTTTCAAATCCAGAAAAAGCTGCAACATTAACACTTTTTCTATCAAAGGTGTCAAAAGATACCTTTTGGAATTTTAATTTAGAATTATTGTATTTTCGAGGTTTAATTCAATCTTTTTTGGAATCCACAAACGGGAGGAGCTTAGAAGGGAAATTATGCGCCTGAAAAAAATTTGGCGTTAATTAAGAAAATCTATTTATTGAAATAGTGTGAAAACCTACTATTTTTTTTGTAAATTTTGTGTGTTTCCCGAATTACGCATTTTACTGACATTTCAGGAAAGGTCTAACTACAGCGCGATTTCACCTTTCCAAGGAATGACTCTCCGATGGACTTTAAATTTTATAATTTTGTTAAAAACCGATGGAAAGTAGGAAATGTATCGTAAAGAAGCGTGGAAAGATTTTGTAATTCCAGTCAGTTCCCTGTCAATTTTGTTAGTTTCAATGCTGTAGAGAGAAATCAGGCTTAATGTATTTTCGTAACATGCCAGCCTGTATGCGAGTGTAGATACGTACTTTCATTCACAAGTGATTGGAATTAACTTGTATTGGAAGAACCTTAAAAAGTATCAAATTGTCAATGACACCCATCACTCATTGTCGGTCTGTTTGACACTCGGTAGCCTTTGCGTGTTAAAATGATGTAAACGACACTTTTATTTATTGACCCTTAGCCAGCCCACTGGGACGTGTTCCACCTCAGCCTAATTCCACTCCAATTCAAGTAATTTTATAATAAGAAAATTCTACAATTTTTTATGCAAATTAAATATCATATTTTTCTAAAATAAGCAAAGCTATCTTTTAAAACTTAATTTATCAAGCGTTATATAATTGTCTCGAGTTAAAAATGTCAATAGTTTGGTTCGCCGTACAAATTTTTATCGCTAAGGTTTGAAAAGCCCCAATGTAATTGGGGCTTTTGATTGGAAATTTGCAGCACTTTAGCGTAGGCCATTACTGGAATGCGTGGCATAAAATTTTTATATTTTTTATTTCATCAAAATAAATAATATATAAAATTTATCACTAATGTCTCTATAAAGTCAAATTATTTACTACTATTATTATTATTGTCATTATCATTATTGTTATTATTATTATTATTATTATTATTATTAATATTATTATTATTATTATTATTATTGTAGGCCTAAAATGTTGAATATTGTAAAAATGAAAATATATCATTTGACTCTATAGAGTCGTTATTGATAAGTTTTATATTTCTATATAACAGTATTGGTTCCAATCAGTAGATTTCTGCTTTTTTTGCTCTATAAGATGCTACAAAAAAAAATGCTAATTCTGTTCTCGAACGCAACAAAGATATTGAATTCAAATTTGTGAAATAAAGCGAGCGAGAAAGTTGAGAATGGATAGACCAAAATTTGAATTTATTTCCGATAAATATAGAAGTTAGGCGGCATTATGTCTGCGAAACTAGTTTTCGGCCTCCCAAAATTCGAAGAACGTTCTTTCCGAACGGTATTTAATGAGAAAGGTGTGATTTTTTTTTCGAATTCTTCGCAAGACCTTCGGGATGAAAATCACAAATTTGCCAGTTTCATCTTTATTAATCAGTGATTTAGTAAGTATTCATACATACGACTTGGAAAAAAAATGTGTATAAAATTAATATTGAATGACATCCAGGGTCAAAGATCCAAAATCGCGATAAAAAAAAAATTCCGTAGAAAATAAACTGTTCTTTGAAGAAGTTTCTAAGGTTATTTAAGTTCAAAATTTACGATCAGACTCTATTTTCACAAATTCGCAAGCTCTCTACCCAAAATACCTTTCGGTAGATCTTACAAAAATTGTTTAGTTGAAAACAGACTGTTTCCATATCACAATTTTTGTGAGAAGTCCAATTTCGGACGGTCCAGTACTGAAACATTTCCACTTGAATGAAAATTAATTTATAATCGAGCGTCTTATAAAATCATGAATTGATTCTGATTCGATTTGAAATTGAATAAAACCCAGATATCGAAATTTCCAAAGGTTTAATAGATTTTGGGTTTAAACTCCAAAATTGAAGCTTCAGTTATGGAACATCCTTGAATCGAACTATTTAATTTTTAGCTGGCTTCTGGGGTCTGAGGTACCCCAGACTAGCCTATTTCAGCTCCATTTTGTATTTAGAAAACTCAGCAATTTTTTTATATCAACACTATTTCTACCAAAGGTGTCAAAAGACACCTTTTAGAATTTTAATTTCGAGTTATTTTTCTGAAATTCACAAACATGAGGTGCTTAGAAGAGCAATTACGTACCCGTAACAAAATTTTGTGATAATTAAGAATATCTATTTTAATTATAACACTATATTTTTAGTTTTGGATTGTTAATTACGTATAATTAGCGCAGTAGAAATAGTGTCAAATATTATATTTTCAGAAAATAGCTTATAGAGAAGCTTTTTTTTATGTGAGAAAATCGCTTGAAAAAACTAGTAATTATTTTTGGGGCCTCAATGCTGCAGTGATACATTTTTTGTCAATTTGTACATTTTTAAAAACCGCATTGAAAAATCCGCATAAAAAGATAATCTACTGTGCTATTTGTCAAAACAATATTTAACAATTCTCATACAACTTTTTTTAAGCCGAAACAGACAATAGCTTCCACGCGATAAACATTTCTGTCGCTGGGGATTGAAAAGTCCCCGTGTGCCACCTATGTCATTCCGATAAAGTGGGCCAGCTAAGGGTTAAAAACCCACGTGACTCAACACCATACTTTCAGTAGCATAAAAAGAAAGTGTCTTTCCTGCAATTATTATCTCCCCCAATAATGATATCAATACATAAGATCAAGAACATATTGTTCAAAAAATTATCAGAATTTCATCAAAAGGTAAAACAAGGGGCAGAAGAGGAGAAGGTAAGGAAGAAGAAGAAGAAGAAGAAAGATGAAAAACCTATAGAAAAACATCTGCGTTTATATACATCCTGCTCCCCTCATTTTTTGGAAGACCTTTTCCTTCCCTTTCCTTTCCTTCCCCTTTTTGAAGTCAGTCGCTTATAATCCACCACCTTTCTTTTTCTTCTTCCTTCCGTTCGTCACGCGACAATAAACTTACGTACACGCGTTACAATTTGGTAACCTAAGAGACCGTGACGTTGGTCCCTAAAAACCCAAGACGCCTGGGGAACCCAAATTCGTGGCAAAAGCATGAAAGAAAGCACCCTTCGATTTTGACTTCCCTCTACTACCTTCCTAGCGAATTATTATCGTCTCTTAGATCATGCGACCAACAAATTCCAATTTCAACATTCCCTTAATACATTGGTAACCACTAGTGTTACCATTTTTCTAATTTGAAATCGGTTAAAATCTTTATAGGGTAAACACACCAATAGATGGACACCCTCCAATAGATGGACAAATATTATTTCCAAAAGTAATTACATTAAAATTAAGAACGAAATAGTAAAGTCATAATTTTTTTTATGGCTATATGCAGTCCTGATTGCAAAAAGTGATTTTTTTCATCTTTGTATTTGTAATAATGACAAAAATAATATTTAAATTTGACATGACGAAGTTTTGCTTCAAGAGCTCCACCACTAGTAAATATGTGACAGATGTCCGATAAACGTTGTTTGTTATTACTATTATAAATGAATAAAAAAACAAGATATGTATACATTATTATGCTCGTGTTTCACTAAAGACGCTATAAATATCGTAATAAAATAATCAAATTACAAAAATATAAGAAAATTTAGCGTCCATCTATTGGTATTGGCTGTCCATCTACTGGGGTTTTGGTCTTTTTCATAAATTTCTCTTTTTTGTTAATTGCTACGAAGTTTCACAAAGTTTTAATAATTTTGTTCTAGTTAATTACATATTTTTACATTAATATAATTCATTTTATTATAACTTATTTGTATTTTAGTATATTATTTTGATAAAAAAGCATGAGAGTTTGCTTAACCGTCCATCTATTGGTGCATTTATCCTATATAAAAATGGATGTTTGTTTGTTTGTATATGATTACTAGCTTCGAAACTGTTTGACCGATCAACATGAAACTTGGCACATATATGTATTTTTTTACAAAGAAGGTGTTTACGCTATTCAGTTTGTTGTAACCCGCCGCTGTAGGTGGTGCTGCAGCACATCAACTTCTATACCGTTGAAGCTATCGCTAGGAAAATTGGTATACACAGGTATTTGAGCACGAGGAATATTTTCGCGCTATCCACTTTGTTGTAACTCGCCATCATATTGACGACAAAACAGAATAATTTATGACTTTCAATGTCCTCAATAATAAATACCGTTACCGACTATATGTCGCTCGCTCCAGAGTAGGGACTCCAAAAAGTCTATACAAATATACACCAAATCAAAAAATTTAAAATATTGTTTATCCACTCGCCTTACGCTAAATGTTAGCATTAGTTTAAATTATTTTAAGATCAAAATCTAAATTCTTCACACTCTTAACACGGGCGAAGCCGTGCCAGGGGCTGCTAGTGTCATATATTTCTTCTAGCAATAGTAAACGATTAATTGGCCCAACCAAAATTTGCCTAATTCTCCAATTTTGCAATTATACGCGTAGCCAAAATACGATCAGTATCGACATCCACAAATTTCAGTGGTATCGGAAAAATTCTAATTCCTAGGAATTTCAACGTCCCGGGATCTTACATTAGAGGACCTGAAAACTCGCCCCAAGCTTCAGGCGCCGTACCCAAGCAAATTTCTCTCCCATTATCTAAGACCAGAAGACCCATATCTTCGAAATGAAGTTTCGGAGAAATACTTCGAAAATATACGAGCAGATGCAATGCGAACCCCTCTGAAGGCATTGCCAGCGAGAGGAGAGGAGAGCTTGGAGTAAAAGAAGGAAGACTAAAAAAGTCTGGGGAGGAGAAAGAAACACACTAAGGGTGAGAGACCTCTAAACATCCGACTCCCCTTCTTATATATACGCCACGTACGTATATTTCCTTCGTCTCCGTCTCTTTTTTCGTCCCAGACGTGGATCCCATCTAAGGAACAACAACCCCTTGGCAAATTTACAATTCGACATTTAAAATCTCCCCTTGGAGGGAGAGAGATCGTGCATTGTCCTTTCTATAAGGGTGCAGCTGCTATCACCTTGCCCTTCCAGACGATACCAGTCTTTTTAATTCGTCACTTTCGACTTTGACGATACTGCGCATACGCGCTGCTCCGCTTTCTTCGTGAAAACGGAATATGGAATAAGGACTGACCAAAAGAAGACGTTGAATCAAAGACTGGAATCGGGCACAAAGAATAGCAAAACACGTTGAAAAAAATGTACCCATTTTTTTGTAGTCCAGAGGGTGCGCGCGTTCGAGAAGCTTTACAATTTCTTTTTTTTCCGCAGTAGATGGCAAATTACGGGGCTGAAGAACGAAGATGGGGACGAGGATTCCGCCGGATTTAAATATCCTTTAGAAGATTCCCTTCTTTTGTGCGGGGTGAAAGCTGGCGGACTTTTGGTATCGCGAGATTCAGGTACTCTGCGTTTGCAAATGTTGCATAGAAAGTATTAAAGGGACTGCAAAAGAAATTAAAAGGACCCGGAGCCGAAGTGGTTTTTCAAAAGGGCGTACGTTAAAAAGCTCGCAGTGGATTCTGGATTTGCACTGGATTCTGCAGATGACGTTTGACAAATTTGAACAAAAAAAAATGCAGAATATATGTACAGAATTTGCCGACAATTGTCGGCGCTAACACGAATACTAGATCTATATTTTAGTTTTCAAAGAATGCAAATTAATCTTGAGTTTACTGTATACACTGACAATGAGTAAAAAGAAATCGTCGAAATATTGAGTTTCGTTGTAAATAATAACAAACCCGCGCACGTGACGTAAAATAATGAAAGAAATTGATGAAATAATAGATATTTGTGGAAAGTTAATGATTAATTGCAGTTATATAATGAGCAATAGCGTTCATTAATTTCAAAAAAAGAAATTTCTTGATCTTAGAAAACTTCTCGTACCTTTTGGTGAATTTTATAAATTGTTTTTTTTCCCTTTATTTTAGGCTACAATTGTTTTTTAATTAAAGGGAGTGCACAAGATATTAAAAAAACTTAATTTTGTAGACTCTGAATAATCACAAATTTGAAAACCCCAAAGTTTCTAATAATTTCTGTAGAAAATGCAAAGATAAACACCATGAAAATATCTTTGAGACGAAAAAAGATTTTCGAAATTCTCAAAGAAAATATTGAGATTTTGACAAATTGTAAAAATTGTGGAACTTTTGGTACTTTTTTTGGAAAAACTTTAAGTTTTTAAGATTATAATTCGAAATTTTTGCTATTGGAATTTATTTATTAAATAGTGTTAATACATTTTCTAATATTATCGAATTTAAAATTAAGCTAAACAATAATCTTAGAAAAACCAAACCGAAAGTGTATAAATTCTATTGGAATAAAAATAACGAAAAAAATGTTACAAGAAAGATACGAAAATAAAGTCTACAGAATCTCACGGCTGATAATTCTCAAAGTAAATAAAAGCCGTGAGATCGAGACAGAAAATGTCAGACAATTTGGAGACGTTTAATCATCATTGTCGTTTGTTCGTGTCAATGACACTTTTATTTATTCCTCTATATGGGATATATGTACACCTCGTTCCTTTTACATATCTGTCGACTTTTCGGCCTTCTTGCCATTTATTTCTCCTTTCGCGATTCGCCACGACCTTCCTTCTCGCGATCTCGCAAAACTATGCTAATGAGCTGTTATGCGAAGACCAGTTCAGCAATCCATAGATACCTGTGGCCCAGTGATTCTCACAAATACTTCGATTTCTTTTTCAACAAAACGACTTTCCTATCGATTTTCACATTTGGAATCATTGCATTTAACGAAAAAAAAAAATTACTAATTACGCACAATTGCTCCTCATAAATTACAATACTTCCCAAAACCTGAAAATTATTATTAAAATATTTGCAAACATAAATATTACGCGTAATATTTATCAATTCACAATATAATTTCGATTTTGATATAAAAAAAGATACAAATTATCAATATCCAAAAATTGAATTGTTAATAGTCCAGTACTGGACCAAGCTAATACAACGATACGTGGGCCAGTACCTAGCAGCCTCGAATTCCTGCCGAAACAGACATTTGAAAAACTCGTAAGCGGACGTAAATTCTAAAGACAATTGGAATAGACTGACAACCCATGGAAAGGTAATTTAGTGAAGCAGAGACGTTTGGCATGACTGAAAAGAATTCTCAGCGGGTATCATCTTAAAAATCGCGTTTAAAGCCCTGGAGAATATTGTGTTTCTCGGGTCTTTTAGGTAATCCTAAAAGGCTAAACAGCAGAGGAGAATGTTTTATGATTGGCCAAAGTCGGCTAAGGGTCGATCTTTCTCAACCTTCCACCAATATAATAGGTACCTCGGGATTCCGAAAACCACGTGTACGGTATATATGCATAGATATAGGTATTATTTGTATATACCTTTGAACATATACAGGGTGGTCCACGCAGCCTTTATAACCTCCAAAGTATGCGTTACACTTTATAAAGGTGCACACGTTGCGTGGAACACCCTGTATATATATTTTTTTTGGAGAACGAAAGACCTTCGAAAATATAGTATCATCTCTCATCAAACCTTTCACATAGAATCATAGGTGGACCCTAGAACTTTTCTAATGCTTGTATAACGCGTGTCTTCTATCCATACGTAGCTAGAGAAAAAGGCTATGCTAGGTTACACTAGGCTAGGCTAGGCTAGGCTAGGCTACGCTCGACTTGACTTCGCTTGGCTTGGATTAGAATTAGAAAAATAAACATTTGCAAGAAATAACGAGAAAATATTACAAAAGAAAAAAAAAAGCTGGTAAAACTTATTGAAAAATCATAAATAATGATGTTCTTTTCTTAATGTAAAAAAATGCAAAAGAGATTGTCTGTTAATATTCTGTAACTCTATAAAGTTTTATTAATTCAATTTATTTGTGCTCTATACCATTTTATACCTTTTAGAAGATAGCGGCGAATCATAAAATAATATCATTTAAAAAAAAATTTTTTTTAGTAATTATTTAGTTCTACATTGTATTTTATAAGATAGATACCGAATCCGGTAGTTTCTTATAAAACTTGTTGATAAAAGGTTTCAAAGCTGGATGAATGTAATTAAATACTATAAATGTACCTTTTTTGTTTATTATTGCAAAATTTACATTTAAAGTGTTCATTACAGGTCGAAAAAAACTTTAGCTTCACCCTAATATAATTTTATTGATAATGTATATAGTTTTTAATTGTAACAAAAAACATTTTTTCATTTTTCTATTTCTGTGAAAGGCCACCGAATCGAAATCGTTTTCTACATATTCTGTATTTACCAGTGAAAGAATTACATAGAATTGCACGTAAATTTATTCCCGTCATACGCAACATAACGTAAAACACCTGCGTGCAGCAGAATATACATAGGGGTATGCACGTTTTAATTAAATAAACATATGGTGTGCATATGAAAACTATATCATTTCTTTAACTGGCTATTATTTCTACAATTTAAATTTGTTCATACAAATGTAATAAAAACGTTGAAATCAATGCTCTAATATAATTTTGAAATTCATTTGAGTTTTTTCGAAAATTTCTGTGTTACAAAAATTATTTAACGACTCCCAAAAAAAAAAAAAAATTGCAACTGAACGTGACAGTAGAAATAATTTAAAAATTACCACAAAACTGATCAGCAATAATAGGAGTGTATATTTTTGTTAAATAAATACATATGTATGTATATCACTTTTTACACTTGCTATTATTGTTACAATGTATACAGGGTGGCTGAAAAGTTCCCGCAATTTTTTTAGACATTTCAACAGGCTATAACTACCACATACGTCAACAAACAAATCAACTCAAGAAATAAAACCCTTTATTAGAACAATAACAATGAATTTGAGCAAGAAAAATTACAACAAATGTTCAATATTGCCTCTATTGGCTTCAATACATTTTTTTAATATCTACAAAAAATTGCGGGAACTTTTCAGCCACCCTGTATGTAATTGGTATGTAGCAAAATAATCTCTACACAGAGATTCTAATAATTTAAATATAAAATATTTAAATATTTAAATTCTAATAATTTAAATATAAAATATCAATAAGTAAAACGAAATATTTAACTTGAGCTCCCATCTCTTTTTTGTCTATGGTGGTTTGTGTTTTCCTGGTGTGGGATGTTTGGGTGTGTATGTGTGTATTCTGTTTATGAGGCGTGTATGTGTTATTAGTGTTGTTTTATTATGTGTGTTTATTGTGTTTATTTTTTCAACTTTTTTATATCTTTTGTGTGAACTTTCCCTATTTTCTTTCCTTCCATGGTGATTAATTCTAGGATGTTTTCCGTTATTATTTTAGACACCATATAAGAACCTATATATTTTTGGTTTAGTTTTGCCGCGATATTTTGAATCCCTGATGATAGAGTGCAATTTCTTTTAAATACTTTTTCCCCAATTTTAAACTGTGCTTCTGTTTTGTGGGGATTGTAGTATCGTGTCTGTTTGTTGTGTGCGATTTGTAAGTTTTTTCGTGTTTCGTCTCGTGAAATTGTCAGTTTTTTGAGTTCGTCCGTCCATTTGTTTATATTCGTCGTATCTATTATATTATTTATCTTCTATAATTTCGAAATTGATTAGAGTTTATTCGATAAAATTCTATGGTTCCAAAAATTGATCAATGTCTTCAAAGAAAAATTACATCTGGACGTGAAGCTGGGAACAATTTAAAAATTGCCACGAAACTGATCAGTAATAATAAACACGACAGCACTAATGAATAATAATAAGAATGGTTGTTACGATATACGTGACCGGAAGTCTCGATATCAAGGGGATGCTGCCTTATCGCGAGAGCTCTTTATTCACGATTACGTTCTACATGCGTCCGACTATGTGTACACATTTTGATGCATGTTATACATATGATGCATACATATGCAGTGGAATAAATACAGAGCTTTATTATTGCTTGGCGAAGTGTTCATAACAACCATTTTCATTTCTAATTATACAACGTAATTCATTTTTCTTTTTAATCTGTTTCTTTCTAGACAATTCAATGTCAGTTGATGAATAATTGATAGTTTCCAAGGCCAAGGCGATATTTGTGTATTTTTATTTTAAAAATTAATTACATTTAAATTGTAGCTATTCGGATTCTTTGGAAAAATTGCAACATAACATCGGATTTTACGATCTTGCACTTTCTCATGCTTGATTTCTCTGCTTGTAAGAGCGTGTAACGAAAACCACGTGACTTTTGTGATATTTTGTTTTCAAATCTTTGAAAAACAAAACTTCAAATTGGGAATTTCAAATGTTAAACACAGCCGCTCAGAAATTAGATCCATGGGGTGGGCGAAGATTTACAAATAATAGAAAGACGTTTTCCAAAATTTTCGCCCAAATAAAAATACGTGTATTTCTATATTAAATATATAACACACACACAAATGAAGTATAACGCGTGGTATCGTAGATTTATTCTATGAGAAACTTTTCTACTTCTCGACATTGCTCTCTAAGCAGAAGTCGGATCTAGAATTTTCAATGCAAACGTCCTTGAAGACCCCGTCAGTCCCAAATTCCAACCACGAGTTCTGGTTTTTTTGTCGATTTAAATTACAAATCTCCCGATTTTCAAAAAGAATTCTCGAAATTACGAAATAAGCTGAAAATAAGCGTGTGAAAGCGTTAAATCCAAAAATTAACATTTGAAATATATAAACATATACTTATTGCGTATACCATTTTACTTCATAACCATGTTTATGTTTTTGTTAACACTTTGCCGTCCGCATGTCTGATCGGGATGATTTCATTTGTCGCCGGTATAAATGTTCATGTATGTACGACACCAACGTGGTGCCACCGGACGGCATAGTGTTAATACGGTGCTTTAAAAATCCTATTTTCATAACGCACATGGAGAAAAATAATTTATGAAATTCGCCGTAACAATAATAAAGTTGCGATCTCGACAAATACTAAGGCTACATACAAAATAAAATAAAAAAATAGTTACAAGAAAATGTCGAAGATTCAATCATTTCTCTGCAAAAATAATACATAGCTTAATAAACTACCATGAAATAAGAGCTAATTAGAAATAAAACTACTATGAAATAAGAGTTAATTATATTTTCATAAATTTCTACTATTTTTTCCATAAATTTCATTGTTTAACGTCACTGGCGCAGGTTTATTACTTTTTGTAGCAATTTCTATTAATTCTCTTTGTCTCAGTAATAAAGCACCAATCTAATTGGGTAAATATATATATTTGCTGGAAAATGGTAAACATTTATGTATGGGCAAAAATATATGCATATATGTGTATATGTGTATGTATATATATTTATTTGCTATTGCCATTACTATTGCTCTTACAATTATGACTATTATTATCATCATTGTCATTGTCGTTATTGTTGGTCTAGTTGTTATTGTCATCATTATCAACACATATTATAATATTTTCCTGGTTGAATTATAACTACCACAGAGTGCGACATATTAATAAATCAAATTTCAATAGAATATATATACAATATATAAGGTCGTCAAGGGTGAAACTTGTAAAGTTATCAGCAAACTTTGCCTTTCTTTTTTTTACAAATTTCATCCTTGACCACCTGATATATGTAACTTGATACGAATTGATCAGATTTTTATCAATTCTGGGTTTCTCAAAATCGCGATTTAGGAGAATCGACTGTAAATCCATCTTTCTCCTTATTGTTAGTTATTTTCACCCCATGTAAGTGGCTTTAACCATGTACCATCTATCTGGTACAAAAAAATTGAGACAAGTTCGTGTATGAAAAGTGATACCTCTACAAAAAGCACATCTCATGCCCCCCCAAAAAATTCTAATTTATATTGTTAGTTATTTTTACCCCATGTAAGTGGCTTTAACCACGTTCCATCTACCCAAAGATTACGTCCCCAGTTCCGACCGGCGTTATTTGTAAACAATGCAATACTCACGCCTCGGTTGGTGGCGGCGAATAAAACGACGAGTGGTAGGTAGCTACATCTACGGTTTTGGCCGGTACCAGAAGATTCCCCGGTAAAATATCCATCCTGCGAGAGTGTAACCGAAAAACGGGATTTGTACTTCCTCCTTTTTAATTCCTCCAAAATTACGCGAGAGTCTTTGTCCCGTCTTCTCTCTCTCTCTCTCTCTCTTCCTCACACTATATCCATTTTGCTGCCCGATGCTGTATGTATATCTACACTATTCCGCTTGGCTCACACGTGAAGATCATCTCGTTCAATCGAACCCCGACCGAGTGTGTTTCCTCGCACCGACAGAAATATCCATGCCGTGGGAAAATCGGCAACCAAACACAAAATTCGAAACCTTTATTCGTTTCGAGAACTCATACTTCCATCACCAACCACTGTGTGAAGAAGAAGAGGAAGAAGAAAAACAAAAAGAAGCGCTTTGCAATGCAGAAACCGTCCTTGTTGCGAGTAAACACACAACAAATGGCTATAGAACGCTTTTGTGTATGTATACGTATTTAATATGTGTGTATTTATGTTTTATCGATCGATCAAATGGCAAGTTCGGCGCCTGCGTCGACCCCCGATTGCGAAAAAGGCATTTTTCCCCGATGAATAAAAAAAAAAGGAAAGTTGCCCTCTCGACGTAAAATTCGATTTCCTCCGGTTCGAAAATGAAGTCAAACGAAATGAAGGGGGGAGGGAAAAAGAAACCGAAAGTGTTAGAAATGAAGGAACCCGACGAAATGTACCATCGTACAGAAGTTCACTACACAGTGGTTGGGTTTGTACTAAAGCTGAAGGCACCAAAGGTTCTATGAGAAAGTCGAGGGACCAATAAGTTCAAATAGAGGGGGTAGAAGTAGGGCTGCGGGAGGGGAAGAGGTTTCTCATGAACGCACACTTTTGTACCCCTCGAGAGATGTATGAGATTCTCTTATCCTTTCCGTAGATTAAGCATCGAAAAGAACCGAAAATATACGAAGTTCTGGAGGGATGTTGCATGGGATAAGCAATTCCCCACCCTTCTCGCAGCGTGAAGAGAGAGAGAGAGAAAAAGAGAGAGAGAGAGAGAGAGGGCGAAGGAAAGAAAGAAAGAGACGCGAGAGAGACAGACCCCCCACTTACAAAACAAAGCATGCACGCCATGTGCATATGCATGTGCATGTGCATCTTTTATTTTCACGGTACATACATACTATTAACCTTAAAAAAATGCATTTGTTCCTTCTCGTTGAAATGCAACATACACACACACACACACACGCGAGAGAAAAGGAAGACGTTCGGCTTCTTTTAAATCGATGCTGTAACATTATATACGTATAAACTTCCTTTTAAATTGACGTAAACTTTTCAAGGCGCGTTTTACAGTTGCGTCTAGACAATGCAGTTGCATTTCGGCAACTCGTTTCGTTCTAAGGGGGTAAAAGTACCAGTGAATGAACAACGGAACGGAACGGATCTTTAATCATTGTTGCGTTCACGAGATTTGTCGACTGCACCGGACAAAAAAAATGAATCGCAAGTCCCAACTTTTAATGGACTTAAGGTGCATCAACGAAGTTCACGCGATCCTGACAATTATTTGAACATTTCTGAAATATGCTCATTTTTGAAATACATTTTCGAATATCGGAATTTGTAGAAGTGACAAATACGAACACAAATTAACGTTTTTACCGGAATCGCTTTGAAAAGTGCATTCAGTGAAACGCAACTTACACAAGTTTTGCTGGTTTAAATCGATGCTGTAACATTATATGTGCCCCTAATTATGAAAGTGGTGCAAGTCATATTTTTTTGTGTTGATAAAGTTAAAGGATTTGTTTTAAATAAAATAAAAAATCTTTTTACATTCCGCAACATTGAAAGTTGGAGTTTTATTGGTCTTGATTAATGAAGAAAAAAAACGTATTGCAAGATAAAATGGTGCGAGATAACTGAAAATCTCATCTTTTTCAAATCTTGACTTAGACCACTTTCATAATTATAGGCACATATGCAAATAAACTTCCTTTTAAATTGACGCAAATTTTCCAAGGTGCGTTATACAGATGCATCTAGACAATTCAATTGCATGTCGGTAAATAGTTTCGATTTAAGGGGATAAAAGTACCAGTAAATGAACAACGAAAGGAACTACACCGGGCAGTGAATCAACTGCAAGCCGCAATTTTTGGTGCACTTCAAAATGTATCGACCAAATTCATGCAATCGTGACAATTATTTAAACATTTCCGCAAAACCCACTTTGGATATATGTCGTCAGAAATTGAAATTTTTAGAAGCGCCAAGAATACTTAAATGCTTAAATGACTGCATTTTATCAGAATCGTTTTAAAAATGCATTCACTGAAATGCAACTTGCACGGATCTCACTGGTAATAATATAAGTTATTATCACTAAACGCAAAAGAAAAATAGTGTGACCTTTTACAAATGAATTTTGGTTCAAGAAAAGCACAAGTGCATGTACGTAGACAAAACTATTAACTTAACTATAATAAAAAAAAGTTCATTCGATAAAAGAAACTAAAACAACCGTAGAAACACATCATACAATTAGCGTACATGTTTTATTTTACTTATTGTATGAGTTACTAATATAAACAAAACTAAATGATACTACCTTTGTTCCATAATAATAGTAGCGTTTGATATCCCGTTTAATTATTCACTTGCTACTACATATTATTATGGGTAGTATCAATTATTGTCACTAAATGTAAAAGAAAAATCGTACGATTTTTTATAAACAAATGCAGGCTTGGGAATATCCCGAATGTAGTCTCATTCTACTCATTCTACTCATTCTAGAATGAGTCATTTACTGTTTACAATCATTCTACTGTTTACAATTATTCGTGTTTGTACTATTTATATTTTTATTATTATTTTATGGACTCCAGAGTTCCGTGACTCTCGTCGTGTATCAATTTTATATATTTTCTCTATTTATAGTATTCGCACTTTAACTTTATTTCTACCAAAGGTGTCAAATGACTTTTAGAATTTTGATTTAGAATTATTTTCGAGGTTTATTTTATTCTTTCTTTGAAATCCACAAACAGGAGGGGCTTAGTAAAGCAATTATGCGTCTGTAAAAAATTCGGTATTAATTAAAAAAACAATTTTAATTATAATTCCATATTTTGGGGGACTTGTCCCAAAGTATAACTCTTATTATTATTATTATTATTATTTTTATAATTTTTATATAATAATAATAATAATAATAGTTATTATTATTATTATTATTATTATTATTATTATTATTATTATTATTATTATTATTATCATCATCATCATCGCTATTGCTATTATTATTATTATTATTATTATTATATTTTCCTCGGTTCAATTAGATCTGCCGCAGAGTGTGAGATATCAATAAATCAAATTTCAATGGGATGTTAAGCAAAAGCTAAAGGTGGCAATCAGCCGACTCTTGTTTATGAATGAGGCTGACGGTTATTCCAATGAATTCGAATTGAAAGTCCAAATTGAAAAAAAAAGAACGACAAAAATTCGGGTCCAACGAATGCCAAACCTGGAAAATCCCCTTGAATCAGATGCAAACATCATTAAGATGCGCCCGATGATGTGAATTTCCATGAAATGTCTACCTGCAATGCCGAAGAGAGAGAATCCTTCTAAAAATTCCTCTCGACACAACAGGCGCGTTATGAAAAGCACTTCAAGTGATGTATTATGTAGGTTTGCAGGACCTTCTGGTTAACATAGCAACAGCAAGAAATCTGAAAACATCATCGATTTCGCTTCCGTTTTGTTCCTTAAAAACAAAGCGAAGCGAAACGAAGGAAAGCAAAGGGATGATTGGAATTGAGCAAAATGTCCGCGGTGCAACGGCACATTATGCTCGTGAGGTCTAAGTTGGGAGAAAAAAAAAAGGATTTTTTCCCTAGACGTCGTATGAAATGTGCACTAAGAAAGCAATAAGAAAAGCAAACAGGACGTGAAGGTAAAGGCGTGAGGGACAGAGAAAAAGAATGAAAGCAAGAAGAGGAAATAAGACTAAAGGGTCCAGAGGAAGCTGCAAGGTCTCGCGGTTCCATTGTTCCATCTTGGGAACCGGTCGACTTGGTACATAAGATTGTTAAGAACACGAAGGAGAAGCGCAAGGTTCAAAGCCGCGAAATCTTTCCCGTGGACCACCAAAAGCTTCTCCTCCGGCTAAAGGGAAACCTCGAGCCTTTCGAATAAGAGACTTTCTCTCTTACGAAAAGAAGTATTAAGAATCTATACCTTTAACGCACCAACCTACCTCATAATATAATTTATAATGGAATAGAACAACAAGTTTCGTAGGCGAGTGTTCGAATTAACTGATTAATAATAGTAAGAGTTAAACTGTGGGACAAGTCCCTTAATACCATTTCTACTGCGTTAATTCTACGTAATCAGAAATCCAAATCCAAAAATATAGAATTATAATTAAAATAGATTTTTTTAATTAATACCGAATTTTTTACAGACGCATAATTGCTCTACTAAGCTCCTCCCGTTTGTGGATTTCAAAGAAAGAATAAAATAAACCTCGAAAATAATTCTAAATCAAAATTCTGAAAGGTGCCTTTTGACACCTTTGGTGGAAATAAAGTTGAAGTGCGAATACTATAAATAGAGAAAATACACCTAATTCTCTTTTTACACAATAGATACGTTCCCAAAAAATTCGTGTAAAAAGAGAATTAGGTGTAAACAATGTTAAAAAATTCTTGTTAGAGTTCACTTAATTTATTTCGTGCTTACACATTTTAAGTCATTAAATATATTATAAAAACTAAATTATACTTCGAGAAAAGGAAAATAATATATGAAATTCATTAATATAAAAAAGTTAAAATAATATAAACATAAGAAATATTTGCTCTATGAGATTCAAGAAAATTTCGTAGAATATTGAAAATCGTGCTAAAACAAAACAATTCATGTAAAAAGAGAAATTTTTAAAATTTTTAACTCGTGTTAAATCAAATTCGTGTAAAAAGAGAATTAGGTGTGTATAAAATTGATACACGACGAGAGTCACGAAACTCTGGAGTCCATAAAGTAATAATAAAAATATAAATAGTACAAACATGAATAGTAAACAGTAGAATGAGAGCAAGCGAAGAAAGAGGAAAGTAAATTAGTAGTTTTGATATATCAGTGACATTTTTTGTAACTTTCTGGTCAACTTTGATTTCCAAAGAATTTGGACATTCTTGGCAATGGCTCGATATTCAAATAAGATATTTTACACAGAGAAAAATGATTATTGATTCAAGAACAACATTATCACGGGCTGTCACAAACATGTGATAGTCATTCTATCGTCTTCTGTTACTGAGGCAATGAAAAATTCTTTAACACGTTGACTGCCGCGAACAATTCACGCCGCGTGGGTCGTAATGGTATACGCAAGCGTATTTGTCATAACCAGTGCGGCCTGAACGAATAGCTGACGAGTCGTGGTTGCTATTTCATCAATTTTATTTTTTTTTAATTAGGCAAATTTAGTTGAAATCTAGAGTTTTTTTCAGTTTAAGTATAATTACATGAAGAATTCATTTTTGTTTACATATTTGAAAAAATAGTTACTTTTTGTTACCGCAATTGCTTCCAAATTAATTATAAAGTGTAACATGTGTAAAAGCCCATCAGATGACCGAATACTTGTGGAATATTTTCAATAAGAATATTATTTGCTACTATTTTTTTTATCACACTTATACGAAAATATGGAAAATTAAAGCTCAAAATAAATCGGATTTTAAACATTTACTCATTTCAAAGCTTAGAATTTCCATGTGTTTGTGGAATGGTCATTCACTGACATGCGGTCAATTACTGGGCAGTTTACCCTAAACCTGTAGTTGAATAAGGCATCGGCCATATATTTCTGATAATTTTAACTACATTTATTTTTACTCGAACTACTTTCACGATTGAATCAACTAGAAATTGAATAATTACTGCTTTTTTTTGGTTAATCTCCACAAAAAAATCTCCTTTTCCCTAAGTTTTGCGTGAGACATAAGCGTGATAAATATAACAACTGGATATAGTGATTGAAACAGATGAAAAACAAAGAAATGGTTACGTAACTGTTATATTCTTTCGTAGAACCCCAGCGGGATGGAATATCAAGAAGGCAGTTGTTTTTTCTTCATGCAGGAAGAGTGAAAGGAATGCACAATGTTGCAGACATGCGCTACCTTAGGGTTCTTTTCGGTTTTTTAAGGCTTTTAATTATTTGAAACAGAGGTTTTTTTTCTTTTCAAAATTTGACTTACAATTTAAATCCAAAACTTCTATTTCATATGTTTCAAAACTGGAGCTCTTGCATTTTACAGTTAGAAATATCTGTTTACGTTTTTGTACAATCAACAACAATATAGGGTAAACTGCCCAATAATTAACTACATGCCAGTGAATGATTATTGTACAAACACATGTAAATTATAAGCTTTGTAATGAGTGAATGTTTAAAATCTGGAGCTAATTTTTTAATGGCAATTTGAGTCAATAGGGGTTTTTTAATACTTTTTTTAACCATTAGGTATGAATTTAACTTCCACTGGTGTTAGCATTGATTTAGTGCAAATTTCAATTCAGGTGGTGTGAATATTCAAATAAATTAACAAAATAATGTTTTTTTTTGTAGAAAGTTAATGATTACAATTTCGTAGTTAGCGTCAGCATTCGTTATTTTACATTTCATTTTTATAAAAAAAATTTGTACATGCTAGAAAATTTGGTACAATTTTTGTATGTAATTTTTATGTAGTCTTACAATTAGCAAAAATAAGAAATGGTCAAAATGAAAACTGCTACAAAAAATAATAATAATTCAGCTGCGAAATAGAATAATCAAATAACAGCAATTTTTTAGTAAGCATTAGCGTTCATTATTTTTTGTTATCTCTATAAAACAACTTAGAAAATTTGAAAAATTGTTCATTTTCTACATAATTCTGGTATTTTGCGTCATGAGAACACGTACAATATTTTTTTTGGTAGCGAAATTTAAAAATAGGTTCTCCTCATGCACGGATACTCTTATAGGTGCAGCAAAACTGAAAAAATCTACTTGAATGGAATTTCAGTTTGTGTGCCCGAAATCTCACGAAAAAAACTTCTTCCCTGACCATAAAAGTAAAGTAACTTCGGCATTTTATCGTTCCTTAATTTCTAGACGAATGGAATTCCAGGATCCTCACTAATTAGCTTAACCACTCTTAACGCTCATACTTAACGCTATTTCTACCGCATTGATTATGCGTAATGAAAAATCCAAAGACACAAATATAGAATTATAATTAAAATTTTTTAAATTATAATTCTATCTTTTTTAATTGTAGATTTTCTTAATTAATACCAAATTTTTTACAGCCGCATAATTCCTCTGCTAAGCACGTACAGTTTGTGAATTTAAAAAAAAAATTAAATTAAACCTCCAAAATAATTCGAAATTCGAATCCTAAAAACTGTCTTTTGACACCTTTTGTAGAAATAGTGTTAAACAAAAATGCTATAAACCGAACAGCTGACGGATTCAACTATTCCAAAATGACAAAAATCTATCTTATTATAAATAACAATTTCTAATAAATATAGTAATTCCATATTTTTCTAATAACGTCTTTGATGAATCCTACTTTTAACGAAATTGCCTCTTGTGTGAAATAATAGTGCCAAATAATGATAATGATAATTATAATGACAATGACAATGACAATGATAGTGATAATGATAATAATAGGATTAAACTTTTTTTGGGAGGGGGGGGGGGGCAAATTTAATAAAATAACGCGATATTTAAAAAATAACTATGCATAAAAATATCGCATTAATTTATAGTCTCCCAAGAAAATTTAGCCAATAATAGTAATAATAGTAACAATGATAAGGATAAATTGCTGGAAATTATAATTACTACTGCTCAAGATATAAATAAATAAATAAAAATCAATAATGACAACAAGGAAGCAATGAGAATATTTGGTAGAAATAGTGTTAAGGTCCACAATGTAGATGAAAAAAAATGTCTGGAGACGAAACTCCTTCTGCGAGTGCGTCTGTACTGATTGAAAGTTGCAGGAAAAAACTGGTTTTTCAACAAAAAGACCGGCGTCTGGGAAAGTTAAAAAGCCTAACAGTTAATTTTTGAACCTTCCACCCTTCTATTTTTTCAATTCTGTTCCCGTTCGTGTGTGCGCGTAAAGAGGAAACGCGGCAAGCCCGCCGTAAAAGGGCACGCATCCAGTCTGGAGGCACAAGGAATAGGCTCCTTTGGTTCTGAGGCAAAGTCTAAGAAAGGCGTGAGTTTCAAATGGTCAGCAGCCCCTAAACACTTACAAGAAGTATAAGGTAGTGTGTGAATGCAACATAGTGCATTCCTTTCTCTCTTCCCGCATCGAGAAAAAAACACTACTTTGTTGATATTCCATCCTGTTAGGGTTCTACGAGAGAGAATAGGTGTTGCATAACCATTTCCTTCATTTCCACATGTTTCTATTGTTTGTTTATCATCCCTGTATAACGCCGTGTGACTTTCAGCTCACATATTTAAATATCCATGATCTCTAGGTTTTCTTTCCTTAAGGGGGTCAACCCGTGTGGCGACCGTTCTTTTGAGATTTTTTCGGAATTTTTCATGATGAAATGAAAAGACACAGAGCTTTCAAATTTTTACTACATATTTATTAATTCTTCAATTATGCCTCTGAATTTTGTTATATGAAAATATACTTACGATCGTGTGTTATACCGCTCGAATGGCACTTATGTGAAAAAAAAGTAGGCAAACGGTGTCCATGATTCCGGCAGATTGACCTATCTAAAATAAAAAAATTAAATTGCAAGTTGATCCATAAGTGAATGACTATCGCCGGAACTAGGATTTTTGAAAAACATTGAACGGCTTTCTTTTTACAGAAAAAATAGTCCAAAAAAATAGTTAAATTTTGGGTCTTAATGTTGAAAAGCATGTAAAAATTTTAATTTTCAATATTTAAAAAAAATCCTACTTCCGGCGATAGCCATCCACTTACAGATCAACTTGCAATTTTATTTTTTTATTTTAGATAAGTCACACTGCCGGAATCATGGACACCGTTTTTTTCACATGGGTGCCATTTGAGCGGTATAACTCACGGTCATAAGTATATTTTCGTGTAACAAAATTCAGAGACATAATTGAAGAATGAATAAATATGTAGTAAAAATTTGAAAGCTCTGTGTCTTCTCATTTCATCATGAGAAATTTCGAAAAAATCTCAAAAAAACGGCCGTCACACGGGTTGACCCCCTCAATCGCATTTCTTTCCGTTGTGTATTATTGTAATCGCATAATAATAATAATAATAATATTTACAGACAATGAGAGATTTACTTGAAACCATTATTTCTCTATTTTCTAGTATTCATTTCAGTCGATAAACTAAAATATGGTATGAAATTATTAAAACTTGTAACAAGAAATGTTTAGATGTTCAATTATTGGGGACATAAATAGTTCCGGCATGAAACTTAACGTTTCAAGGTAGCATGACGACATCCCATTAAAATGAATACATAATTAGCTAAAAACTAAATGTTGCAAGAATGAAAATTGCGAGAAAAAATAACGAACATGTAGCTGTGATATCGAATGATAAAATTAGGTAGAGAAGCTGCAGATTTCCATGAGAAGCTAATAAAATGTCTTGAATTTATTGTGTATTAAATGAACTAGAATTTTATAGCAACCATTTGCATTTAATAATTTATACATTGCTTTTCGTATTCTAGAAATATTCTAATAACTATTTTTTTTCTAATATTTCTAATTTTATCATTTGAATATTATTTTTCTATAGGAAGTGAATAATATTAGAATGAAAAAAAAAACATATAATTCTAATTATGGCTATAGTTAAACATGGCATCAACAATATATTTCTAGTAATTCTAATTATTTTGATGATTATGCCAACCAGAAATTGCATAAATAAGGCCTTCATTTTTTTCGTTGTAATATTTTTTCTATTAATTTCGTCATTTTTCTTTAGGAAAACATCTTTCTAATTTTTTTACAAAAAATTGCTTTGAAATTTAAAAAAAGGAATTGTCAAAATATGAACAATTGCTACAAAGAATATCAAAAATGCCGTAAAAAATTATGACATAAGAAACCAAGTAACTAGAAAATTACTAGATATTCACAAAAAATAAAAAATAATTCTAATCTTATCTTTCTAAAGAAATTTTAATATTGCAGAAATTTTCTTGCAACTTTTATCATTTGCATATATTATTTTACTGCTTTTTACCATGACAGCTCCTTCATTATCCCCTTAACGAACTTTACAAATCATTTTTCTCCATGTAAATACGAAAAAAGCGCAACACTTTTTATCCCATTACGGCCAAGAGTTAAATTATGCATCCACTATTAATATTCATTATTTTTCAGCTACTTAACATTTCATTCGAAAGGTAAAGAAAATTCGGATCAAGGAGGATTAACGTCTCAGGGCTGAAATCGAGAAAAATAAAAGATTCGATTCGAGTACTTTAACATGTAGAATGTGCACAAGGAATGCCGTGTGTTTGCTTGAAAATTGCTTTATCCTTCGCGAGAAGCTATTTGTGACAATCGTGGAACGGAAATTAAGGTCTCTTCTAATCTAAATTTATAAGATATCAAAGCAGAGATATTTCAATGGCGATAAAATACGTAAACTTTTCCTTTTTTGCTCGAGTTAAAGTTGGATATTAAAAAGCGCCAAGGAGGTTGAAACGATGCAGGTCGTTCTCTTAAAGAGCTGGACAGGTTTTGCGCGCCTTGAAGTATAGGAAGGCCCGCATTCCAGGTTCTCAAACCTGGCCGTGAATACTCGGGCCAATATATCAGCATTTGCCATTTAAACCTTCGAGAGGAGCGTGTACAGGAATGCTCGTGAATTTCCTTGAGAACCTCGGAACTTACGTAAAAGCAAAGTACCCCATAATTTTCGGTAATATTAAAGCGGTGCTGCGAAACATCCTACAATTTCGTTATCCCCAACGAAGAACCAAACACTCCATTCCACTTCACTCCATTTCGCTCAACTGCAGCGCAATGGTTCCTTTATTATTTTGTTGCTGCATATGTGGAGGACGAGGGTAAGAAAAGAGGAGGCTGGAATGTAATGGATTTTACTGCAAATGTACATGTAATCATTTTTAACCGCGTAAAACAGAAAATGGAAAGAAATAGCATTTTTAAAAAAAAAAAAAAAAAAAAAAGAAATCCATTCGGTGTATTTTGCAATGATAACTTGTGTTAATCAACCTACTATTCGCGTTTTATATTTTAACGCTATTTCTATCGTGCTAATTATTCGTAATAAAAAAAATCCAAAACCAAAAATTATTGAATTATAATTAAAATAGATTTTCTTAATTAATACCAAATTTTTAAGAGACGCATGATTGCGCTACTAAGCACCTCTCGTTTGTGGATTTCAAGAAAAGATTCATTTAAACCTCGACAATAAATCGAAATTGAGATTTTAACACGTTGAGCGCGGCGACAAATTTATATGACTCCCTATTCACGCCGCGTGGGTCGCAATGGTATACGCCATTGCATTTGTCATAATCGGCGCGGCCTGAATGGAAAGTTCAGTGTCGGTTCCCAGGGACCGGGGCCGCGTTCAACGTGTTAAAAGGGGTCTATTGACACCTCTAGTAAAAATAGTGTTAATAATCAATATTTTTATACGCAAAACTATCCCCTTTTTTAATATTATTTTTGTTTAAAGGAGGATAAACTCTCATTTATTCGAATATTCGCCTATAAATTATACTCCTGGAGAATAGTTAAAAAAAAAAAGAATTCCATTGTGCAATATAAATAAAGGATTTTTTACCATCGATTGTACACTTGTGTTTGGAAATTGCAGTTCTAGACGAAAATTAAAAACAAATATGTCTTTTTGTATTACGAAGAAAGTGTCTAAATAAAGAGTATACAAATTTTTTTACCATAAATTGAATACTTTCCTTCTTGAAGTATTAGAGAAAAATTAAAAACAAAGAATTTTTTTCCTAATACAAGTAAAGTGTGAAAATAAAAGCACAAAAGTTTTTTTACTAAACGATACTACATTTTTTTCGAAATTGCAGCACTGGAGGAAAATTAAAAACAAATAATTCTTTTACGATGATAGATTTTTCTTCTAAAATGCATTGCTGATGAAAGATTTAAAAAAAATAACTATTTTTTCTAATACAAATAAAGGATAATAGGAATTTTTACCATGTATTGTATACTCTTCTTTTAAAATTTCCATAAAAGGTGTTAAAGAGGTAAAGAAAATAATCTACATTTTGAGCGATTTGGTAACAGCCCCTTTGAAGTAGCATTTTCCGAAATTGCAAAACAGAAACTGCATTAACTTTGAAAATTTGATTTTCACCCCCGGTAGCGTATTCCCATTTTCAATTAAAATGACGTTAAATTCAAAACTATAAATTTCTACAGCTATAAATACCCGTATTTACTGAAATCAGAAGATTGTTTCCTATACTTTTATTTTATGACTACACAAAGTTGTACATTGTAAAATTTTTATGAACAACTTTGCATTCCACCTGCGTAATGTATTTCCATTTATCCCTTTACTCAATACGAAGTTGCACAATTTCTCAATTTCGATTAGCAAGAAAGAAAAAAAATGGTAAAAAGCTTGTTTTCTACATATACGAACG
Source organism: Gasteruption jaculator (assembly GCA_949825005.1). Lineage (NCBI taxonomy): Eukaryota > Metazoa > Arthropoda > Insecta > Hymenoptera > Gasteruptiidae > Gasteruption > Gasteruption jaculator. Next base: position 3,246,487 of record OX463765.1, on the reverse strand, counting down.
ATATAACAAAGCGAAAGTGTGTGTATATACTTGTAATGGTGTTTAACTATAATTATACGAGCCATTAGTGCAATTGTATAGAGGAAGACGCAGCAGATGTACGAATTAATTTCTCGAGATATCCCTACCATTACGAAAAGGGTGACGTGTTATGTATAGTATATCTATATACGCATACAAACTTTCCCTGTTTTATATGATAATCGCGAGAAATAACAATTTCTTCATAATTGAAATGCCAAACCTTGGTATTACTTTTCAGAAAGAAAGAGAACGCACAAAATATTCTAAAATCATTATCAGAGGCTTCGCTGGACCTTCCAAATTCCAATTTCAAATGTTTTGCAGCTATAGTGAATTTTCAACTCTTGAGGTTATAGTTAAATTACGATTAGTAGGTTGACTATTTTTTGCCAGGCAGGAAATTAATAGTTACAATGACTAACATATTCTTCTAACGTCTTAACTGAGCAGAAGTTACAAGCTTCTGTAGTAATTTGTAAATTGGTATCAGCAGTATTCGATAATTATGATAATATAATTACTTCGTTATTTTTCTTACGTTAGTTATGTTGTTCAACCGATATATAAATTGTTTGCTTTTTAGACGTTTCGATCTTATGTTGCAGATCATCCTCAGTAATAGTGTGTGTGTGTGTGATGAAGTATAAATCGACAGATAATATATTAATCGAAATGAATAATATAACGTACTGAGTATTAAAATTAAACAAAATCTTCATTTTCATTTTTTATGATGAAAACTGAAATTATAAAAAGAGCAAATGTAATTTTAATTGTATGAGACGTAACCTCAAATAATGTAAATTATGTATATTGTAATAAATAGAGTATTTACATACCGGATTGGTTATCTAATTTAATAATTTGAATCCTTTAATATAATTACATAGAAAAAAAGTATTATTGATTCAGGAACAAAATTATTACAAACTGCCACAAACATTTGATAGGGTAAACTGCCCAGTAATTGACCGTATGCCAGTGAATGACCATTGCAAAAACACGTGTAAATTATAAGATTTGAAATGAGTAAATGTTTCAAATTTGATTTATTTCGGGCCTAAATTTTTCAGATTTTGGTACAATTGTGATAAAAAATAGTAACAAATGATAATCTTATTGAAAATGTTTCACGAGTATTCAATCATCCATTTACACATATTGCACTTTATAATTAATTTGAAAACAATTGCGGTAACAAAAATTTCAATAGTTGTTTCATAATTATAAATCAATTTATTCAAGTATGATCTCAAACGTATGTACGTAAACTCAACAATTCGGCCATTCATTGGCTGGTTTACACTAAATGCAAAAAGTTGCGCCATTTTTGCTTCATAGGAGTATTTTAGGGAGAAAGAGACATTTATAAATGTTATAAAAATTATAAAAATTATAAATATACACTTTATAAATTATGTAAAAGTCTTTAAGTAACATTTGGGCCATATCTCGGCAACTAGAGCTGATGGAGCAAAATGGTTGACATTTTTAGAATCAGCGTATCCAATTTACTAAAGAATAGGTCCGATTTCCTTTGCACCAAAAAAAAAAAGGTTTTATTTTGTTCCCCAGTGCAAATTTATGTTATAGTTGACATTCCTACGATTCTTCTCGATAAATAACCCCAGGAAGTTTCTCCGTTAGAACGTTTCTGGCGCGTACAAAACTAGTGGGTGGATGGGTGTAACTTTGATTTGTATGATAAAAACCTGAAACTGCGAGATTATCAACGTTTCTGCCTTCGGTACTAATCGAATCTAATTATGCGCATATACAAGAATGAATTTAAGAAGAAAAAAAAGAAATACCCAGTTTTAATCGAAAAGCACTTACTGAAAAAAATATATCTTAATTCTAACTAGAAATTAAATAATCAGTGGCTTCATTTTTTTCGGTGTTCGTTGTAGTTAAATATGATACCAACGATATATTTCTAGTAATTTTAACTATACTTATTATTACTCCGACCGTTTTCATAATTGGGTCAATTAGAAATTAAATAATTAGTGCCTCCATTTTTCGGTTGTAGTTAAATATGGTACCAACAATACATTACTAGTAATTCTAACACGAAAAATAGGGCTTGCAACCCCAATAATAGTCTGAAAAACATCTATTAACTAGCGTTTTTCATAAGAAACATTTTCCATTTGGTCCCATCGCAAAAGATTCATTAGGTGCCGAGAAATATCTGGATAAAGTTATTTGGGGGTAGAAATTTGCCACCCGATAATTCTTTTTTGTTCGAAAACGTCATTGCACTCTCGTGATTGTTACAGAATAATATTCAGCTCGCATGGAGAGTATATATTTCATGGGAGAAATATGCTTTTCATTGTTCTAAGTGGATATTCGCCTTAAAGGGTAGTGAAGGAACGTAGGGGTAGTTTCTCGCAAAATCCTGAAATATGTCAACTTAAATATCTTATTCCATTTACAAAAATATTTTTTTCTAATTTTTTAAGACTAAAATTGATTCTTTACAGTGGATATATCAATGAAAAATAACGTTCTTTCAAAATAAAAAATAGGGGTCGCAACCCCGATCGTCAGAAAAACATCCATTAACTAGCGTTTTTCGCAAGAAACATTTTCCATTTAGCCCCATCGCAAAATATTCATTAGGAGCCGAAATATATTAGAAAAACCTTTTTTTGGGGTCAACTTTGAAGGTGGTTTTCACCCCTTAAAAGCGTTTTTTAGCAAATAAATAAGATACGTGTCTATTATTTTTTCATGCTCTACAACATATATAAAAATTATTAAAATCGGTGTGTTAGGGTTCGGGTGGTTTCCTTGTAATTATATCTATACTGTTACTCTGACTATTTTCATGATTGAGTCAACTAGAAATTTAATAATTAGTGTCTCCATTTTTGTCGTTGTACGTTGTAGTTAAATACGGTACCAACGATATATTTCTAGTAATTTTAACTATATTTGTTGTTACTCCGACTATTTTTATGATTAAGTAAACTAAAAATTAAATAATCAGTGCCCCTATTTTTTTCGAGGTTCACTATACTTAAATATGGCATCAGCAATACATTTCTAGTAATTGTAACTATATTTATTGTTACTCCAACCGTTTTTATGATTGGCTCAATTAGAAATCAAATAATCAGTGCCTCCATTTTTTTCGGTGTTCAAGGAGAGAACGTTTAGAAAAAACGATAGCAACTGTACGTCTAACTCTAAACTCACAATCAGTCCTCTGCTGTGTGGTAAGTACAGGACTGGTTTGAGTGACTCGAAGGAGTCTCAGTTTTGCTTACACAGACGGTATTGTGTAAGAAAAATTGTTTGTCAAAGCAGAAGAATCTGTAAAACGAAATCCAACGTAGGTATTATCTTTGGTACGAGACGAGAGGAGGATGAGAGAACCTGCGCGAGAGGAAAGAAAGGAGAAAAAAAAAGGATCCTAAGAAAATATTACATCGAAGTCATAAAAAATCCATTCACGAAGGAGAAACCTTTCGGCGAAGAAATTAGCGGAATTGAGCGTTTCCTGAAGTCGATATTGGAGGGAAACAACAGAGGCTCGGTTGGGAGAATTCCTGCATGTTATTAGTACCGCGTATGCCGTGTTTAGTGCGTACATTTGACACGGACATACATATGACCATCTAACAACGCGCGAGGGAGTCAAACAAAGAGCGAGAAAGAAAAGAAGAAGGACGGAGAATCGAATACACACGAAACTATTGCAAACGCGCGAGCTTGTGTAAAAGTGGACACGTATAGGGCAAAACGCTCTGGATGTGTCCTCGCGTTTGACACGTGTGCGTGCATGGAAAGAAGGCACAGCTGCCCCGGCGAGGAACCCTCTCAATAAAGTCGTTGTGTGTCGACATTATGTCGGTATTCACCATCACAAATGTATGGAAATACTGGGATGTATGAATATCCAAGACATCCATATACACAACAAGAAAGCAGGGAGGGACTCTTCGCTCCCAAGCCAAGACACAGAGAAATTCTTTGGGTCCACGTGCGTGTGTTGGCAGCGTCTGTTTGTCCTTCCGTCCTCGGTTGCCATGCGGGACTGGAGACTGACGTCACTCCTGTATCTTTTCCAACGAGCAATTTAATATTGATAAGTCGAGGAGAGAAGCATTAGATTGGCTCTGCCGTTTCTCTCCCTCGCTCATTCATTCCTCCTCCGACCTCCGGAGCCTCGACCAAGGGATCCACTCGGCAAAATGATACGACGACACGACTTCCTAGCGACCTAGCCCATCCGCTCTTTCTCTCTTATCCCTCTCGCGATCAAACGTCGGCTCGAATTTGCATCTTTAACGGGAACTCGGCTTGCCTTGATGGATAATCGTTAAATCGAATGGATTTTCGAGTTTCGGGGTACTTGCTGGATACTTTCGATCGAATCCGAACCCCAACCCGAACCAGAAGAGTTCGCTGGGAATCCGAAGCTGATGCGAATCATGCGAAAATGCTACCACGTGGATCAGAATTTTAGCAACCCGAGGAGTGGATCGAAAAAGCGAAGGAACAAGGTTGCAGGAACTTTTTTAATTCGTATCCAATCGAAGCGATCGCAACGGTTAATTTTTATCAAAAGAGTGGAATCTCAAAGACTCTTTTTTTTAATTTCAAAATGTCAAGCTAAGGAAGGACGAGTTTCTGCAAATTCTTTTTTTGCGTACCTTGAAGAAGAGCATAATACAGTATACAGATAAAAATAATGGTATTAGAAATTTTTAATGACAGAAAAAGGAAACTGCTAAACGTTTTTCACACGCTGTCAAATTTAAATGCAAATTCAAAAAAATATCTAGAGCCGAGTAATGAATAAACGCTACCACGTGGACCAGGATTTCAGCAACTTGGGGTCTGGATCGAAAAGGCGAAGGAACAAGGTTGCAGGAATTTTTTAAATTCGTATCCAATCCAGGCGATCGCAAGGGTTAATTTTTAACAAAAGAGTGGAATCTCAAGGACTCTTTTTTTTATTTCAAAATGTCAAGCTAAGGAAGGACAAGTTCCTTTAAATTCTTTTTTTGCCTACCTTGAAGAAGAGCATGATACAGTATATAGATAAAAACAATGCTATTAGAAATTTTCAATGACAGAAAAAGGAAACTGCTAAACGTTTTTTACACGCTGTCAAATTTAAATGCAAATTTAGAAAAATATCTAGAGCCGAGTAATGAATAAACGCTACCACGTGGACCAGGATTTCAGTAACCTGGGGTCTGGATCGAAAAGGCGAAGGAACAAGGTTGCAGGAATTTTTAAAATTCGTATCCAATCGAAGCGATCGCAACGGTTAATTTTTATCAAAAGAGTGGAATCTCAAAGACTCTTTTTTTTGGTTCCAGAATGAGAAACTGGGCGAGGACAAGTTTCTGTAAATTCTTTTTTTGCATACCTTGAAGAAAAACATAATATATAATATATAAATAAATTTTTACCAGTTGTCAGAAATTGTCAATTTCATAGAAAAGAAACTGCTAAAAAATTACTGAAACGTTTTTCACGTGCTATCAACTTTAAATTCAAATTCAGAAAAATATCTAGTGCCGAGTAATGAATAATTGTTACCACGTGGACCAGGATTTTAGCAACCTGAGGACTGGATCGAAGAGGCAAAGGAATAAGGTTGCAGGAGTTTTTTAAATTCGCATCCAATCGAAGCCATCGCAAGGGTTAATTTTTATCGGAAGAGTGGAATTTCAAAGATTCTTTTTTCATTTCAGGATGAGAGACTGGGCGAGGACAAGTTTCTGCAAATTCTTGTTTTCCATACTTTGAAGAAAAGCACAACATAGTATATACTATAGATAAAAACAACGTGATCAGAAATTTTCCATTTCAGAAAAAAGAAAGTGCCAAAAATGTTTTTCACACGCTGTCAAGTTAAAAAAAGATTCAGAAAAATATCCAGAGCTGAGTATTGAGAAAATGGACCAGAATTTTAGCAACTCGAGGTGTGAATCGAAGAGGTGAAGGAATCAGGTTGCAGAAATTTTGCAATTCATATCGAATCGAAACAATCGCAAAATTTAAGCTTTACTAGAAACAAAGAGTCTTTTTTTACTTAAAAATGAAAAAATCGTCCTAAAATTTTTTTTTTAAATTCTTGTTCTTTACACACATGGAAGAAATGCATCATGTATACACACAAAAACTATTTTACCAAAGTTTTCAGTTTTAGAAAGGCAATCGCTAAAACGCTTTTCGCGCTGTCAAATTTAATACTATTTCTACCGCCTTAATTATAAGTACCAAATTTTGTACAGGCGCATAATTGCCCTATTAAGCACCACCTCCCGGGTATGGACATAAAAAAAAGATTGAATTAAATCTCGAAAATAATTCGAAATTCAAATTCTAAAAGGTGTCTTTTGACACCTTTGGTAAAATTAATATTAAATACACTCAAAAAATATCTGCAGCTGCGCGAAAGGCACTAGAGATTTCGAAAATCGCAATTACGATATTGGTGGATGAGATTGTTTCGAAAATTATTGGTACGATTTTTGTGATCGAACAATTTATCTTATAAGTCAATTTTCAATGTCGAGAGAAGGAAAGGAATGGTACAGGCAACTACGCGTGTGGTCCAATACAGAGAACCAACCGCGCTGTTGGTGACTGGAGCAGAAATAAAGAGAATGGTGAAATTTAGATCAATCCTTAACCCTTTATAACCCGAATTTCCTTTTGTGCCTGAACGGAAAGTTTGATGGCAAAAAAGTAGTAAACACCCTTATAGGGAAATGAATAAAAAAATAATGTCTGCCAATGAAATGTTGAAATCCAGGTTTAAATTTAAAATTGATAAGACTCGACTGTATAAAAAATGTGCAAAAACTGGTTCTTCATCAGGTCATATTTGTCACGTTAAACTTTTCTAAATTTCTTTTACTAATTTCAATTCTGTCTGAAAATCGATACTTTGCAAGTAAAAAATTAGAAATTTAAAAAGGTCGTGAATTCGACCTGGTAGTGTATTTAAGATCTTTTTTACTTGAAAACTGTTTAGTTAAAAAAATATTTAAATCAGTAAAAGAATTATCGAAGAAATACGCTAAAAACTTTTTAAAATTTTCGTGAATTTTTTTACCTTTATAGAAAATTCCAGTTTACAACTTTCAAGAATTTCTAAAAATAACGGAAACACTTTTTATTTTGAATATTTTTTTCGAAAAGTTGATAGTTTTTAAGCTAAAGAATTCGAATAATATTTTGTAGCAAATTTCATTTTCGACGCCATACTGGATCATCCGGATGAGCAAAAAAATATGTAGACACATATTTTTGAAGTTGACATATCGGGTCCACCATCTAAACCGGTTTCAAGATGATTGCATAACGAGAAGCTGCTGGAAAAATTAAATTTGAACCAAATTGTTTGTTTTTTGACATTTTTTACCCTAAACCTCATTTTAGAGTAGTACAAAATTTTGTTTTTCAAATTTTTAGTGGTACCAACAGAAAGAGTGCCTAAGAAACTATAAATAACTATAACTATAATATAAAAACTATAGCTACAAAATTTCTTCTTTTTTTTCACTTGAATTGAATCGGGCCAGAAAGCTCCATTTTTTTTTATTTCATTAGAGTATATCTTTGAATAAAAAAAATTTATGTAGTTACATGCAGTAATTTTTTAGAGAAAATACCTCAAAAATGTTGCTTTTTTGAGGGGCCCACACAAGCTACCCCCTTAAAATTAAAATTTATTATTTTTACATAAGGTCTTCGGTTGAGTTTTTTGAAAGAAAAAAATTCTGAAATTTGCGACTTTTCTCGGATTTGAAATTAAAAATTGAATATTGTAGAAACGGTACAAATTAAAATTTGTTTAAATAGAATCACAGACCATTTTCTTTTTGTCATTTATTAAAGCCTTTTTATACTTTTCTTTTTCGCATAAAAACAATAAGATCTTGAGCAATTATTGTTTCAACCATTTCAATTTTGTTTTGCAGTAGAACCTCATTTGGTTTCTGAATGATATAATTAGTAACCAATTATTGTCACGGAAATGGGATGGTTGTACGTGTATGCACAGGATTAGTATATAAAAAAAATATTTCGAGGAAGTTAAGACCTCGCGTGAGAATTAATCGTTTGCGTGTTTGTAAAGTTTGCAATGTTCCCGTTGAAAATTATCGGGTTTGAAATGCTACGGATTGGATAAATTACCAATTTTTTACATAATTTATAGCTTTGCAATTGTTCTCGTGAAAAGTGTGCAGTTTAAATTTGTTTAAGAACAATGTTCCTAATTCTCTGTGAGAAAATCCAGGGTAACAGTTTACTTATCTTAGAAATTATGCAATAAAAATTTGCAACATTCGGTAACGAAAGCGAAAAATATGTTACTTTTCTTAACGAAATTTTATATCCACGAAAGTTCCGTTTCTGTAAAATTTGTGAATACCGGGTTTTATTATTGAAAATTTCAACATTTTCGCAATAAAAAAATGTGAGAAATAGTAAGCAATTTTGCGAGTTTCAAATTTTATTTAATTGAACAATCGAGAATCCGGTGTGAACAAAATTTAAAGGGGGTTTGCAACATTTATTTCCTAAATAATCAGAACTTTGGGAAGGGTTTGTGTTAAAGATTGTAAATTCTAGAATTTTCTATTTTGGGAAAAACATAATTTTATAAGACATAAAATCCCAAACTACTGCAATATTCTATATATCAATGTTTCTTTCAACACTATTTCTAACGCGCTACTTATACGTAATTGAAAATCCAAAATCAAAAATATAGTGTTATAATTAAAATAGATTTTCCTAATTAATACCAAATTTTTTATAGACACATAATTGCTCTACAGAACACCTTCCGTTTGTGGATTTAAAAAAAAAGATTAAATTAATCCTCGAAAATAACTCTAAATGCAAATTTCAAAAAGTGTCTTTTGACAGCTTTGGTTGAAATAGTGTTAATACACCGAAAGAAATAGAGGCACTAATTATTTAATTACGATAAATGTAATTAAAGTTACTAGAAATATAGGGTTGATGCCTCATTCAATTATAGCAATAGTTAGAATTACTATATATTTCGTTCAGTGTAGGAAGTTAGTGTATTTGAAAAATTATAATTTATTGTTGGATGAAAATATTAAAATGTCTCTTTGTTATTACAAACAAATGAGAAAATTTTAATCTTCGAGTACCAATGATGGTAGAAACAGTGTTAAGCCTTCGCATGTATTTACTTCATTGGGAATTTGGAACGGAAACCGTTCAAGCTTCGGCTCCAGTATTTGCAGGTGTGTTATTTAAAAATGGAATGCAGTTCCTGAATTCTCATAATTCCATGCCATCTGTGATACCCCCAAAAGCAAAACGTGAGACTGCGGACACGGAAGAAATTGAAGCCGTAAATTTCTCCGTAATCGTCAGGTCAACCTTTGCAATATTTCTAACAGTCACACAAAAATGACTGCCTGGGTGAGCATTTCAAAAAGTTTTGAAATTTATGAATATGCTCGACTTTTATCTCGAAGATGTTAATTAATTCGTAAACTGAAAAATCATAGACCGGGAATAAACTATTCATCTTTTGCATTTCCTTCTCCTTTTATTCCCTCAAAGACGTTTTTTTGTGTTTAACCCTTTGAGTTGCGAATTTTTCTCTATGATACACATTTTTCTAAAAATATGGACGTAGGGGTTTTTGAAGACACTGATTACGAATCTATTATTAGATTAAGGGGTTAGGCCACTCTAGGATTTTCGAAAAGCCGATTTTTTTTGGTCTTAAATGGTCCCTTGGCATCTCAAAAATGATGTCCCAAAAGATTATGGCCGGGACAAATCTCAAAGTACTCGATTTTCAAGTTTGAGTACACGGCCGCCCGGTCCGCAGCGAGCTACTACTCAAAACTTCAAACGCGTTTATCTCGAAACTACATTTTTCAAAATTGCCGGAAACGGAACTCGGACAATTTTCAACCGATTAACTTGAAATTTTAAATATATTTATAAAATTACATTACCCATAAAAGTACACATCACCTTTTTTTATATTACATAGTTCATTTGTTATTGATAATTTTCTGACGATTTTTTTGGCAATTTTTTTCAGAACTGCGCCATTTTGTCAAAAATCAATATATCGAAAAAGTGATATGTACTTTTATGGCTGCTCTAATATATAATCGTAAAAACGTAACTGACTTATTATAATTCAACAATTACAGGCGGTGCGTTTCCAGCAATTTGGCCTGGCAAAACGGAGGCGTCTTCGCAAAAACGCTGCACAGCCGCCATTTTGAACATAATCGCTTCAAAAAAATTAGTGTACACAGTCGATGATATGTATAATAAACACCCTTTTTCGTAATTGCGATTTATTTTATAGTTTGTCTAAAAAAAATTCCCAAAAAAGGCCTATTTTTTTCAGCCTCTAGAGTGGCCTAACCCCTTAAAGAAAAATTAAAAACGAAGGATCCAATATGGTGGCTATAAATTTTGAAATTTCCACAAAAGGGATGTGGGTCCATAAGGCCAAATTTTGGCTCTAATAATGGTTACAAATTGGAAAATGTCAGACTCATATAATAATAATCTTTTTACTAATTTGAGTGTTTTGTATTTTAGGATTTAAGCAATATCTCTTCCTTTTTAACAGGATCAGACCTAAGACTTTATATTATTTTTACAAAAAAATACTCTATTTCGCAAACTACACCGCGTTTTTTAATATGAGTGCAATTACACATAACTTTCTTTTTTATGGATGTTGTAGACATCAAAGCATGTCATATATACAAGAATCAACATATTTTGGCTCTGTGCTCGCTTGGGGCCAAAAACCCGCCTTATGGACCCTCACTTTTGAGTATAAGACGTTTTTCAGATTTATAGATTTCAATTCCGTTGAAATTCCAAAAATTGAAAGTGGTAAATCATTATCGCGGGTCAAAAATGTAAAAGAAATTCGTAATTTTCACAAAATTGAAAGATAGGATCCATCATTTAAAATTTAAAAATCTGAATTTTGAATTTTATAATCGGCCTCTATGCCATGAATTTATTGTTCAGAAATCACACTTTAATAAATTGACTTTTTAATTCAGGTAAATTTTCTGTGTTTTTCTGATTGACTGTTGTAATACAAATTAAAGAAACCAATAAAATTTACCAAAATTCTAAATTTAATCCAACCAACGAAATACTGGAATAATAATAACAATTAAGTGTAGCATAATAATAATTATTATTATGTTATAATTATTGACATCTTAAAAAGCTGCAAAACAAATAATTGCTGCAATATCAGTCACCTGCTGCTCATAAGATATAAAAAATCCGGAGCAATGTAGGTGATTTCTGGTCACCCGCTATGGCCCAGAGGGTTAGAGATTATTTTGTGCCACTTTACGTGGAAAGTGGAATAAAACATTAAACACAAGATTAATCGGGCAATTGACTCAATTCTCTGTAATCACAAATACCGTCGCGAATTCGAAAGCATCAAGGCAAACTCTTGGCGCTTCGAGTCTCTTGAATTGAACATTCCGAAAGTCTAATGCGATACAACCGTTCACTTGTTATGCTATGAAGTTTCACTACCACTAATATTTTTATCACTTGACAAATTATGACGTATCGCGTCATGAATAAGAACTTCATCAACGTAAAAACTGTATGGGCGTAAGTGTTTTGTTTGGAGTCTAAGCAGTTCTAAGTCTTCCATGTGTTTTTTCAACCTTGTACCTATATATATAACTCTAGATTTTCAAGTGTTTATGTAATATTTGTTTTCCCTACAACAATTTTAAACAGAAGTACCGAGTCGAGCTACTACAGCGAGTTCGTCCCACCATAAATTCTTACTTCGCTTTTTTTTCAATATATTGTCGAAAATCAAATTTTTAACTTGAAGTTTCCTCTGATGTTAAACTTTCTTTGGATGGGAAATTTCAAAATGGTACTTTTTTTTGCGATAGAACTATATTTTTAGCAACAGCCTATCGACGACAAAAATTGTTTATTTTGAAATTGGCAAACCAGCTCTTCATTTCAAATATCAACCATCTGAATTTCAGAATTGTCCCTCGATGCTTTCATAATTCGGAACTTATGGGGTAATAAGAGCCAATTACCCATAAAAATGAAAAGTATATCAATCTTTCTTTTCACTCTGCACGGAGAAAAGCGTAGTTTCAAATTTAAGTAATTTTTTATATTTAATTCGAAATTTATAAATTTGAATATCAATCTTAAAACAGGATCAGAATTATTTACAAATTGATATCCACGTATAATAAAAATTCAAAAACGCAGAAACAAAAAATTGGTAAAGATGCGTAGCAATATTTAATAAAGTTGTATCAAACCAGTTTTCAATTTTCAATGAATATTAACTTTTTAATTAATGTAGACCACAATTAGTAAGACTGTTTTAAGAAATGTCTTTTGTTTCAATGTATTTACTAACAATTCCTTGCTAGAATTTATTATTATTATTGTAGTTGCTAGAATAATAATTGTTAGAATTAAAAAATTCAAATAAATATGAAGAATGGTTATTATTCTCATAAAAGAAAAATTGGTATCTTAGATACCAGTGTTCAGTTTTTGATACATACCATCTTTTTTATTATTGTGTACAGAAATTCACTGTGCTCTTACCATTTGGTCACAAATATCGTATCACTAAATCGTACTTTTACCATTTTTCTAAATTACTCATCACAGCAATTGATTACATACTTTTTTACATACTAAATTTGTATCCTTACTAAAATAGTATTTGTTCAAAATGCATCACAATGCTATATGTTGATTGATATTTTTGACTTTTTCATCATTTGTACAAATTTTTTATAATTCTTTGGTTCCATTTTTCTCAGTATACTCTATTTTTTACCATTCCAATTTTTAATCTCAAGTTTCTCTTGATATAAAATTTGTCTGAGATAGAAAACGCTAAGATTGATTTGTTTTTATAGCCAAGGGTCAACAAACTATTAACAATCAAAATCATCCATTTTTAAAATAGCAAACCAACTTTTCAATTAAAATATAAATCATCTAAAAAAGTGTGTAAGAGAGAAGGAGAGAGAGAGAGAGATAAAAGATTAATACGTACCATTAATCTCCTAATTTTTTATTCATCTTTCATGAATATCAAACTGTAATAATAATCTACTACGTTTTATATCACTTTGTCTATACATAAAAAACTAAATATGTAAATGTAAGATTCGTCAGACAAGAAAGGATTCGTTAAGTAAACAGGATAGTCGATATTTGAAATTCGAAGCTACCTTGTGTACCTCTTCCTCTTTACACATGCAGATTTCAAGCACACACTCACTAGTGGCTCTTTGTAAAGTGCACAACAATACACTATAAAGATATTTTATTACTCGAGATGAGGAAGAGACTGAGATACTGTCGTAAATCGAGCTTTCTTCATATTCCTCGATGTTTCTTTTCTTATGGGAGAAAGCTGAACCCTTTTGGTTACCCAGATATTCTATACGATTTATGGTTATCGGATACTCACCTGAAACAAAGGATATTGCATTAATTAGGTGGGTGTGAGAATGACTTATTAATGCCATATTTGCAATTAAATTTTGTTGTGTTTCCAATATACTCATTGTCAGAAAAAATCTCACGGGGCCAAATCCATATTTATTATTAAATGTTTAGGTATTATTATTTCTTCTGGCTTAACGACTTACACCTAATTCTCTTTTTACACGAATTGTTTTGTTTTGGCACGATTTTCAATATTCTATGAATTTTTCTTGAATCTCATAGAGCAAATATTTCTTATGTTTATATTATTTTAACTTTTTTTATATTAATGAATTTCAGATATTATTTTCTTTTTCTCATAGTATAATTTACTTTTTATAATATATTTAATGACTTAAAATGTGTAAGCACGAAATAAATTAAGTGAACTCTAACAAGAATTTTTTAATATTGTTTACACCTAATTCTCTTTTTACACGAATTTTTTGGGAACGTATCTATCGTGTAAAAAGAGAATTAGGTGTATTGGTAAATATTTACAACGAAGTAAACAAACATTTAATACTTAATATCGCGACCAAGGAAACAACCCAAATCATATTTCCATACTTAATATTTATTTTAAGTCGGAAACAGATTTAATAGAGAATTTGAAAAAGTAACCCTTAGCTGGTCCACACCGGAATAACATAATTGGCACACTGGGTCTTCTCAGACCCCTCCGTTAAAAATTTGAATCGTGCGTTATCAACTCTTTGAACATAAAAAAATCGCAGAGTAGTTGTTGAATGTTGTTTTAACAAATAGTATAGGTTAATTTATGAAAATATAATATTTATATACTGTGCAAAAAAATGTTGAAAATTTTTGCTATAAAAATGCTTTATTTGGAACTGAACTGATGTGAGATGAACTCCAAGAAAATAAATCAAAGAAATTGCGCTCGTGGCCCAAAAAAATTAACTATAAAAATGGTAAAGATTAGATTATATGGAAATTTCTATTTTGGAAAAATACTTTTACGAAAATAATATGCGAAGTAATAAATGCCAAGATTGCTATAAAATAGATGCCAATTATTATTAATTTTCTATGGATGACTTCTATTTTTCTACCTACTTAATTTTATATTATCAATTTTTACAAGAAACGCATGTTCGGTATTTTTCCTCCTAATTTTTATTATCTGCAGTCCTAATTCACGTTCTTATTGTAAAATATACGTTATGTGAAAAATAATTGTTACAGATATTATACTGTAATTGAAGCTACAACCAATTTTTACTTCAATGAAATAAAATAAGATTGGGTCAACTAGATGTTTATTATTTATTAAAAACTACAAAATATATGGAAAAGTTCGCTAGAAAGAAATTAAAGAAATTGCGTATCGTGGCAAAAAATAATTAAATTAACTATGAAAATGATAAGGGTTAGAAAGAAATTTGTAAGATAAAGAAATATTATAACGAAAGTAATATACAAAACTATAAAATTAATCTGAATTACAAGCTTTTTATGAACATCTGCTATTCTACTACCGACTTAATTTTATCAAAAAGAGAATAATGTTAAATAATATATGTAACACTCAAAGTCGCCCAACCTCGAAAGGGTGACTTAATAAATAAATACTACTAATACTTAATTTTATCAATTTTCGAAACAAACGCCTGTTCGGCATTTTTCCTTGTAATTTCTATTATTTCATTCATTATCAGTCAATATTATTTGCACTTCTAATTGTTACAGATATTATTCTTCATTTCTCTCTCTCTCTCTTTCTCTGTCTCTGCGCGTGTGTGTATGAATATACATATATATCATATAAGTTATATACTTAAGACAAAGAACCCATGGAAAGTACCGAAAGATCCTAACTCGAATGATTCATAGCGCATTAATAAGGGATGCATATGTTGCTGCTGCTTCTCAGCTGACCTTAATCACGTGCATGTATGTTTATAAATACATTACCACCTACTACGGTCGCCACTACTGCTACACATACACACAAATATTGTACTTGTATATTTATATGTATTTATATATCCCATGAGTGCATGCACACATGTATGGATACAAATATATACACATGTATACACACCATGAGGCAAATACATGTATAGCAGGAACAGAGAGAAATACTGTCTTCTGGGTATAAAAAGCGGACATTTGGATAAATATATTTCTTTGACATTTGAAAAAAAAGGATAGCATACCTACTGGATGACACTTTTTTACATTTCATTGAGTGTATAAAAAAATATCCTATATACACACAAATGCCGTAAAAGGAAGTATCGGAAGAGCAAAGGTATAAGATATCTTTGCTTTGACGAGAATAGCAAATTCTCCAAGTAGGTGTGTTATGTCACGAGATGCAAAAGAAAGTTGCAGCTGCCTTCGCGGAGGTATAAGTATATAGATAGATGGATAGTTATAGACACTGCGGCTCATACCTCCTGCTGTAAAGTACATACATGTATGTAGACACATATTGTAAGTCATACGTCTCTTGCTTATCACGTGTACATGTCCGTTGTACCTACCTATGTATATAGTTTTTAAAAGATTTGGAGGTAAAACATTGAAAGAAACTTCGGTACGAATTTATGGCGACCAGGTACCGGCTCATGCTGGTATAGCGTGGGCCATTGCTGGACAACACTGAGAAATGTATTTCTATGTGTAAAAAATGAAAATTGTAAATTTTATATTCGATCGGAGAGATATTATTTATTTATGGACCGTTTATTTTGAAAGTGGTGCAAGTCCATTTAAAAAAAAAATGGGATATCACGTAATTTATGTTTAATTTAGTGTAAACTTTTTATTTATAACTAGTTAGTATTTAATTTCCTAAAAAATGCCCATGTTTTGTCCAATCTAAAATTGGCCGGAAAAAAGAAATTACAGAAGCATTAATTTTAAAAGTGGTGTAAGTCCATTTGCAGCCCGTAAATATACATTATGTACTAGTTAAATTCGCCTAAAATAAATTTATATGATCACATTACATTTTGATAAATCTGTAGAAATAATGCCAGACGTGATATAATTAACCTGTATTTTTTCACTGACCGATATGCTAACTTCAAATTTTCTCGAAACAAGAGAAAATGAACTTACACCGCTTTCAAAATAATATTCAAAACTTAAATAACAATATTTGAAGGAGGAAAATCTGAAAAAATTCAATCACATTATATTAAAATATTATCACATTACATTATAATGTGATTGAATTTTTTCAGATTTTCTCCCTTCAACTATTGTTATTTAAATTTTGAATATAATTTTTATTTAAGTCGTGTAAGTCCATTTTCTCTTGTTTCGAGAAAATTAAAAGTTAGCGTATCGATCAGTGAAAAAATATAAGTTAATTATATCAAGTCTGGCAATATTTCTACAGATTTACCAAGATGTACTTTGATTATGTAAATTTATTTTAGGCGAATATTTGAATTAATTATTTATTATAACATAATGTGATTGAATTTTTTCAGATTTTCTCCCTTCAACTATTATTTAAATAAACTGAATTTTAGTTGAAAACATTTATCTTATAAGATATCGACAATTTGTACAATCTTATAGGTTTAGTTTCTTATACAACCCTTAGTAGAGAAAATTCGTATATTACCCGCTGTTGTAAGTGCGAAAAATTCGATTTCCCAAACCACGGTGCGAAAAACACCAAAATTAATTTCCCCAACGTGGAAAATATTTGTTTATTTTCCACGAAATTTCTTTCATACTAAATATTATATTTTCGTAACGCTACGCGAAAAATTCGCCTTTTCCGCGGTGTCTTAAGTGTAAAAGACTCGATTTCCCAAATCATCGTGGGAAAAGTATCAAAATTATTTTCTTTACAGTGTGAAAAAAATAATAATTTATTTATTTTCCGCATAGTGGTTCGGGAAACCGCATTTTTCGCAATGAAGATAGTGCGGAAATAGCGAACTTTCTTCACAGAATCAGAAAAATACCATATTTAGTTTGAAAAAAATGTTTAACTATTTCTTACCATACTACACCCGGCGGTTTCAAAATGAAAGCGAGAGGTTCGTATTTTCATGAGAAATGAGAAAGTTATTAGCAAATCCACTGTGGGTAGAATAAAAGGCGCAGCCCGCAGTACGAGCATGCATAACAAACTTGCATACCATAAGGGCGTGCGTGGATGCGATAATCGTGTACCTACCTCTTGCGAACTGAGCTCTGAAAATTATGCATCTCCCGAATACAATCTCAAGCATTCTTCCGCGCTCCACCCCCACGATGCAAACTACTTTAAGAAGTGACGTAAAAGTATATATACACATATAGGTGTATACTTATATGTAAAAAGTATAAAGGTACGGAAAAGAAAACCGGGTGTACCGAAGGGCTATATTTTCTACGCGTGCCACGTGTCTTAACCACCTGTCTCTTAGTCTAGGTACGACGTATTCGATAACATAAAAAAGTACTTCCGACCAAGGAAGATGTGTATACATATATGTGTATATCTGCATACTTAAGTACATACATCCATCCGATAAATAGGAACAGCCGGCATGCTATGGTAACCCCGAAACGAATCTAATTGCAAGAAAAAGTTATTCACTGATTTCCGCTGCGACTTTTCAAGCGTGAGAAATCTGATGTATAAGTACCAAGAAAATACCTCCGATTCTTTTTTTACACGGTAGATACGTACCTCAGAAATTCTTGTTAAAAAAAATGATACATTTTTAATATTAACACTAGGGTCAACTACCCAGTTTACCCCATATTATTATTGATTGTGCAAAACGTAAATGAATATTTCTAACTGTAAAATGAAAGAGCTCCAGTTTTAAAACATATGAAATAGAAGTTTTGGATTTAAGCTGTAAGTCAAATTTTGAAGGAAAAAGAAAACGTCTGTTTCAAATAATTAAAAGCCTTAAAACACCGAAAAGAACCCTAAGGTAGCGCATGTCTGCAACATTGTGCATTCCTTTCACTCTTCCTGCATGAAGAAAAAACAACTGCCTTCTTGATATTCCATCTCGCTGGGGTTCTACGAAAGAACATAACAGTTACGTAACCATTTCTTTGTTTTTCATCTGTTTCAATCACTATATCCAGTTGTTATATTTTTCACGCTTATGTCTCACGCAAAACTTAGGGAAAAGGAGACTTTCTTGTCGAGATTAACCAAAAAAAGCAGTATTTATTTAGTTTCTAGTTGATTCAATCGTGAAAGTAGTTCGAGTAACAATAAATGTAATTAAAATTATTAGAAATATATGGCCGATGCCTTATTCAACTACAGCAGTAGGATAAACTGCCCAGTAATTGACCGCATGCCAGTGAATGACCATTGCGAAAACGTGTAAATTATAAGCCTTGAAATGAGTAAATTTTTAAAATTTGGTATATTTGAAGCTTCAATTCTCCATATTTTCGTGAGAGTGTGATAAACAAATTGTAAGAAATAAGATTCTTATTGAAAATATTCTACCTGTATTCGGTCATTCATTGGGCTTTTACACGTGTTGCACTTTATAATTAATTTCAGGGGTTACATCTAGTTGGCGGCCGAAAAAAAGGCGTGTTTTTGTGAATTTTTTTTGGGAAAATGATAGCAGGTTTCGTACTGTTTTTTTTCTCATAGTAAAGGTTATATCTTCGACTAGGGTAAATGCACCAATAGATGGACGGTTAAGCAAACTCTCATGCTTTTTTTATCAAAATAATATACTAAAATACAAGTAAGTTATAATAAAATGAATTATATTAATGTAAAAATATGTAATTAACTAGAAAAAAATTACTAAAACTTTGTGGAATTTCGTAGTAATTAACAAAAAAGAAAAATTTATGAAAAAGACCAAAACTCCAGTAGATGGACAAAATCTCCAGTAGATGAATAGCCAATACCAATAGATGGGTGCTAAATTTTCTTATATTTTTGTAATATTCTTATTTTATTACGATATTTATAGCTTTTTTAGCGAAATACGAGCATAATAATGTATGCATACCTTATTTTTTTATTTATTTATAATAGTAATAACAAACAACGTTTACCGGACATCTGTCACATATTTACTAGTGGTGTAATTGTATTGTAATTGACTAATATTATAAATTATATTATAATGTAATAATAAGAATTACAGATAATGTAATTAATAATTCTAATAAATTATAATAATATATTACAATTATATTAATAAACATTATTAATATAAATGTTATTAGTAAATTATAATTATATATTTATATATATTTCTTTCTTTCACACACGTGAATGCCACGTAAACAATTTTGGCGGCAAAAATCCCGTTCGGCGCAAATCCACTTATTTTCTTACAGGTACCCTGGCATTGTCTTCTTCCTATCCGATTAAGTACCTTACCGTTCTTTTGTTCTGTCTATTTACATCTACACGCCGCCTAACGCGAGCGAGACAATTGCAAAAACAATATACATACATATCATTGTATATAATTCTATTAAATGTCAATTCGATAAATAAAAACAGTGTTTTTCTTAATTCGAATACAAAAAAAATATAAATAAACCGAAACTATAGACTTTTGATTTATAACTCTCATTACTAAATTTAGAGTTAATTTTTTATAACTATTATTATAGCTGCTCATTATTATTATTATTATTATTGTTACTGTTATTATTATGACTTTTTATCGACAAAGCTATAAATATTTAAATTTTATGTTCAATATTACAATTCACAAAATAATAATAATAATGATAATAATGAGCAGCTATAATAATAGTTATAAAAAAGTAACTATAATATAATATTAAAACAATATTATATTTTACTAACTTATTAAATATAATTAGTTTTAGAGAAAAAAATTTTTTCAACATTTACATGCGCTGTATTACTTTAAGGGGTAGTTTACGGTATTTGGGGGCAGTTGCGTAAAAAATCCCTTCGCAAGAAAGGATAAATCTTCCCTTAAAAAATAACTTGTAATCAGTTCCATTAACAAATATTAGTAAATATCGAGTTATATTGAATAATTCACTTCTGCGGTTGACTTTTACCACCCCTTTTATACTACTATATTGCAAAAAATTTATAAATCGACTGTTTTTGATATAAATTACATTCTGATTCCACGTGTAATAAATCTCAAGGAAAAAAAATTTTTTCATCATTTACATGCGAGGTATTACTCTAAGGGGTAGTTTACGGTCTTTGGGGGCGGTTGCGTAAAAAATCCTGAAACACGACAACTGAAATATTCGATAGAGTAAACGGAAATGCTTTTCCTTATTATTTTCAGTTCATACCCTGGTTTTTATAAAGAAAAAAAGCATAAAAAATCTAGTTTTCTTCAAATATAAAATAAGGGTGCAACCCCTGGGATCATAAACACACCTAATATCTTCGACTTCCTATGACAAATATTTTCCACTTTGTTTTATTTAAAAAAATATTAATTAGAAGCCGAGATATGATAAAAAAAGGATTTTCGGATAAAACTTTAGGGGTGGTTTTCACCCCTTTAAAGTGGATGTCGCCACATAAAAAAAATACGTGTCTCTTATTTTTTCGAGTACTACAACATATACAAAAATTATTGAAATCGGTGAGGTCGGGTTGGAGTACCTTTCTTGTAAGTAATGTATGCAAAAGCACGAAGTTTATTTCTGGGACGAAAGTCTTAAAGTAACTATCTATTATGTAGTTAATGTGAAATTGAAGATAGTTTTTGAATAATATAAAGTTTCGCGGTAAGATATATGTATATGGAGCAATTAACATAAAGAGCTGTCGATCAATTTAACTCTAAACGTACCGCGACATCACCTAGTCATTTAAACTACGTGTAAAAAATGGTCATTTGACCCCTCATGGTAGCTTTAGTGTTAATATATTTGTGATTAATATTAAATTGTATAAGCATTTGAATCAAATTCGTTCCGTTCCTTTGCTCGCACTAAAAAACGCGATGAGTCATGTTACAAATTACAACGTTATAGTTTAGGAAGCAAAAATCAGTCCTGCGCAGATCCACTTTTCCTTTTACACTCTCACGATTTGTTTTCTCGCCTTTCAATTACTTCCCGCTTCTTTTGTCCCGCGTATTTACGTTTACCCTCTATCTATCAAAAGTAAGGCAGGCGATGGTGGCAAATGAAAGGAAAAAAATGGAAATGTTCCTGTAAATGTTCGCAAACAATTGCAAGCGCAATTGCGCTATTTCTTCGGCATTGTTTTCTTATTGATTCCTGGGACTCAAATGTATAACCGTACTCAGTCAGTCGCGAGTCGAATATGTCAAAGGATAGAGACGAAACGGCATGGCACTCCGTTCCGCAGGAGTGACTCTGCGGCGAGGGCCGCCATCGCGAAAATGTTAAAAATGTTACTTCTTTGACTAGATGGGTCGTAAATAAATATATAATTTGGCTTCAGTTTGAAGAAGAAAAATTATATATACTCATTAATGATTCACGGAAAGAATTATCGCTCTATTGTATCCAAGTAGACACAAACTTTGACAAATGCATGTGTATAAATAAGTACGCGTGTAAAACTTACGCAGGAATACACAAAAGCATCTATCGATGTATTGAATATATTTAGATATCCATAGGCACTTTTAGCGGCAAAAATCAGTCCTGCGCAAATGCACTTTTCTTCCGTACCCTCGCGGTTTGTTTGTCGCGGTCAAGAGTAAACATTGACATATATATGTATATAAATATGTGAGTGTATGTGTGTATATATATTCTCACCTGACGAGATAAAACTGTATTTTAGGATTCATCCAACTGCGAATATCTGGAACACTTTAGGAATTTTCACGAAAGACGCGCAAATATTCACACGAAAACACCGATAAAATCACCCAGCACCTACTCGCGGCTTTAGGATTCGCGAAAAGTGTAACAAAGGACTCGCGTCCGTACGTGTTCCAAATCGACTGATGACAGAGGAGTAAAAACGTCGATTGTTGTTATTCTAGCGGCGATAGGTACACCAAGGGACGAAGAGCTGTACAAAGGATGTGTTGTGTTATTTGTTTATATGAGAAGCGTTATATGTAGAGCACGCGGTTAATTTTCCCACGTCCTTGCCGTACCGTTATTAGCGGGTTTCGCAAAGTCGCGGGTAAGTAAAGTAAATACTGAGTGGTAAGTGGAGGTATCTGCCGGAAAAATGTGATACTAAACAATGTTGGTTTACCGTGCTGTGAATATAGGTATAACAGAAACCCGAGCCTCTGAGTAGGATTAGGTAGAAATCTACTATTTAGCGCTAAGTCGTTAAGTATTAATGCTTTTGCAAAATAATTGTAAATTGGAAATTACACTGATTTTCATCCCCTCATTTTACAAATAAAATAAAAATGTGAATTTCGTATATATATTCGTGAATATGTATTTATACTCTTGCCATTTGAGCGTGTTTTAGAATTTACAGGTTTTTGGGATCGCAGAAACTGAATCCGAAAGAGAAGCTGATCTCGAAATTTCGAAATTTGAAATAGCAAATTTAATAGGCCGAGCTACAAAGTTGCTTTTTTGAAATTTGTTGAATTTGCTTTAATAATCAGTGGCTTCAACATTCCAAGAATACTGATTTCCATTGAAACAAAATAATCTTTAGAAGATCGGTTCGCCATATTGGATCTATTATTTTGGATTTCGAAAATGTGATATTTATGGTTTATTGAATAGGCCCTGGAGTCTCACGGGTCACATGGATACAGTAGTATAAAACAGTTTTAAATAAATAATTAGTGTTTAGTTAATTTAATCAGTGTTCCGCGACCTCAAAGATCTGGAAAGACTAATTTTTATAGAAGTCCAAGTGTTTTTCGAATTTTCGTCCGTCATATTCGATTCGGTGTTTTACATTTTTAAAATGTAACATCACATTCGAATGTAGCGACCGAAAAATTTTAATTCCGAAATTTTTGTGTATTTTTTATATTTATTATATTTTTAAGTTTGTTTTTTTATGGGTGTGATTTTTGTATTTGAAGAGTAATAAATGTTCAATTATGTTTTAAACTTTTTAACAGATTTCTAACCGTTCTTGATGTAATTTGAAAAAGATAAACCATGTCGCCATCTTCAGAATGATTTAAGAACTATGAGGTTCAATCGAATAAACCGGTCTTCCGTCTTGCTTCCTCTCATAGGCGTAGTACTTGTGAAAGAACGAGAGAGAGCGAGAGGAATATCAACGACATTTTCAAATATATGGTTGACTTTGATTTTGTGTTTGTATAGAAATTAGAAAAGTAAACATTGTTGGAATTCAAATTTTGAAGCAACTCGTTTCACGTAGTAGAGACCTTTTTTAAAGTAAAAGAATAAAGTCGTTGAGAAAAATGAAGTTTCGAGGAAGAATGGTAGATACTGTCGCGATGAGAGACTTCACAAGTTCGTAAATGAAATGTTTTGTTTTGTTTCGTTTCTTATTTTAAGGTTATTTCTTTAGAACGTATAAATGTATAGGGTGTTGCCAAAATAGACTGATTTTATATTTAATTTATTTGAAATTTTTATTATATTTAAAATTGTAGCCCTTTAAAATTTTTAAACTTTCCAAAATCAAAATGCTTAATAAATAAGATGGAAAAATTTTATTATTTGTAATTTTACACTTTGAAATTTTACACTTTAAAAGTGTGTAAGTTTTGTACTGTTATATTTTTGATGTTTTACAAAATAGTTGCAGAATATACCTGAAACAGATAGAACTCTATACTTTTATAGATTTCAAATTTTACACAGATACATTTTAATACGGTATTTAAAGTATTCTAAGTTGACTTACAATCGATTACGAGTTCCGAATGGAATTAATTATTTGAATTCAAATATAAATATCAAATAGCAGTAATAATTTATTTGTAATTAATTATAAATTCAAATTTCTCATTTATTTGGAGTCAATTGTATTATCAAAGTCTGATTGATCACATATTTAGGTTCCATCATAATTTCAGAATTTTAACAATTACAAATTTCTAATTTAAAATCGCAATGATAATTTCCTTAAAATAAAATTGGATTTTTTTTTGTGGAACTGGTCGCAATAATTTGAGATGAAATCGGTCAAAATTATAAATTCCCTTTTTTGTAAACATATACACCTCTATTCGTAAGTAGTTGGACATTGACTTACTTAAACAAAATGTTTGTATATTTTATAAAGTTCCAAAATGAGATTACGCTTCTTTAATGCTTATATTACGAATATATGTTGTTAGCATTGTATATTATATTAGTGAAAATAAATTTTTTGATGTTGCCGTTGATTTTCCGAGGCTCCCAGGTAATTTGAAACAAAAATTGTTGCTATGCCACGATGTCGCAAAGAGTTAAAGGAACGCTCGAGATGAAAACTTCAAATTCAGGAACTGGTTTTAAATAGTTAAATAAAAAGGAAA
Organism: Gasteruption jaculator; assembly: GCA_949825005.1. Lineage (NCBI taxonomy): Eukaryota > Metazoa > Arthropoda > Insecta > Hymenoptera > Gasteruptiidae > Gasteruption > Gasteruption jaculator. The sequence continues at coordinate 3,221,543 of OX463765.1, read as the reverse complement.
GAAATATCAGTTGTTCAAATGTTTTAAATATTGAAAAACATATTCGAATACTTAAAAGCAAGTGTCCAATGACTTTTGAATAGGGATATATGTACTTTTCATTTTTATTGTATTATTCCATCATGAGAATACTATAAATTCTGTTGAATTTTATTGGCATACAAATTTCTTAATTTAGACACGATTTTATTTTTGAAAATGCTGTAACTAAAAGCTTTTTGTTTAACTATTAGAAAAAATTAAATTCCGACTGTACTTGTAATTCAAGTTTTAAAAATATTCAAAATTTTTCTAATTTTTGAATAATCTTCAGAAACACCTTTCATCCCAAATCTGTTTTTTTTTTCACAGATATCGCTAACGTTCTAGCAAAAATGTCCAAATTTTGCGTGTTACGGTTAACGCCAAGAGAAGTGTGTTTCAATGTAGAAGTCGACCATGTACCTGTGGTTTGGGTACAAATTTTACAAAACCATTTTTTTCGGGAATATGCGATGATGGGGGCTTCCGAAGAACATAACGAAATTTATTTGGAACTCGATACAGTAATGCTCTCGAGAAGCACCAATTCCTTAAAAAGCGCAGCCAAAAGTGTCAAAATTAAGTTAACGAACAAACAACAACCTTGTCTAACATTTGAAATCGAACTACCTTCGCTTAGCGCAGAGTCTCGACAATGTGTTCACGATGTTCCTATTCGAGTTATTCCTCGGAAGGAGTGGACGGAATATCAGGCACCGAATATACCAGAAGTTGATGTAATTATTGTTGTATTCGATATTATAGAACACTTTCTGATCTTTTCATATTAGATTAAAAATATTTTCATTTATATTAAATCTATCTAGTCTTGTACTATTTTTTTACAACCTGGGCTGCGATACTATTGCCTTTTAATTGTTTTAAAATCAGGATACAAAGTAAAAATGATGAATAGTTCCCAATTTGGAGCCTCTTTATATTTTTGAACTTTACGTAAATGCAAATATATGAGTTATATAAAAATTTTTACTTTGCACTACTTTTACAGCTTTTTACTTGGCAACCATCAAAATTTTAGAACGAAAAGTAATTAATATTAATAAATGGCTTATTCATATTATATCAAATAATATTCGAATCATGATTAAAATAGAATACATATTCTAATGCAAAATTGTTCCTATAAATGTATCATATTCGGACCCTATGACTTCAGACGTGAAACGTATACTTAAAAAAATATCTTTTTATGGTATAAAAAACATATTATTTACTTAATATGTATTAATAAGCGCAGACAAGTGAAAATAAGTTTTTTATTGTTGACGTTGATGTTCTGAGGCAGCCATGTAATTTGAAACAAAAATTGTGGCTATGCCACGATGCCGCAAAGGGTTAAAGAAGCTCTCGAGTTCAAAGCTTTAAATTCAAGAACTGGTTTTGAAACAATTCGAGGTAGAAATAGTGCAAAACCCACACAATTCAACTTTTGCTTGAATCTTTACCGATGTTTTCAGATTTCGTTAGACATGCCACAGCTATCTTACGTGAGAAAAGTGGTTGAAAGAATGAAAAATATGAGCAACCATCTCATAGTAACTGCAGATAGAACTGGACATTTCATCTTAAAAATAGAAACTTCCAGTGCATCGGTGGCAACGCAGTTTCAAAGCTTGCAGGTGTGGAAAAGTAATTCGGAAACCGAGGAAGAGAAATTTTCAGCCATGGTAGATATCAAAAGATTTTTAATGTTCCTCGCCTGGGACGTTATACATCCGGAGAACGTGAAGTGTAACATCCTTGGTGACAGAATGGTGAATTTAAATTTAAATTTAGACACTTATCTCACTATTCAATATTTTTTACCGGCAATTTCATTGTGAAATTGTTACATTTAAATGAAGGTTGGAAATATATTTTGTTTACAAAAGTCGAACTTGAGGAAACTTTGTATATTACACATTGAAGAAACAAGTATCAATTAGGAGTAACTATAGGCTAAGTTGAAACTTCGCTCGTTCTCTTGTCTGAAGTTTTGGTGCATTTGATCGATCTGTTGAATTTTTTGACTCAGTAAAGTTGTTCTTTGATCTAACCATTGAAGACTGTTCATATGAGCGTTCAAAATTTTGCCAATTTGCACAATGGGATCGCTCGAGTCTTGCGCCCTGTTGACGTCATTCAGGCATTCGATGATTTCTTTCAAGTCTTCGGACATCTGTTTCAATTGCGTATCCAAATTTTCGGCCAAGCGATAAGTATATTCTCTTTCTGGGTCCGATACCGACAGGGAAGCCAATTCTTTTTCCAATGGTTCTAAACAGTCTGTCAGTTCTTTTTGTTGTGATACCTGCAAACAAAAAGATACTAAAAGTATTACAAGATTTCTTTGTAAAACTACGGTTTTGAAATATTTTATTTCCAAGCGGAGTAACGAACCAAACCCAAACCTAAAATTCAATTGAGTCAGGTTCATATATTTACACTGTGAACTTGTAATCGGAAAGGACCGAATCAAAAAAGCCTTGTAGGTTTGGATTAGAAAGAAAAATTTAACATATTACTTCGAAACGACTATTTTTATTTCACAAATAGGGAATTTTCAAAATCAAATTGTAACTTTTTCTCTCTTTTTATTTATTTTGTGAAAGTTACACAGCCATAAAGCTTTTTCGGTGTTAAAAATAATTTTATTAGCTGAAACAACTGAGCTAAGTGAGAATTCCGTGGAAAATATTTTTTTTTGTAAATTCAACAATTTAAAAAAAAGAATTAATTAACTTTAAAATTTTTTTTGAAATGTGGAACATATTTACAAATAGAACTTCCAGTTCATTTTGTCAAATATGAGTTTATTACACTTGCACGAAAGAAACTTTAGGGGGAACTCAATAGTTAAATTATTGAATTTATAGATTTTTTAAGATTGAGATTGTAAATGAATTTTGGAACTCCTAAAGAAAAAAGACACAAAAATGATAAATAACAAACTTACAACATAATCAAGTTCCTGCTCCAATTGTTGTTGTTCCAATTTGACTCGTTCAACTTCCTGGTTTAAAGTGACAATTTTTTCACCATTGGCAATCAGCAGCTTATCCCATGCGTTAATTTGCGTGGCTTGATCAACAAAAATTTTTTCTTGCTTTTCCAACTCCGTTTTCCATTTGTTTATTGACTCTTCCAGCTGGCAGAAGTTGATTGCTCCACTTTGACCGCTACTGGTCGAAGGAGTAACACTGAAATCCATGGTTATGTGAAAGTAGTTTTTTGTTAATAGTTTGTTTTTTATTTCATACTCATTTCTTTTACTTGTTAAGGATGAGGATTTTACTGTAATCTTTCGCAAAAAATTGCAGAGAGATTAGATTAGATGATTGTAGCAATCCAGTAAAGCATAAGTCGATCGGCATAATTTATTACACTTTCAAAGATTAAGCAACGGATATAACTATCAAATAACAACAATTAAAATATTTCTACATAAAAAATAGTTTGAATGCAGTTAGAAAATTCGAAATTTGAGTTTTTAAGTTATTTTTAAAGAAATCATAAATTATGAACTTTGAGACAACAAAATCAGAAAAAATAAAGATCAAAGTTTGAAAAATAAAACTTACATTAATTTCTTTTATATTCTCTTAATGGCTGCGAATGAATTAACGACACCATTTGTTTATCCAAAACTAATATTTTTTTCCAATTGTTAGCCTTTGTTTGACCAAACTTTGTACTACTGCACTGCAAAATAATTGTAAACTGTAACTCACGTCGTTGTTGTGCCGAGAGAAGTTTGGGGAGCGCCAGTAGAAGCAGTCGTAATGGCTGTACTCGCAGTGCTCTTTCCAAGAGAAAAACCACCAGGTGTTGAAATACCACCCAAAGAAAATCCTGTAGTTCCTGAAGTAGTTGTGCTCGTTCCAAGCGAAAATCCGCTAGCGGCTGTAGTTGCCGCAGTGGTATTTCCCAGTCCGAATCCCGTGCTGGGAGTACTGGTCGCTGTGGAGAGCCCAGTCGCAGAAGCATTGGAAGTTGTCAAGTTTCCTCCTAAGCTAAAGCTCGGGGTAGTAGTTGTCGTAGTGCCACCAAGCGAAAAACCAGTAGTTGTCGAAGATGCTGGGGTTGTGAAGCTCAAACCGGTAGTAGTTGCACTTCCCGGAGTTGTGCTTCCACCCAAGGTGAACCCTGTATGCTGTTTCGGAGTTCCGAAGCTGAGTCCTCCTGTAGTCGCGGTGCTTGTAGCGCCAGCGGTGCCCGACAAATTAAAACCAGTCGCCGTCCCTGTGCTTGGAACACTGAAACCCGTGGCAAGAGCCGTGGAAGCACCCGTTGCACCTAAACCTTGAATTTGCGTAGAACCAACGTTGAAAGACAGACCAGAAGTTCCTGTGGTTGTCGAAGGTGTACCTAAAGATAAGCCGCCTTGTGCCGGTGCCGGTGCTGGTGCTGGTGCTGGTGCCGGTGCCGGTGCCGGGGTCGATGTCGAAGTATTGAAACCGAAACCTGGTGCTTGCGTAGTTCCAAGACCATAGCCAAAGTAACTACCAGTTGGTTTGTCTTGTCCCGGTGTTGACATATATGTAAATCTAGTCCCGAGTGTTTTGCTGGCATCTCCCGCTCCAGTTCCGAAAGTGAATCCTGTGACATTAATGAAATATTTTGAAGAAACATTTATTTACTTTTTTAATTTTTTCAGGCAAATATTATACATTTTGCCGTTCATATAGTACAAAAATTACTGCAATTGGCAAAATTTTCAATTGTTATAAATGATAATACCTATGTTTAATCATTACCTTTGTACTCAAAAAAGCAAAAGTATTGAGAATGGTTACAAAGTCTTCATATAAACGTAAATAATGACATACAAAACTTTTTGTGGTACATAAGGGATATATATATATAAACCGATTCAGGCCCATGGGACTGTTTTTGGAATTGATAAATGTATACAAAGTCTGTACTTAATAGGCTAAATGTGCACAGGGTTAAAAAAATATCGTAAGAGATTAAGGAATTATACATGCGAGAATAAAATAGAAATATAAAAGAAGAAAAAATGATAAATCTTTGAAATCGGTATTATACCTCCTGTAGCGGGTGCTGCTGCTGTTCCTGGTGTCATTCCAGACTGAGTTTTCGTTGGGTCAAATTGTTGACTCATTTTCTCAATGTGAATTCTCAATTTCTGAAAACACAATTTCATAAGAGCTAATATTATATAAAATTAAAATTTTAACAAAAATATTCATTAACCTCTTTAACTCACCGAGTTGAGTTAAAATTATTATTCTTATCATTTTAGAGTTAGAGTTAGAGTTAGTGATTTATTGGGTGTGAAACAAAATGATTGAAGTTTGTTTAAATTTAAAGATTAACCCTTTGAGTGCTAAAGGTGCATAAATGTGCCTTCACGAATTTAGCGATATATACGAAAGGCGTATATATGTGCCCTTAATGACTAACATCTGAATATCGTCGCATATATTGATAGTTCTATGCGAGAGTAAACCCCAAGTCCTAGTGAAACCCAAAACGCTAGCACTCAAAGGGTTAAAATCCAATAATTTCATATGCAACAACCTATTAAATTTAATTGTCTATTTTGAAAATATTGTTGCACCTACATATAAATATGCAAGAAATATCCCTGTCATGAATTTAAAAGGCAAACAAAGCTCACAAATATTTTCCACAAGGCTGTAAACATAATTGACTATCCAAGTAGGATTTATTTTCCAATATTCTGCTTTAGCTGTTGCTATTTATAGTTTGATGGCCGAACCCTTTGTTTTGTCGTAAATGTAACTTTGCTTTCTGAATTCTTGCTCATATTTACTATGGGTAAGGCAATTGTGTCGCATTGTCTCTAAGGGAAACAAATTTGCTTCAAGTTTCTCTGGGATATTTTATATACAAATTGTACTTTCAAAAAATACTTTTACTGGGCGTTTTTAATCTCTCGGTATACCAAAAAAAAAAGAACTTTGACATAATTCCAACGAATGTGAGCTTTTTTCCACTCAAAGAATTAATGGAATAGTACTCGACAAGTAATCGAATGAAATTATTTTGTTGCATTCACGGTTTATCAAGAGTCAGCATGAGTCAAGATGTATCCTAACCTCTAAAAATTCAAATTCTAGGTTACCCGCATTGAGTTAATTTCAAGGAAATCGAAAATCGATTTTCATTTCCGTTTGATATTCCTACCGAATTCGTAATGAAATATTTCACAATAGCATAGCTGTCTTTAATTCGAATAACCTTGTTTGATTTGCAAAAGAATATACATAACCTACAAAAAAGATATTAATTATATCAGCGCTTTGAATATAATAAGATATTTGTTATTAAGGGCAGATATAACAACACTCTTATTTAAATTCGAATACAAACCTTTAAGAAGAATTATTGATAATTCGAAATTAAAAAAAAATATTAACCTGAAATATTGGTACACTGTGATGCCGCCAGAAATGTTTCGCAATTTCTGTTATGATTTCGTCAATTCAAATGCGCCGCAAACTGCAATTATTTTCCACCTAACAAATAAGGCCTTCTGCAAACGAATAATTAACAAATTATAAATAAACGCTGGTATTGGTTTTGCTTCTTATTCAACTTCTGTACATACCACTTCGTGATTTATTAGAATTCCCGTTTTCAAATAAATAATTGACAAACGTAGACAGAGTCAGAATTGCCATCTCCAACATGTTGGATTTCGTACGGGCTAGTACGCATGCGTAGTTCCTACGTAGGATTGTCTTGCTTTAATTGGTAGAAATAAGTTAACCTTTGAAAAATTCAAAATGCACAGAATCGCGTATGTTACAAATGCAAAATTCATCTTCAAATATGCAACAACTGAACCTCTATAAATACTGTGCAATATAGCCTCATATCTTTCAAAATGGAATAACATATCTTTATATTTTATGTTCTTCTTATACGAAAATAATTGCGGCTCGAGGTCATACATATAGCGTGGCACGGAAAAAACTTATGGGACACCCTAATAGATACATAGTTAAAACCTGAAATATACGCGAACAATGAAGTCACAAATAAAATAAAATAACTTCCATTTATTTTAATAATTTACATATTTGAAACTTTAAAATTGTGCAAGTTCGATAGTTGGTAAAAATAAACAAATTTAGATGATCTTACGATTTGGTGAATATTATTTTTGGATGAGAGGATATTTGCAAAAAGGAGACAAATCCCCCTGAAAAACACCTCCGGTGAAAAGAAATTAAGACAAGTTCATGTATGAAAAGTGATACCTCTACAAAAAGCACATCTAATGCAACCCCCCCCCCCCCCCAATTTTAATTTATAAAAAATAAAAAATGATTATAATGAGAAACGAATACATCATATTTTTCATAATTTATAGAATAGAATCAGATGTGCTTTTTGTAGAGGTATCACTTTTCATACGAGAATTTGTCTCAATTTTTTTGCACCTGAGATGTTCTTTTAGGGGTCTATTACTTCCTTTCTGAACGATCTTACAACTAGTAAAGTGTAATAAGCAAGCGCTTTTTTGACTAGTTAGGTAAGGGTAAAACTGAAATATCCTCGGTCTTGAATAAAAGAACGCACTGGCTTGTGAAATTGCGAAAGGTGGGTGACAGTTGAGAGCTCGACATGTGTGCGTATAGCGCATATACATATGCCAGCATGCGTGCTTTGCGTGCATGGTTATTTATAAAATGAAAACACCTCCCACAAATACGTCCATGCCCACGATCCACGTTACCATTCAACTTCGAGTTCCATCTTCCTGTCCTCCATGCGGCTCCATAAATCACGATACAATATTCTTACGCCGGGCGTAGGAATATCGTTCGTCCGTGCAGAAGCACTTTCGTTCTTATGGTGGGATCTGAATCTTTCCGATGCTGCTTCTCAGTAATACGTGGAGAAACCCAAAGACCGCATGGACCTCTTGGGTTAAGCCGGCAACAAGGAAAAAATACATCAGAATTATCTTGTTTAAACGCATAAATGCGTTAGGAAGAAACAATTATTTTTTAATATTAGTAGAGTTTACTTTAATTTGAATGTTGCCATAATTGATACATTTTGTTGCACATTACAAAATAATGAAGAAGGTTTCGTTACTGATTTGTTATTGTGTCCTAATAAATACCGTGAGTTCGTCGACTTTAGCGACACCTCCGTTATCGGCAGTAATTGTTACATTCGACAAAGATGCATCTTACGATATTTCGTTGTTAGCCAATACTGTATCCGATCAAAGTATCGATACTACTTTGATTCTGCCGTCAACCGCTATCGATATTTATGAAAAACTAATCGATGTTGATGTTATCAAATTGAATGACAGTTTCAGTCAATCCACTAGAGAATCTGAAAAAGCTCTAGTTGATTGTGAAAACTTTTACAAAGACTCGAATATTCGAGAGAAAATTAATGAGATTCAACCTACTTTTACTATATTTCCAGTTATAAGGTATAAATGAATGAAAATTTTACAGTTCTGTAACAGCACGTGAGTTAATCAGAATTGTATCGGAGAGTTCAAAGTATACTTTAAATTTTTTGTCGCCAACGTTTTTCAATATAAGAATTTTTAAATTTACAAGCTCTCCCAGATCAATGAATGGATAATTTTCTTTTAAAAAAAAATCACAAAGGCGATATTTTCATCAACTTTAAGTAAAATTTAAAAATTTTAAATTATTGTTGTGAAAATAACAATAGATTTAAAATATCCTTTTACTTTCTTCTGTAAAAACGAAATCATTTGCAATTTAGTTACTAAAATTTCTCCAAACTAATAATGGGAAGTTAACTTTTTCCCTTATTTAAATAATTACAATTTATGTTTTTGCCTTTTCCAAATTTAATAATTTTCAAGTTGTACTAAAATTTTTACATCTCATTTAAATATATGTAATTGTAATTATTTACTTTGCAAAAAACTAAAAATTACCTATTGTTTATTTTCAGCCACGATGCCTGTCTCCTTCCATGGGCAAAGTTTATCAAATCCATTCCAGTTTTATGGCTTCGAAATGAAATCGAAGAATTGTACATCTTGCCACGAATCAAAATGGCTCTACCGGTTTCTTCGGATGGCTTCTGGAGAAGACTATCAACTAAAATCAGTGTTTTTCTTCAACCAAATGTAGGAGATAGTTATTACATCCCTGCGACGCGTTTAGCCAAGAAATACCTCGATGGTTTCGAACTGGAAGGCGAAGAAGACATTTATTCCAATGTGAATCTCATTTTGTCCAACAGCGAGTCTGTTCTAAGAAGAAGTTATGCTCCTTTGAATGATTTAATTATAAATGTAAGGAAACTTTAAACTCAAAATATTTACTGTAATATTAAGGGGGGATTGCGGTGTAACAGCTTTAAAAATAGGTGATTTTCATGAATTTTTTTTGGAAAACTATTAATAATTCCCAAATAATCTCTTTTGGGATATGAAGAAGCATCCATGAAATATTGAAAAAAAATTTTGTCTTGCCATTTTCTGTATTATTTATTTAGTATTCATAATTCTACCAAACACTTCCAGATTGTTGGTGTCTAGTATAACACCTGTTACAAACATCCGATAACTAAAAATGAAAAATTTTCATAAAGGTAGATAGTTTATGCTGGGGTTATACCACTTGTTAAAAGAAAACGTGAAGAATCAAAAAAGTCCTAGGGTTTTGAAGAAAAAATGAATTTTTTGACACAAAAATTGATTACATATTGCCACTAAAAATATCGTTAAATAATATTAAATTAAATAATTCTATTTAAATTGTTGGTATAACCCCAGGAGAAATGTATATTGATTGGATTAAGCCTTTTGTGAAGTTGATCGATTGATCAGTTTTTGCGCTATCCTAGACACCGATTTGAAAAACGTAGTTTCGAGATAATTGCGTTTAAACTTTTTGGCGAAGTTTTACGATACTTACAGCTGCTACTTAATTGCGATACTACTTTTGGAACGCATTCTTGAAACATTGTACTTTTGATTTATGCAAAGAAAAAAAAATCGATTTTTGGAATCTGTTACACCGCAATCCCCCCTTAAGATATCTGTAAAAGGTATCGAATGAAAGCAATGGTATTTTCTTGTTGCATGACTGCAGAAATATTTTTTAAGACAAAGAATTTGAAGCTTTTTTTATCATTTTTCGTTAGGGTATATACATTTTTGGTAGGGTTTTTAAATTTTTATATTCCATTGATTTTAGCTGTTGTGGTAAAAGATTTTTAATTTACCACTTACGTTTGAAAAATATAATTGGAGAAGAGACAAACGTAATTTAATAATAAAAGAATCATACCAGAACCATGATAAGATCATAAATCAATTTTAAGAAATTTCATCTAATAGAATCGTAATAATAAATACAATATAATTGACAAAAAACATAAAAACGAAATAATACATAACAAAAAGGTTTACATCACAAATCAAATAGTTGATCTGTTTTCATTATAAAAAATGAAAATGTGGATCAATTTTGATTAAAAAAAATCACCACTGCAATTAACATTATTTTGACATTATTTTTTGTTAATTTATATTTTTCACGAAAAATCTATAAAACAAATATTCCTGCGGATGATCAGCAACGGGTGATCGAAACATAAAACACAAAAGCCAATATAATATAATCTGGTTGACTAAAACACCAAGGAAAATAAAGAAGTAAAATAATAATTTTCAAATTCAGTATCTATTTATGTGAGCCCCTCCAAAAAGTAGGGTTTTTGATGAATTTACCCTCAAGAACTACTACATATAACGGTATAAATTTTTTATCACTGGACGAGGTACTCTAACAGAATAGAAAATAATTTTTAATTTTGATATCATTTATTTTTATGTCACATATATATTTCGTTACAATTCCTATAGAGAAACCCAAAAATGAAGATTAATGAACACCATTAAAACATATAGTATAATAATACCGGAAAATACCATTAACATAATAAATAAAATATACTAAACAAGATTTTGACTTTACAGGTTGGCTGCCATCACTGTCGAGGGCCCGAACCCTTACCTTCGGATCTTCAGAAAGAGCTTATCGAGCATCGTACTGGTACTATCGTGGCTCTTTTGGATGAAAGTTACAAAGATTTAATAATTCAACTCGCGGAAAAATTACCCCAAGGCAGACAGGGACAAGCTTTATTATGGAAAACGAGACTAACTAATCTTCAGGAAGATATACCAGAGAATCTCTTGTTATTCCATGATGTCGATCGGCAAGATTTGATTGGTAAATTAATTTTTCATATCTGCTGGATATGGACGTACGAAGTTTCATACGATCACAAAACTTTCGAAGCAATAAATGAATTAATTGATTTGCGAGAAAACTCCCAAATGGAATTGTGATTTACGAGATCAAAAAAGTCTTTAATTAACTTGTTAACTGGGAAATAAACTTTCGTTTAGCTCGTTTCACAATCGGGACTTTAACATACCCAGTTAAGGGGTTACAACACAGTGCGCGCGTGGTACGAGGATGTATTTTTAATAATTTTTTTCGAGCAAACGATTGTTTTTTTTCTATTGTTTCTTGTATTCAATATATATATAAACAAGACTCTACACAAATTTTTGTATACCAATCTAAGTAATAGTTTGCGGTGTACGCCGCTTTCAAAAAGACACTCCGATTTGGTGGTTGACAGCAATTAAGCCATACGGTTCATATAAAAAAAAAATTCCTTTATAAACTAGACATATAGATTTATAACTGTACAGGAGGAAATTTCGATATCTAATAAAACAAAAAAAAATGGTGGACCAACGAATTTTATCACATAAAATTGTCATCGTTTATGGAAAAAAAAATAGAAGGGGACCCTTTATAAAAAAAACTCTCCGTGGTGTCATAGAGACTGGATTTTCAAACATTTTAAGACTTTGCACATGCAAATCGGAAAGAATAGTTTTTTAAATATGCTGTCAACCAGGTTGAAAAACATAGTTTCGAGAAAAACGGGTTCAAAGTTTTGCTGAGAAAGGATAATAATACGACATAGAAACTAAATTTTACCTGTATCTCCGTCAATTTTACGAATTCCTTTACAAAATTTGGTGAGAGTATTCTTAACAAATGCAGCTTTCAGAAAATGAAAAAAAAAACAAAAATGAAAAAAAAATTTTTTTACTGTGTTGTAACCCCTTAACAGGTTAAATTAATAATTTTGATGAAATTAATGAGATCTGTAAAATAAGTTAATTTGGGACACATTAGTTTCGTAATTAGGATAACTCAATAATGCGCCTTTTGTAATCCGACGGAAAGAAAGCAAATCCACAAAGAAGGTTGTATGATAAAACCGTTATGTTTCTGCATCTGCTTATACTTTTCTTAATAACAGAAATTTAAATGTCATTTTATGATTCAAGCTATAAACGAGTAGGCTATTTTCACGGTGATGTCATAAACTTTTTGTATACGTCTATAGCTCCGTACAATCACTATAATTTTATCACAGGAAACCCTAACTATAAAGCAGAAGGGGGATCGTCACGCAAAATGCCCCTAAACCGCCATAAACTTGATTAGAGTCGATTGATGGTTTTCTGTAAATACGCCGTTCAACAAACGAACCAACATTCAAACGAAACATCTGCCTCCCAGTATTATCTAATCCTATTCAAGAATTTAAAATATTTTGAAGGATGAAAAAAAAATTGCAAAGGATCATAACATGCAAAGATTTAAGGGGTTTCAAACACACACCTAGCGTCGTAAAAAAAATAGGGCTTTTTCTGAATTTTTCTTAAACATAAGCGTAACTTCTTCTTAAAATAGACTCGTTCTTGGACAAAATGAGAAACATATTGTAATAAATACCTTCTTTGCCTTCCAAGTCGAAACCATCAAGGTATTTTCTGGCTAAACGTATCGAAGGGATCTAATAAACCGGTTAGGTCATTTTTAAAAAATTCAGCTTCGTTAAATTTCTGTCACCGTAAAGTGCAACAAGTTACCAACGATTATTTGGAGTTTCACTGAATTTCAGTATTTTTATATAAAACAAAAAAATTAATAAAAGGTCTACAAACATCTAATATCAAACAATTTTCGAAAACGAAATTTCTTGAGTTCTGAATTTGTTGCAGCAAAGTTTCAACACTTAAAAATATTCTTTTCATTTACAGGATATCCTCGAACCAGATTGATATTGAGTCACTGCAAAGAAACGGAAGTTTTGGAAGCTGGTCTTCATGGAACTCCTGTTATTTGTTTCCCACGTAACTCACACGAGAGAAAAACTGCCGAGCGTGTAGTCGAGTGGGACATCGGTACGTTAGTTGAAAATTCTTACAGTCCGAATCCGCAGGAAATTTACGAAACGGTAAGACTCCTTCACGAGAGCGCGAGGTATCGTGAAAACGCACGAGAAGTGTCGTTGGTTTTACGCGATACCTTGAACCCTACCGTGGACAAACTAATTTACTCCTTGAGGTACATCGAAAGAAATAAGGATCTTGTGAGGAAATTCTCTACTTCCAAATCCGTCGTGACGTATAACGAGGATATCCAATTTATCTACGGATTCAGTCTGGCTATTTTCCTATGTTTGCTGATCGCATTTTTACCATTGTTGCAAAAATTTCGGGAATATAGGAAGAGGAGTGTGTCAAGAAGGAGAGTAGATAAAGCAAAACAATTGACATAATTGTATAATATATAAATACACGTAGAGTACAGTGGCCATAGATATACAGATTAAATTACGAGCTAAAAAGACGCAACCGTGATAGTATCAACGGTTGTAAAAGTCAATCGAAAATGTGTCTAAGGTAATCCTAGTTCGTGTAAATATACTATTAACGTGGAAAATAAATTACAATATGATCAATACTGCATTTGTGTTTCTCTTTTCTTGTTCTCTATCGCAATAACGTATCGTTCGGATACGGCTTCATTTAAAAACGAAGCTCAGGTTTCGAACGTTGCTGTTGTTAACAACATAATCGTGTTGTTGCTAATAATAATAAAACTCTAAAGCACAAGCGCCGTGAATTTCATGATGGTCATTTTCCGGATTTGTAGTTAAAAAAGGAAAAAGCCATATGTAATTCTAATTTTGAATTTATTTCAAAGCTTGGAATAACGATTTTTTTGTTTCTTCTCTTCTGTAGCAATGGTTTATAAAAGCTTTCTTGATTTGAAATGTTAAACTTTCTTTTTTACATACACTGAAAAAGAATGACACAATTAGCTGAGTTTTGAAAAATAAAAACTGTGCTACTTTTTGGAAACATTAACAAATTTTTCAATCATTTGAGTAAATTGATTGACGGATTTTCGTTTGTGAATTGAAAGGGGATATATTGGACAATTTTATTTTTGGCGTCAAAACACAAAATTTGAAGCTTTTATATAAATAGTTTCTTGAACTTCGCCCTTTTCGAAAATCCTAAATTGCAACAAAACCTTTTATCCATTAAACAATTCTTTACCTATTTGATATATTGAATAAAATGTTTTATTCAAATTTAATATTATAATAATGATTCTTTGTAGTTGTAGTAAATTTATAAATAATGTCTCCAATTTTTTTTTACAAATTTTGTAAGAATATAAAATTCATCATTGTTGTAATAAATACATAAATAATGTTTCCAATTTTTCCAATTTCTTACGAAATTAGAATCATTAATTATGGGTCTATTACAACAACGTAGAATTTTAAATTAATAAAATTGAATTTTTTAGATCCGAGAAATTCTTTTTTCATCGCTTTAGTCAAGTATTCACGGGATTTTCGAATTCTTTTCTGGGTGTTTTCTAACTTAATTAGAATTCACTCCAACAAATTTCCAAAATGACAAAAATTTAATAAAAAAAGCCAACGACTATAGTGTCTTTGTTTTCTCAATTCAATTAAATTCAGTTCATGTAAAAACATCTTCGGTTTCAGCAACGTTCGAAATTTCATCTTCGTACATAAATTTACTCTGATTCTTCAATTGATGTTGAAAATAAAGAACGAATTGGAATATAATGAAGATATATTCGTATATTCTTAATTCACGTTCAGTCCCTCCAATTCGCCGCTTTCTTTCGTTCCCTTTTCGTTATTCTTTCGTATTTGTGAACGAGAATGATGATAAACTTTCTACTAAATTGAAGAAATTTTCTTAGTACACGCGTGATTGAAATACTTGCAAAAGTATAAACGTTAAGATATAAATCAGTTTTTGCTTATTACCATTCCAACTTCTTCAATTTAGTAAACTTTCGAAATGATTTGTGGCATTGATATGCGATAAGTTTTATAACGTTTCCACTTTTTGACGATTAAAAAGAGGAAATGGAAGTTTCAAACTCCTAGCTTTTTTTTCGCTTCGATTCTTTTTCTCTCTTTAATTATTAACTAGAAGTAAAATTGGCAAATGTTAATTACGTATATACACGATAACTGTTTAGTTTAGTAGTAAGAGTATGAAAAAACGTTTATGTACAAAAATTCATTGGCAGATTCTTTTTTTGTTCCCGCTTGAACGCAATGGCTACAATTTTTATCGTTATTTTTTGTTTTTTTTCGTCCATTACAAAATCGCTATTGAGGACGTTTCTTTTTCTTGACAATGTTATCGAAAATTGGGATGGAAGGGGATTATAATTTTATCGTGAATTCAATTATGAGTCTTATCTTACAAATGGAAGAAGTCTACGAAATGGTAGTTCTGTTTCAGTTATAAAACTCTCAATTTTGAATTTAACCCAGTGAGCTTTAAAATCTCATTAAAAGGTTTCGCATGTCTGAATTTTCAATCTTGAGTTTTCGCTTTTGGTAGATTCGATGATTAAAAAAAAGTCGATAATCTTTTTCAGCTGATATAAAACTTCCAGTCTTTTTGGAACAATTTTACGATTTTTGAAACAATAAATTGTTTATGAACTAGATGAATCATGTTTTAAAATGCTAAACCTCAATTTATTTTTGCAAGAACAATAATTGTAAAATAATTTGCGTGTTCTTTTTCGTTTTATTTAATTTAAATACGTTGAGAAAGGAACTGTATTGCATCGGAAAAATATTTCTGTCGATACATTCGTTTCATTTATAAAACTGAATTTTGAATTGATACTAACGAGTTTTAAATTCTCATTAAAAATTTTCACATGCCCAAAATAGTATTCTTGAGTTTTCGTTTTTTATAGATTTGATTATAAAAAAAAGTCAATAATCTTTTTCAGCTGATATAAAACTTCCAGTCTTTTTGGAACAATTTTACGATTTTTGAAACAATAAATTGTTTATGAACTAGATGAATCATGTTTTAAAATACTAAACCTCAATTTATTTTTGCAAGAACAATACTTGTAAAATAATTTGCGCGTTCTTTTTCGTTTTATTTAATTTAAATACGTTGAGTAAGGAATTGTATTGCATCGGAAAATTATTTCTGTCGATACATTCGTTTCATTTATAAAACTGAATTTTGAATTGATACTAACGAGTTTTAAATTCTCATTAAAAATTTTCACATGCCCAAAATAGTATTCTTGAGTTTTCGTTTTTTATAGATTTGATTATAAAAAAAAGTCAATAATCTTTTTCAGCTGATATAAAACTTCCAGTCTTTTTGGAACAATTTTACGATTTTTGAAACAATAAATTGTTTATGAACTAGATGAATCATGTTTTAAAATACTAAACCTCAATTTATTTTTGCAAGAACAATACTTGTAAAATAATTTGCGCGTTCTTTTTCGTTTTATTTAATTTAAATACGTTGAGTAAGGAATTGTATTGCATCGGAAAATTATTTCTGTCGATACATTCGTTTCATTTATAAAACTGAATTTTGAATTGATACTAACGAGTTTTAAATTCTCATTAAAAATTTTCACATGTCCAAAATTGTATTCTTGAGTTTTCGTTTTTTATAGATTCGATGACAAAAAAGTCAATAATCGTGTTCAAGTGTTATACAAATTTTGGCTCTTATGGATTCATTTTACAATTTTTGAAACAATAAATTATTTATAATTCTCTGAAGATATTTTTGCAAAAACAAAATTTGCAAATAATTTTTTTCTTTTTCCGTCTCCGTCTCATATAATTTAAATATCTTGAGAAAAAAGTTACTTTGCATCAAAAAAATATTTCTTTTGAACAAATATTCGATCGATTCTGATAAGATTTGTTCGTTTCAAATTATCGATAGCTCGATACAAAAATTGGAACTTACATTTTTAACTGATCAGATTCCATCGAATTAATTATGTTGGAATCAACAAAATATTGATTAGGGAGTGTCAGGGAAAATGATCTCAGTGGATTTCTCAAATTTCTGAAGAAATATTACAATTGCGGCAAATTTAT
Source organism: Gasteruption jaculator (assembly GCA_949825005.1). Lineage (NCBI taxonomy): Eukaryota > Metazoa > Arthropoda > Insecta > Hymenoptera > Gasteruptiidae > Gasteruption > Gasteruption jaculator. The sequence goes on along the minus strand of OX463765.1, from coordinate 3,204,194 downwards.
CTTCAAATTGCTCGATCTTTCTCAATAACAGTAATTTGCTTTAAAATAATTTATACATAAATTACCGTATCGCTTCGCATTTTACGTCATAATTATTTTCTCTTGCTCCATAAAAGCACATTTTCGAATTCACCGTTTCATTGGGTGTTTACACTTTTAAAAGAAAAAATCGCTCCAGATAGTCAGGATGATCCTGTATCAGCATATTTACAACATTATTATTAATTTCAGTTATGTCCCTTTTATCAATCCTTCCGACTCGAAGAAGAATACAGTTTTCTTGCACATGCTGATAAGGTGGAAAAATTGATAATACGCATGGATGTTTCCCTTTCTAAATATCCCAAAACGCTAACTCCCCGTCGAAAATACCTGTTCAGCAGTACCTAGTATTTTCCAGGAACATTAAAGTTAGAGAACGCCCTTTGACTTTTCCTAACAATTTTCTAAAAATTACCAGCCGCAGCTTCGTGTGAAAAAAAAAATCAATCTTTAAGTACAAGAAAAAATTGGATTAACTTTGATGTTCCCGAAATATTTACTTATTGAATTATTATACAGTCGATCTCTACGTTTCCATGTCTTTTCGATCCAAAGGTTGAAGAACCACTTAGTAAATTGTATATATAATTGGCTTTTTTTTTCTTACTCGTCAGCGTAATCCTATCGACGAAATTTTAAGTATTACGATTAAATTTCAAAATTTGTTTCACCCTTTTGTCCTGAAACAAGTCTGAAATTTATAAGAATGTTTCGATTTCCTTCCTTTTTTGGCTAAATTTCTAGGGGCTAAAGAGAGCATTGTTATACTTCTAATCCTTACAGGGGGTCCTCTACGTTTAAAACGATCCGAGGAAATACATACTAAAAGGATGGCAGGAAGAAGCATTTCCCTCGTGAGATGTCCCGTAGAAAACTATAGAAATGATGTAACTGGTGACAAAATTACTGTTTTCCCAATTTAGGAACCCATAAATCCAGGGGCCGAATCCCAGAGATGAGAATTTTAATATATTATGTAATATAATTTTGCGAAAAATGGGGAGCTGCTGAATCTTCATATTGAAATTCTTTAATTCAAAATAATTTGAATTATTTTTATTTAGTTTGGAATTATTTCTTGATATTTAAAAAAATGTTGCTATTTGTTAAATAATTTTCTGTTGAATTTCATGTAGTTACAAGATAAGGAGATTTTTTAAATATTTGATTAATTAATTAATGAACGCAATGCTCGATTTACTGTTTGTCAAGTTGTTTTTTCGGGGAAAAAACAATTATTAATGTAACAGTCACTCGTTTGCCCATTTTTCGAAAAAGGAGTATTTGACTTTTTACGGTAATACTGCAACTCAGTACGTGAGGAATAGAATTCTCATTCCATTACCTATTTCTAGAGAAACATAATAATATATAATAAAATTCATAATGCACCCGGAAACGTATATACTTTTGATAATCCTGATTGGATCCAAAGTAAGAAAACAAAAAAAACCTGGGTCATCCATTATTATAAAGAAATTCTATAGAATCTTAGAAAAATGGGTCAACTTTAGAACTTATAAAAACTGATAAATTTCAACGACAATGTTTTTATAGACGCTTACTGTTATGAGATTTGCGTTGCTCCTTTAGTAGAATTTTACGTTTGGAACTTTGATTGGACCTTATTAAAATTAAAAAACGCAGGTAGTCATCGAATTTTAATCCATTCAAGCAGAAATCTAGGATTTTTTACACAGACCAATACGAAGCCAATAGGAAAGCCTGGTTAATTTTTTCAAAAATCATACAGGAGTCCATGGAAATAGACAAAATAGCAAAATTTGTCGAGTCACTTATAAAAATTGAAAGTATATTAATTTCTTGTTTGATTCTTGCCTTATATATTATATGTTTCAATTAGAAAGCAACAAAAATATTATTATATAATAATATTAACATCATAATATTATATTATTTTTATAATTATTTGGTCTTGATTATTGATTCAATAATTTCATTTCTTAGTTTTTGTATAAAAACCCTATATTATTATAACATAGTAATAATGATAAGAATAATATAATAATAATAATAATAATAATAATAATAATAATAATAATATTATTATTATTATTATAAATATAATAAAATTATTAACACGTCTAGTATTTGATACCTTGTTAAATTTAGAACTTTTATAATTCTCATTTGTCTTCCAAAATTCCTACACTTCATTTTTATGAGCGATTTAAAACTATAAACTAAACAAATTTTTATCCCCTGCCCCCCAAGTCGCAATCAGTTTCAATCGGGCTAACTTTTACTAGGTTTCTCAAAAAATTGACAAACTGTGTTCGAATTTGTTTCCACTTTAATAAGATTCTGTAGAACCTCGTATTCTATCATTTTCAGATCTCCTTGACTAAAAATCTCTTCTCTTTCTATTAATTCCTTTCAATTCGCGTCCTAACGAAGCGTCACGATACTTCCGATCCTCGGTTACATCATTTCCCTACTTTCCTCTGGGAAACTCTAAAAGGGACTTTTCGATTCTTTTTTTTTGCTCTTTTTCGTAATTTTTTCAACGTAGCCTTGTTCCATTCATTCTCGCATTCTTACGTTCATCCACACACGGGGCAATTCATAAATATATAATCTGCAGCGTGCACAGCAAGTATTTTACGATTTCTCCTCCTGTTCCTCCTTTCCTCTTCTTCTTTTTTTTTCATTTTGTAAAAAGATTCAAGTCGTCCTTTTTTTTCTTCGTCCCTTGATTATTCTTTAGCCTCTCGTGGCAAAACGTCATTGTCACTGTCGACGATTTTCGTATATAATATCTACATATATTTATATATATATATATTTTTTCGTTTCTTTCATCGAGAGTATACATCCTAATTTTATACCGTTTGTATAAACATACACACATATATATATATATATAAATATATGCACACTTTCAAAAGAGCTTTTGATCTTTTCAGTAAGAGAATGATGTTTCATCGCTGCCAGGCGATGCAGTCACTCGTTGCCCCTTTCGGTGCGCCTTGATCATTCTCAGTTTCGACTTATTGGTTTCTACGATCGTTGTTCCTTGGAATTTGTTCTCTGTGAATGAATGAATCTCTCTCCTGAACGTCTGTTTTCTCTTTCCTTCACAGTTATTCTCTAATTGCAAACGTGTTCCTCGCGCGTGTGTCGACAAAGCTCACATTGTACTTGGCAGCACCACACGAATCTACATTTGCACTTCTCGGTCACGTCACGCACTCTAGTTTGATACCCTCGCCCACAACACAACAATCGGCAACCATCCAGGCCAAGGGATGTTCTGTTGCAAACTCGTCCTCTCGTTCCAGGTATGCCCAAACTGGAATCAGAAAGGAGACAAGGGTGACAACGTGTATGTAGAGTCATTTTTTACGGCTTAGGAATTAAATTACCCATGATTAGAAAGATAAATTGGATCGTTTATTTTGAAAGTGGTGCAAGTCCAGTAAAAAAACAATGAGATATCACGTAATTGATGTTTAGTTTAGTGTAAACTTTTTATTTATAACTAGTTTATATTTAATTTCCCAAAAAATACCCATGTTTTGACCAATTCAAAATTGGCTGGCAAAAGAAATTGCAGAACCATTAATTTTGAAAGTGGTGTAAGTCCATTTAAAAAAAATGAGATGTTACGTAATTTATGTTTAGTTTAGTGTAAACTTTTTATTTATAACTAGTTAGTATTTAATCTCCTAAAAAATGTCCATGTTTTGTTCAATTTAAAATTGGCTGGTAAAAGAAATTGCGGAACCATTAATTTTGAAAGTGGTGTAAGTCCAAAAAAAAAAATGAGATATCACGTAATTTATATTTAGTTTAGTGTAAACTTTTTATTTATAACTAGTTAATATTTAATTTCTCAAAAAATACCCATGTATTGTCCAATTTAAAATTGGCCGGCAAAACAAATTGCAGAATCATTAATTTTGAAAGTGGTGTAAGTCCATTTAATAAAAAAAGAGATATCACGTAATTTATGTTTAGTTTAGTGGAAACTTTTTATTTATAACTAGTTAATATTTAATTTCCCAAAAAATACCCATGTTTTGTCCAATTTAAAAATGGCCGGCAAAAGAAATTGCGGAACCATTAATTTTGAAAGTGGTGTAAGTCCATTTAAAAGACAATGAGATATCACGTAATTTATGTTTAGTTTAGTGTAAACTTTTTATTTATAACTAGTTTGTATTTATTTTCCTAAAAAATGCCCATGTTTTGTCCAATTTAAAATTGGCCGGCAAAAGAAATTGCAGAATCATTAATTTTGAAAGTGGTGTAAGTCCATTTAATAAAAAAAGAGATATCACGTAATTTATGTTTAGTTTAGTGGAAACTTTTTAGTTATAACTAGTTAATATTTAATTTCCCAAAAAATACCCATGTTTTGTCCAATTTAAAATTGGCCGGCAAAAGAAATTGCAGAACCATTAATTTTGAAAGTGGTGTAAGTCCATTTAAAAAAAAAGAGATATCACGTAATTTATGTTCAATTTAGTGTAAACTTTTTATTTATAACTAGTTAGTATTTAATTTCCCCCAAAATACCCATATTTTGTTCAAGTTAAAATTGGCCGGAAAAAGAAATTGCGAAATCATTAATTTTGAAAAAGATGTAAGTCCATCTGCAGCTCGTAACTATACATTACGTTAGTTAAATTCTCCTAAAACAAAGTTATATAATGAAATTACATATTGACAAATCTGTAGAAGTATTGCCACACTTGATATAATTAACCTATATTTCTTCACTGGCCGATATGCTAACTTCTAATTTTCTCGAAACAAGAGAAAATGGACTTACACCACTTTCAAAATAAATGGTCCAAATATTTTCTGTTTTGTATACTGTATTGTATATTGGGGACTTGTCCCAAAGCGTTAAATAAATAACATTAATTCTAACTCTAACTTTCCACTATTTAAATTGCGAAATTAAAATAAAAGTAAATTTAAATAAATACAATATAATAATAATATGAGATGGGACATATATAAGTGGAATTCCCAGAGTAACTGATTTAAATGTGCTTGACCACCGGGACAATGGGACACTATTATCCCACCTGTTGTAAGTACGGGGCGGAATAAGGAAAGCAAAATCACGTTTACAGCAAAATATAGCGCTCGACCATCAAATCGTAAATAACGACACCGAAGCAAAAGTTCACGGCAGGAAAACGAGTTATCTAGCAGGAAAAGCTTGATTAGCACTCATTAGCTACAAAAACAGCCTCTTCTTCGAAAGGAACACTTGAAATTCGTTTCCCTGCAGTGCAGAACTGCAGCAATGAGTTGCTGCATGTTGCAGAGAAACGAGTTTATGATGAGGAGCAGAGATGTGAGTTACTTGAAATGGATCCATTTAAAATGCAAATGCAAAATACCTGCTTTTATTTTCTACTCTAGATACCTGGTTCCAAATACCTCTGTATATTTTCGTTTCAATCATTTTTCATAACTATTCTCTATTTTTGAACGTTCAAAAATGCATCGTTTAATTCCCGCTTAGACTTTTCATTATTTTCCGTTTTTTATGGTCCAAATTTTGTAATTTAACTATTCTAATTATACTTTTGCGCCTTGCTTACATTTGAACACTTACCTTACATGTTTCTATAGGTTTTGATAGCCAATTATTTTTTTTTGAACATTTTATTTTTAAATCAAAAATTACTAATGGAATTGATCATTTATTACGACTTATCTGTAAATTTTAAAAGAAATTTATTTAAAATCAATCACAAATCTGCATGGTAATTCAAATTTGCGATTTATTCTAATATATTAATTGTGCAATAATGTAATTCATTTAGGAATAATCATAATTTTCACAAACAAATTCTTTCTTCATTTTTCTCAATTAATTCCTTATTTGAAAAGTTATATAAACTTAGGCCTTTTTCTCGACTTTTTTAAAAAACGCAATATATGTAATTACTCCTAATTTTTGTACCTGATAACACATTGTTATAACATTTGTCAAAATAAATCTCTAATAAAAATATGAAAAAAGTGCTTCGTAGTGTCAGATGTAGCTCAAACAGGATTAATTCAACAAGAACCATCCCAGAATTTTCTTAAATTGTATATTTGTAGATTGTTTTTTGGTTATAAAACGATTATAGATATAGAACATAAGTATTTTCTTTTAAATTGTTTAAAGTTATCTAGTCACCACGTATGTGATTTTTAGAATTTTGATTTGTGACAAAATAGCAGTCGTTTAAGGGGTTACATCTAGTTGGCGGCTGAAAAAAAGCTGTGTTTTTGTGAATTTTTTTTGGAAAAATGATTGCAGATTTCGAACTGTTTTTTTTCATAGTCAAGGGTATATCTTCGACTATATTTAATAATTTTTTTTTATTGAAGAAAATCCATACATGTAGGAGATACAATGCATTTCCCGAACAGCTAGGTTTTTTGCGTTGACCACTGTATCTTCCACCTCACTCGTCTAAAATCAAAAAATCAAATAGATTATGTTTTTGCGTCGTATTATCTAGTCCTCAATCGAAGGATTTGAGAAAATATTAATTTTTGAAAAAATGGTCGACGAGAATGTAGTGATTTTTTCATCAAAATTTGGACTTTCACGTTCAATCGTCGACCATTTTTTCAAAATTTAATATTTTCTCAAATCCTTCGATTAAGTACTAGATAATGCGATGCAAAAACATAATCTATTTGATTTTTTGATTTTAGACGTGTGAGGTGGAAGATACAGTGGTCACCGCAGAAGACCTTTTTTGAACAGCGGTCCGGGAAATGCATTGTATCTCCTACATTTGTGAATTTTTTTCAATAAAAAATTATGAAACATAGTCGAAGATATAACCTTTACTATAAGAAAAAACAGTTCGAAACCTGTATCAATTTCAGTTGATTTAGATGAAGTTTCCAATCTAAATCTTGACCCAGACTACATTCCATCGGGATAGTCTCAACTAATTTACTTAAAATGTAAATAATTAAAGTCATGTAGCCAAAAAGAAATAATAACATCTAAAAATAAATATTTAAGTATAACGACCGAGGAAACAACCCAAACCATGTTTTAGATGTAACCCCTTAATTAAAAATAACCATGTTTTTATGGTACAATTTGTCGATTTTCAGCTGCAAAAATAAAAGTGAAGACAAGAGAGAACAACAACGATTGCAGTTAGAAGAAACGGATCTTGTTAAAAAAAAGCCCTACTCTTTACGGTAGCCTCTTAAGGGATGTTTGATCAATTTGCAAGGATGCGGCAATGAATTCTCAAGTGACTAATGCCACTGATTAAGTAATTAAGTGTAACTAATATCACAGTTGCGGTATTGTTTAAAGGTTACTGGTGCTTATCAAGACAGAGCTGCGCAGTTGGAATCGACAACAATTACGGCGATTCTGTTTTGGGAGCCTCTGTAAGACCTTTGTCCCGAGCCACAGTGCCTGTTTTTCATGCGGACTCGCGGTGGATACAAAGTGATGGAAAAGAAGAAAAAGAGTTATCGGTCATTCGACGACTTACGTGACATTTCGCTCACAATAGTCAGGACTGTCCTCCAAATAAACCAGATCCGTTTTATTTGGACGTTTCAAGTCTGGTCTGGCAGGTCGCAGTCTAGCGGGTCTTCGACCGCCCCTCTGAGCCAGTCTCACGAGGGCTGCACCTTCGTGAAGTGCAGCCAAGGCTGCACCGGCTACGCGAAATGCCGGTAATCTTCTCCAGCACACTCGCACGCTGCATGAACCGGACATTCCTGTAACGTCAAATTCCCGATTAGGTCCATTTCCAGCTCGGATTTCTACTTTCCAAATCGTTTGGGTTTGCGTCGATCGGAGCGAAATTAGATCGAAGCTTCTTTCTGCAACCGATCGTACGTAATTATAGACCCGTAGTATCAGGTTGTTGCACAATTTCCGTCGTTTTTTTTTGAGTAAAATCGAAATCACCAGAATTTCGGAGAAAGATCAATTTAATTGACGATGTATCGACTATCGATGGCCAATAATGGACGAAGGATCAAACTAAAAATCTGCTCGAACCACAATTTAGTGACTATTGCGAAATGTTGAAAATATTGGGGTGTCCCATAAGTTTTTTCCGCGCCACGCTATGTACGACCTCGAGCCAGAAAGGAAGAAACTTATGGGACACCCTGATATTAATGAGATTTCGATGTTACAATTCTTTGTTGGGTCTTTTATAATTATAATATTATAGTATGTATAATATCATATCGAAAACTAACGGTGTGGCACAATCATAATATTGAATTAATGAGAAAAAATACGACAGAAATTATGCAACGACCTCATACTCAGCTACAAAGTCCCGGACATTTATGGTTCAAAGATAATACCATGACACTTGCAGACACGTTGCATTCTCGAACGAACGGCTCGTCTACCAGCTTCGCTGTCGTGTCTCCGCATTAGTTGTCCAGCCAAACCTTTGGGTCCATGTAGAAGACCGTCTTTGATCGGTTCTTCGCCACTTTCCGACCATTCGCGTGAGAACTTTTCACCGAAATGAATATCCTGAAGAAACGAGACAAAAAAAACAGTCCGAATATAATAAGGTCTAGCGAAGTTTGAAATTTTCCGGTATTAGCATAAAACCTTTTTTTTAAATCGCACATCTGTATCGATTACTACTGTATCGATTTGCCCCATGGAACTCCAGGGCATATCCAATAAACCCTAAACCGAATTACTAATTTCGGGTATTCTTATTAATATCAGACAGTTAATGTGATAGATATTAAAATTAATACTTTCGTTAAAAATATTTAATCAGTCTCCATCCAGTAAATTTCAAATGAAAATCCCGCAAGTTTTTATATTACCGCGAATTAGACGTAAAAAGTGCACGTGTTTTTGTTGCTAATCATGAAACCACGCCTTAGGGTAATAATGAAAATAATTTAACAATAAGTAAGCAGCAATCGAAAGAGCATAGTGAAACGTGTTCTTTGAAGCATAAATCGTTTGCTCTCGTCTGTCCATTATCGAGATAAAAAGTCTCAAATTTTGCTAATTTATTTATTTAATATACTGAGACGTTTCGAGCGCCTCCACTTTATCTAAAATAAAGGTGGACACACCGAAACGCGTCTTGAATAAAGGATTCGTGTCCTGGACTGGCGTAATTCACTTTATTCCCTTTAATTTGAATGCCTTAACGACGTTTCTGGGATCAGGAGAGGATATTTCCTTTCGTCTCAGAATAATCTCTGCAAAAGGGCTTAGCGCAATGCCAGGGGCTTCCGCAGAGAAATCGAGATAGGCTGAGGTTAAGGGCAGGTATTCGAAAAGGATAGAATTTTCAATCCTATGGGAACTGTCTTTACCTCGCGAAAGGGCTTAGCGCAATGCCAGGGGCTTTCGCGAAGCTTGGTTTCCCTATTCCATCTGGGATGGAACATATGGGAATGAGCTTCCCGAAGGGGCTTAGCGCAATGCCAGGGGCCTCCGGGCAACTCCAGAGGAATGTCTCAGAGATATGAGCTTCCTGAAGGGGCTTAGCGCAATGCCAGGGGCCTTCAGTCGACTCTAGAGGAGTTTTTCTAGGATGTGAGCTTCCTGAAGGGGCTTAGCGCAATGCCAGGAGCCTTCAGTCGACTCCAGAGGAATGTTTCTGGGATATGAGCTTCCCGAAGGGGCTTAGCGCAATGCCAGGGGCCTTCAGTCGACTCCAGAGGAACGTTTCTGGGATATGAGCTTCCTGAAGGGGCTTAGCGCAATGCCAGGGGCCTTCAGTCGACTCCAGAGGAACGTTTCTGGGATATGAGCTTCCTAAAGGGGCTTAGCGCAATGCCAGGGGCCTTCAGTCGACTCTAGAGGAGTTTTTCTAGGATGTGATCTTCCTGAAGGGGCTTAGCGCAATGCCAGGGGCCTTCAGTCGACTCCAGAGGAGTTTCTGGGATATGAGCTTCCTGAAGGGGCTTAGCGCAATGCCAGGGGCCTTCAGTCGACTCTAGAGGAGTTTCTGGGATATGAGCTTCCTGAAGGGGCTTAGCGCAATGCCAGGGGCCTTCAGTCGACTCCAGAGGAATGTTTCTGGGATATGAGCTTCCCGAAGGGGCTTAACGCAATGCCAGGGGCCTTCGGGCAACTCCAGAGGAATGTCTCAGGGATATGAGCTTCCTGAAGGGGCTTAGCGCAATGCCAGGGGCCTTCAGTCGACTCCAGAGGACTGTTTCTGGGATATGAGCTTTCTGAGGGGGCTTAGCGCAATGCCAAGGGCCTTCAGTCGACTCTAGAGGAGTTTCTGGGATATGAGCTTTCTGTGCCAGAGACTTATGAATTTTTAGAGTTCTAAAAGGGGCCTGGCGCAATGCTGGGGGCCTTTTAGCTCTCTTTGAGAAAGATTCTTTCCCGATCTGGCTTTGATCGAGGAAAGGATCGATCTGAATTTTCGAGGCATCTGGGGTCCTTTTATATCCACCCGGAGCGTGTTGAATCCAAGCTGGTGCCTACCCCCACGACGGCTCTTCATCGGGGGGGAGCTATTCCTAGAAGACATTGGCAGAAAGCTGGATCTTGTTATAAGAATCCACTCTGCGCGTCGACTAGTTATGGAATTCAACTCCGCTATTGGTTGCCCCGCGTGGATTGTAAGGATTCATTGGCTCGAATGATTCAAATTTTTAAATTTCTTATATCTTCCTCGAGAAAGTTCTGTAACGGAAATTTTCACTAGATATCTAACGGCTTTTGCGCTTACGTTAGTACCTTTTTCCGTTCAGCGGTAGCGCTGACTACTTATCTTTGCCTCAGTTCAAACGCCTGGTGCGAAGATAAGGTAATCGTCCTTCTTTATCGATTATCTTAATCGATTAGGAACGATCTGATGTTAGTGTTAGTAATTGCCCTCAGACAATCTAGGCGCTGCTGTGTTACGGACATGGGACATCCAATCAAGCCTAATTATCCACCATCGAGTATTGAACTCTAGATTTTTAAGTAGTTGAAAAATGGTTCTTTTTGAAAGGAGGTTTCAGGATAGATAGGAAACCTGAAACGTCACAATACACTAGAATCTCTCTACAAGATACCTTCGCTTCTCGTCCTACAAGATACCTCGGGTTCCCCTTCGCTATCCACTACCCCCCCTCCTAATGCCTCTTCGCCTCTGAATGTTTGGAGTCGCTCACTCCATACAAGATACCACGGAAATAAATGACAAAAAATGAGAATTATTTACACATAACGATTTTTTAAATTTATTATCATAAATTATTAATTATTTAAGATAACATTTTAATTATTTTTTTGTTGAAAATTCATAGAGAATTTTCAATGACTCGTAAACGTAGTTTTTTGTCGGGAAAGTGGCGTTTCCGTGACGCACAGGACTAGTATGTTTAAAATTGATTTACTTACGTGAGATAATTGCACAAACGGTAAAAATAACTTTTCTTCTCTCTTTTTTTTTTGTCAACACTGCGAGAACTCCTCGTTTGCGGACTTCTAGTCACGTGACAAAAAAAAATGAAGGAAATGGATATGGAATACAAAGCAACCTACATTGTCGGCTTAACTTTAAACTACTTTTGCATGGTATCTTGTACGCCGATCGTGAAATCTATTTCTCTCCGGCGTAACAGGCCGCTGAGTGGGGGAACGGTAATTTTCTTCTTTTTTCGGAACCATATTCCCCTCCGGTCCCTTGTGGTATCTTGTATGGAGATTCTACTGTACTTTTGTTACTTAGTCTCCTACCATTACTTTACTTGTGCGTTCTAAAGTAATAGGCCACTATCAAGCTTATGCAATGGAAGGAGGAAAACCTTGTTAAAAACAACAAGCTTTACAACGAAATTAAACGTAAAGGTGAATTTCTTATTAATAATAAAGTAAATCCATATTTTAGTGATGAGGGTATTTTTTTGCAGAAACCATACCGGCTAGGACTAGTTAATGCGATGATTGCATCAGGAAGTGTTGATTTTGAAGTAGTTTATATTAATCCGATTATTGTAATTTGTGAGTGAGAACCACGAGTTTTCTCGATTTTCTACTCGCCTAAATCAAATAAATAAATTAGCAAACTTTAAGACTTTATATTCCAATAAGGGGTCGACGAGGGCAAATAATATATGTTAAAAAAACACTCTTTCGATCGCTGCTTACTCAATTTTTTTTTCATTATTACACTAAAGGCGTGGTTTCCTGGCAAGTATCGAAATACCCCAAATTTTGGAGGTGAAACAAAACTCGAATTTCTCGAAAGTCTACTTTTAGTACCTGTAGCTTCGACCCGAAGCACTCTATTCCCAAGCGTTCGAAGGTAAGGAGGTGAAAAAAATCGACACCCACTTGAATCTTATCGGAAAGAGGTACATAAAAAAAGGATGACTCAAAATTTCCTTACAACCCTCGGCAATTTGACGAATGTCTTAATGGGTTGAGCTGAAGTATAGATAGTAGAGCTCAAGTGAGCTCGTTAAAGGAAGACAAACATCGTTATCTCAAAAAACCAGTCTCGGTATGGAATCCCCTGAAACATTAGTTCAATCCTTCTTCCGTTGAAAGAAATCTGACGTTTCAAATATGAGCATATTAGGTGGAAACAAACGTACGTTCCTTTGGTCGTCGTCGTTGACGGTAAAATGTCTTGTATACACACATACGCGTTGGAATGACGGAGACATAGAGACGTTTGGATCGAGCAAGGGGGTTGTTGCAACTTAACAAGCTTAAACCCCCTCGTTAATCCCCTTGTAAGCTCGCAATGTCTACAAGGGGTCACCTGTTCGCGCGAAATGCATCCGCTTACAGGACGCTTTGTTTCTTTCCCCTTTACTTGTTTTTTATCTCTCGAAACTTATCGTAGAACTCGTAGAATAGATTGACGGAACAATAGAACAATGTCGGATGTTCCAGCAAAATCCCACGTTTCGCAGATTTATCCGAAATTGCGTATAACGACTGGACTCGGAAAAGCTACGTTGTTTTTGGGGAAGGCAAATTTTGATGTGTCAGTTTCAAGTCGAATTGTCGCTGCATCAATGGTATTAACGCTATTGCCACCCTGCCAATTAATTATACGTACTCAAAAATCTTATCGTACTCAAAATTATGATTAAAATAGATTTTCTTAGGTAAGACTACATTTTTGACAGACTTTACGTGACTGACAAATTTTATGTGCCAGTTTCAAGTCGAGCTGTCGTTGCATCAATGGTATTGATATTATTATTTCAACCGTGCTAATTATACATAATTAAAGATCCAAAACCAAAAATATAGAATTATAATTAATATAGATCTTCTTAATTAATACTAAAATTTTGACAGACGCAAAATTGTTCCACTAGGCACCTCTCGTTTGTGGATTTCAAAAAGAGAAAATCATTCTGAATTAAAATTCTAAAAGGTGTCTTTTTTTCTTACCGAGGATGTTAAAAGACACCTTTTATCATTTTCATTTAGAAATAATTTCTGAATTTAATTTCATCATTTTTCGTCAAATAAAATTCTTGACATCAACAAAAGCATCTGTACAGAATTTTGTATCGAATTAGGAAATCTATTTTGTCTAAAACTCTGTATTTAGGATTCCTAATTATTGATTACGCCTAATCAGCGGTAGAAATAGGGTTAATGTTTTCAGGACAATGTTTTTGTTGTAATTACTATCGAATTTTAGATGATAATCTTCTTTGTAAATTGATTTGGGGGAGGGGGGGTTGAGAAATTGTCACGAAGCAATACGTGATATTATTAATTAAACTTATTTTAATTAGCATTATTGATTTTTATCAGATGGTATTATTACGAATGATTCTTTTTATTTTTATTAAATCAAAATCTAAACCTGAATTCGAAATTCTGCAGATTCGTATTTCTTCCAATATTAGGGCGAATCGCTATCTTTATTTCTATTGAACCTGAACCCAAATCTGAATTCGAAATTCTGCAAATTCGCATTTCTTCCAACGTTAGAGCGAATCGAATTTATTTGTGTTATTCAAATTCGAATCGATATCTTTATTTCTGTCGAACCCAAACCTGAATTCGAAATTCTGCAAATTCGGATTTCCTCTAGTGTAAGAGTAAACCTACAACTCTTCTAATTTTTTAAATCAAAACATTCAAAGAATTAGAAATTTTACAACAATAAAACAAAGCATAAAGTTTTAACATTAAACCTACCATGAGCGGTCAAATGACCTTTTTTTACACGTATTTTAAATGGCTTAGTGACGTCACGGTAGGTTTAGTGTTAAAACAAAGGCCACTGGATTTTATGGTTCGTAGTCATTCTTCAAGAACCACAAAATTGTACCAAAAAAAAATAAATTGAATTAATAAATGGAACTTTAAGGGAGGATTGGGGTGTAACAGGTTCAAAAAATAAAATTTTTTTTCTTTGCATAAATCAAAAGTACAATGGTTCAAGAATGTGTTCCAAAAGTAGTATCGCAATTATAAGATTGAAGCTGTAAGTATCGTAAAACTTCGCCAAAAAGTTTAAACGCAATTATTTCGAAACTACGTTTTTCAAATCGGTGTCTAGGAAGCGCAAAAACTAATCAATCGATCAACTTCACGGAAGGCTTAATCCAATCAATATACATTTCTCCTGGGGTTATACCAACAATTTAAATAGAATTATTTCATTTAATATTATTTAACGACATTTTTAGTGGCAATATGTAATCAATTTTTGTGTCAAAAAATTCATTTTTTCTTCAAAACCCTAGGGCTTTTTTGATTCTTCATGTTTTCTTTTAACAAGTGGTATAACCCCAGTATAAACTATTTACCTTTAAGAAAATTTTTCATTTTTCGTTATCGGATGCTTGTAACAAGTGCTATACTAGACACCAAGAATCCGGAAGTGTTTGGCAGAATTATGAATATTAAATAAATAATACAGAAAATGGCAAGACAAAATTTTTTTTCAATATTTCATGGATGCTTCTTCATATCCCAAAAGAGATTATTTGGGAATTATTAATAGTTTTCCAAAAAAAAATTCATGAAAATCACCTATTTTTAAAGCTGTTCACCGGAATCCCCCCTTAATAAGTTTAAACATTAGTAGAGGTAAAATCTGAATAAAAAGAAAACGTTTAGTTCACCCCAAATGAAGAATGACAATGACGATTTATTTACCTCGCTGCATCCACCCCATTGCCAATGATTCGGATGTCTCGATCTGACTCGATTATCACACGAGCAATCGGTGAGTTCACCGCGAGAGCAGGCTCTCGTTACACTGTAAGCCACTCCCGCTGCAGAAATGGCATATACAAAAGCAGCTTCCCGACTATCTATAAACGAGAAAGATTGACTTGATGTAAATGAATTTATTATTTGCTTTTATTAACGTCGACGTTAGAAATTAGCTTGCAAATAACGCGCATTATACTACTCACTGACTAGCATGACTCCACCAAAAATGTTGTCCGGGTTTTCAGGGCTTATCGAGCAATTCCATCTTGCCGATCTGAATTGATGTTGGCACTCCTCGATCGCTATTCTCGCTCCAGCACTTACAGCCTGGAAATAATAATTATCAGTCTGATTAACTTGATTGTGTTTTATTGCAATGGCTTTGGAATTGAATGTGTTGGTTCATTCATAAACTCGTTCCCATTTTTATAACGTCTAATGATTGCCTCGTTACTGTGGTCGAGCAAGCAAGAAAGCTTTTCACTTTGGTGTTTCAATGGCATTCAATGGGATCATATCGACTCGCACCAAATTAACTCGTACAGGAATCGGTTTCTACCGGTATCGGTAACTTATACCCAATATCAATTCACGTTAAGGGGTTACATCTAGTTGGCGGCCGAAAAAAAGGCGTGTTTTTGTGAATTTTTTTTTGGGAAAATGATTGCAGGTTTCGAACTGTTTTTTTTCATAGTAAAGGAAAAAATTAAGTACTAGATAATACGATGCAAAAACATAATCTATTTGATATTTTGATATATCTTCGACTATGTTTCATAATTTTTTTATTGAAAAAAATTCACAAATGTAGGAGATACAATGCATTTCCGGGAGCGCTAGGTCTTCTGCGGTGACCACTGTATCTTCCACCTCACTCGTCTAAAATTAAAGAATCAAATAGATTATGTTTTTGCGTCGTATTATCTAGTACTTAATCGAAGGATTTGAGAAAATATTAATTTTTAAAAAAATGGTCGACGAAAATGAAGTGATTTATTCATCAAAATTTGGACTTTCGCGTTCAATCGTCGACCATTTTTACAAAAATTAATATTTTCTCAAATCCTTCGATTAAGTACTAGATAATACGATGCGAAAACATAATCTATTTGATTTTTTGATTTTAGACGAGTGAAGTGGAAGATACAGTGATCACCGCAGAAGACCTTTTTTGAACAGCGGTCCGGGAAATGCATTGTATCTCCTACATCTGTGAATTTCTTTCAATAAAAAAATTATGAAACATAGTCGAAGATATACCCTTTACTATGAAAAAAAAAACAGTTCGAAACCTGCAATCATTTTCCCAAAAAAAATTCACAAAAACACGCCTTTTTTCGGCCGCCAATTAGATGTAACCCCTTAATGGGATTTTTTGACCCGTACAGAGTATGTATCGAAAATTCAACAAAATTATAATTTTTTAAGTATGTCAAGTTATTCTTCGTATCTACGTAGCATTGGGAATTTTTACAATGTTCAAAGTAATATTAACGCTGTGAACGCCACGTCAAATTTATGTGACTCCGCATTCATGCCGCGTGGGTCGCAATGGCACACGCAATTGCATTTGTCATAACCGGCTCGTCCTGAACGGAAAGTTCAGTTCCTGCATGGTATTTAACGTGTTAACAAATTTATAAAAACAATGTTGGTATAATTTGTTAAAAGCGCTAATGATGAAAAGCAGTAAAATCACATTTAAAAATATCAAAAGTTACAAGAAAATGGAACAAATATAGAAATTTCTTTACAAAAAAAGGATTTTTCATGAGTATTTAATAGTTTTCTAATTTTAATTGTTTTATGTCATAAATGTTTATTTATAACTTTTTTCAATATAATAATTTTTATTATTTCAACGATTACAATTTTTTCGTTGTCAGTGTAGCAGAAATTTTCTGCCATAAAGTTAAAAAATATGTTATATGTGTAGTATAAACGAATTATGCCACTGAGAGATTTCGTTCTGATTTTCGTTCAGATCAAAAAGCGGTATTTTTCACGAATTTTTTCCAGAAAAATTATTGCATATAACAGCATTATTTTTTTCACTCTACAGAAATCTAATGAAGAATTCCATGTTGAAAATAATAAATTAAATGAAAATTAGAAAATTGAAATTTTCCGGTAAAAAATAGTGGGGTATCTTATTATTACTATAAAAAGAAAAAATGATTTGGTATCATTTGAGTTTCTTTGCGCCAATAAACTTGTATGTTGAAAATAATAGATTCTACTGAAAGCAAATAATTTTTTCTTTTTATAGCAATAATAAGTTACTCCTTGTCCCTTAATGGAGAATTTCAATTTTCTAATTTTCATTGAATTTTTTATTTTCAACATATAATTCTATTGGGGCATAGAAATTCTAATACACCAAAATAAATTTTTCTTTCTATAGCAAATTCCCTAGCAAAACCCTAGTAAAACTCTACATTTCTTTCTGGAGAAATTTGATTTTCTAATTTTCATGTAATTTCTTATTTTCAACGTATAATTCTATTGGTGCACCGAAATTAAAAAAAAACAAAATAATGCTTTCTTTCTATAACAATATTAAGTTACTCTATTTTTTGTACTAGGGAAATTCGATTTCCTAATTTTCATTAATTTTCTTATTTTCAACATACAGTTTTATTGAGCAAGAAATTTCTTAGAAAACTTAATAATTCTTTCTTTTTATCCCAATAATAATTTAACCCGTATTTCTGACTGAAAAAAAAATCTATTTTTTCCGCCTACGATTTCCTTTCCCCACTGTTGAATTCCGGTAAATTTTACCTCCTACGTTACAAAAATTAATCCCAGGTAGTTCACATTCACTTCCCCATCGACAGATTTTCCTGCAACCTAGATTTCCTTGTTTTTTCTGATTTCTCCTTTTCCGCGTTAATCTCTTTTGCATTCGCACAAATCAGCAGAGGTAACAGATACACGGCATCCTCGATTGGAACCGTATTTAATTACCCATGGAAATAATCTTTCTCATCTTATTTCTAATGACATGGAGTTCCTTTCCCTCTTTCTCTCTTCTACCGGCATGGCTATTCACATGGGTAATTCTATCATCGAACTACGAAATTTATTCGAAACATTTGTATCAATTAACATTCTCTGCTTTTCATTAGTACCGATTATACCGATGTATTTTTCTCTCTCCTAATGCATAAATCTTGTTCTTTGAAGAAATCAATGTTTTTCAATGAGTAAACTAAACACGAATTTCTCCCAAGGTATGCTCGTCGGTACGGTCCACCATACAAAACGTTAGAGGTGTTAAGATTTAAAGTCTTCAAGAATGCCGACCCGAAAAGCTCATATCCAGACTTCTATGAATAGTTTCATGAATATTCATAGTATAATACCTTAAACAGGAAAAAAAAGAAGAAAAGGAGGAGGAGGAGGATAAAGAAGAAGAAGAAGAAGGAGAAACTTTGGATAAGAAATGAAATGGATGTATTCCATTCGATAACAGTATCATTAAATCCCACTTCTTCCCTTTCTTCATCCCGAATTTCAAATGCTCGGCAATAAAAGTGAGAATGAAATATTTACAAAGTGACAACAGGATAAACTTTTATTGCGTAACGACAGGAAAGCCATAAAAGTAAATCCAAAGTATCGCAATAAACACCTTTAATATGAATTCGGCATAAACGGATCTTTCCAGCTTTCCAAAACCTGGAAGGTTTCTATTTTCCTTGTGTCAGGCCATCCCGAGATTCCTTCTATTTAATCACGAAGAATTAACGTTCCTTTTTTTTATGGTACTTGAACACTCGGGTGGTTTAATTGATGAAAATATTCCTTTAGGATAGTTGTATAATTTTAAAGTCATCTATCATAATTTTTTGTTATGTAGAAAAAGAAGAAGGACGATGAGTGGACGAGGCAGACTTCCGGAATGGTATTTTTCTTCGGCCTTACCTGTAATACCGGAGGTGAGCGAGAACAAATTGCCTGTTGCTTGACGGTCAAGTGAGAACTTTTACAGTTCCTCTCGGCGCTCGCTGGGCCAATTACACCGGAACCTATCTGTGACTGGGCATCTTGTCCATTTTCAAATGTCCCACCGCTTAATCTTGGCTCCAACCCCAAATACCTGTAGTCAGAAAAGTGTTTTTCATGTAGCAGATACGGTTCCAAGACGAAAATGTGAAAGCACGTAGGTGGGAATCGAGCAATTCGTGTGGATGTGTTTTTACCGAAGATGGGAAAGAAACGGGGGAGTCTCTGGAAATATATGTAATGAATTATGCTAAGTATATACAGGGCAAATTCATTAAGAATTGACAATTTACACACGAGTTAGTTACTAATTAATACCGACTGGTAGGTAGAGAGAATGCTAATAGTATAGTAATCAATTTCTAAAAATTATCAGCGATACCTGAATCTTCCATTGCGTCATTAAATTGCTACTTTGATATTCGGAGATAATTCTAAGTCAATTTCTTCCGATATGAGGTGAATTTTCGAAGATTCGAGTTTCGGGGTTTAGCAATTTTTTTTACGAATTTGAGACGCACCTTCATTTCTAACCAGTCTTGTTGGAAAATTTATATGTGAATTTTTTAATTAAAGATTTTTATTAAAACATTTTTATTAAGTCAATCCATATCGATATAAAGTGAATTTTCGAAGATTAGAGTTTCAGGATTTAGCAATTTTTTTTACGAATTTGAGATACACCTTTACCTCTAATCAGTCTTGTTGGAAAACTCATGCGCAAATTTTGTAATTAATGATTTTTATGAAAACCGTATGAAAAAAATCCATTTTTTAAAAAGTATTTTTTTAGAGATTTTAAATAATATATTTAGATTTTTTAAATAATAAAGAACGATTTAACTAACGATCCAAATAAAAAGGAATGGACGCGAAAGAGGGGCATTTAGAAATATAGTAAATTTTATTGAAGGTGTAATAAATGGTGTAACAAGTGGATCTTCTTTTTGTAAAATGTTAGAAATCACTATTGAATGGTATAGTTAAAGAAAATAAATAGTAGTGAGGATATCCAAATCTTTGATTGTATTATGAAGTATTTGAAAAAAGATTTTAAACCATTGTCTTTTGCCATAAAGTGAATTTTCAAATTTGGAATTTTAGGATTTAATTATTGTTTTCTGAATTTCAGATAGAACTTGAAATTTATGTATGATATTCTCAAATAATGACATTTTTCAAAGTGTAAACGACAAGATCTTTCTTTTTTTTCATCCAAGTAAAACTTGTCTACCTATTCTAATAAATAAATAATAATGAAAAAAGAATCAAAAAGATAGAGACGAACCTAGAGACATAGTAAGTTCTACTATCCACAGGAGAAAAAGTGATTTAAGACTTCCATCTTACACTATTTCGTTTCAATCTACTGTAAAATCACTAAAAAGTGGTGAAAAATAAATAATTATTATACTATTGAGTAGTAGGTAAAAAATGAATGCTAATATTATAGTATTTGATAAATAATTCTTTTCCTGTACGGGGTCGTTTTTGAAAAATGTAAAATAATTGCAATAGTGTAGTAAAATTAAGATATTATATTTTGATGTGTTTCCTTCCTAACATATTTTTATTACAATTATTCTTTTTTTTATTGAGTAAACGGGACACCTCCTTTTTTATTACAAATATAATCAAATACATTAGTGCAGTATAACAATTGCAGAATTAACAAGAATTACAAGAATGACGCTCCTACACAATACACCCAACGCTAGGTGGTAACATTACTTATAACGCAAATTAAACAATATCTATTCTCCAATATAAATTAATTAACCTTACGAATTGAAAACATCATCCAAAGGAAGGAATGGTCAGGCTAAAGGTGGCAAAAAATCGAAACTATGTGGAAAAAATTTCCTTCAACGGAATGATTAGGATCAAGTGAGTAATATGCCTGTAACACAAAGTGAAGGTAAAAATTCTTCGGGGTACCTATAATTAGAGCAGGTATTCGGGTGAAAATTGCAGAGTGAGGGGGAGGAGGAGACAGAGATAAGGGGTTATGGATGTATTAGATTAGGGTACGGCACACCTTTCCCTTTCCCTGCATTATTTCGCAATATTTCAGGACATAAGTGCAGATAGTTGGATCCGTGGAAGTTAGGAAGAGTTTCGAATTCCCAACAATGTGGTAGCCGAACACATGAATATTTATTATATTTTTATATTGTATATTATATATTTATTTTGTATATAAAAAAAACTTCAACCAATTTTGAATTGCTTTTCGCAAACTATTTAGAGAATTTCGCAAAATTATCCAGTTTATTTGTAAATTAATAATGACATTGTTTTAATTGCCTCGATGTTTAAAATCATACGAAGCCTAAACTTTTATTTATTTTGACAATTTTTTGAGGAATCGTGATGGATTTTTGGATACTTAAAAATATGATGAAATTATTAACCCTAGCAAAACCCAATTTTGAGGCCACCTATTTTTAAAGTATTTCAATATCATTGAATTTCAAAAAG
Source organism: Gasteruption jaculator (assembly GCA_949825005.1). Taxonomy (NCBI): domain Eukaryota; kingdom Metazoa; phylum Arthropoda; class Insecta; order Hymenoptera; family Gasteruptiidae; genus Gasteruption; species Gasteruption jaculator. The sequence goes on along the minus strand of OX463765.1, from coordinate 3,182,491 downwards.
AAGAAATTCAAAATTTACCATTTACATCCATTTTGAAAATCGCGAGTAGATAATAAGTATGCCGTTTTTTTAATGAATTTGTGGCGAGACGTGGTAACGGCTTTTGGAAAATCTAATAATAGGATGAGGTCACATTTAATTTGCTTTGAAGGACCTCGTTTTTAGAATCTTTCAAAATCACAAAATTTCGTTAGGAAAATATTCCAAAAAATCACAATTGCATTCATTTTCAGGTTCATAAATAGTAAAATTGTCAATTTTGGCAATTTTTCGGGAGCAGTCGTGGCGGACTTTGAAAAATCCAAAAATAGGATAAAGTCAAAAGCAAGTTACTTTGAAAATTATTGAATTCGGGAAAGGAAAAATTTTTTAAACTTACAACTGTAGTAATTTTGAAGATTATAAATAGTAAAATAATTTTTTTTTGGCAATTTTTTGGTGCAGTCGTGATGGATTTTGAGAAATTAAAAAATACCAAATTGCATCGATTTTCAGGATTGGAAACAGCTGATATGTCGAATCCGGTAATTTTTTGGGATCTGTATTACAGATTTTAGGAAATCAAGAAAGAGGACAAGCAAGTCAACTTTAACTTGCTTCGAGATTGCCTATTTTAGGAGTATTCTAACAATAAGTTAATGAATATTTTTAACAAAAAATGTCGGAGCGGCTAAGATTGCGAGAATTCTCAATCATAAAGTCTTCGATCCGATTCGATTATCGCACGACTCTCTTTGTTTTAAATTATTTTAGATTATTTTTGGTTACAAATGCAGGTAGCGGAATACACGAAGTCAGGAAGAATTTCATCTTCCTGACATTTAACGCAACGCCGTCGTATTATTAATTTCCAAAAGCCATAATGGCAATATATCAAGCGACTGCAGATACACATTTTTATATCTATAGACACACACCTACCAATATATAGATTCTTAGTATATGTATATAACGTAATACCTCGGATCTATATTGAAAAGTTGAGCCTCTCGAGAGTAGCCAAAGGGCTGCTGCTGTTACAGCCACTGCACGTAGGTATACTATTTTGTTTCGATGGTAAACCACCGGGAATCAATTCCCCTCTTCTTTTATACGCAAGTACACTACATACTTTGAAAATGTAAGCAAAACCCTGCTTGATTACAATACAGGGGCTAAATAATAGTCTTTTTCCTCATCATTGCTATCGTTCTAATTAAACTGAGGGTTTTCTTTCAAGGGAGACTTAAACTTTTCGTACCGAACATCATACAAGCTGTATCGGTGTATATGTATTGTAATACGGACGATGCATAATCTCTTCGAGTCTCGTGAAACTTTACAACTGTTATTTTAGGTGCATTTCGAGGCACACTCGAGACTCCAGAGTTGCAGCTAGTCATGACAAAAGTTACAGAAAGTGACTCGTCACTACATCGCCGAGGATAAACGAAACAGTCGCAAGTCTGGGCCAAGACAGACAATAGTTGCTGAAAGCTGGAGGCAATGTCTGGGACAGATTTGGAAAGATGACCAAGAATCCTAGTCCCTACACTGACAAAATGCTCTGGATTTCGACTAAATTAGCGTAATTGGAAAAAATAAAATTGATTCAATAGCAATAACAATGCTTTAAGTCTTCGATAGTTTTGTTTAAGGGGTTAGGCCACTCTAAAGGCCGAAAAAATAGGCCTTTTTGGGACTTTTTTTTTTTTGACAAACTATAAAATAAACCGCAATTACAAAAAAGGGTGTTTATTACACATATCATCGACTGTATATACTAATTTTTTTGAAGCGATTATGTACAAAATGGCGGCTATGCAGCGTTTTTGCGAAGACGCCTCCGTTTTTCCAGGCCAAACTGCCGGAAACGCACCGCCTGTAAGTTTTTAATTATAATAAGTCAGTTACTTTTTTTTGATTATGTATTAGAGCAGCCATAAAAGTACATATCACTTTTTCGATATATTGATTTTTGACAAAATGGTGCACTTCTGAAAAAAATTGCCAAAAAAATCGTCAGAAAATTAGTGATAACAAATGAACTATGCAATATAAAAAAAGTGATATGTACTTTTATGGGTAATGTAATTTTATAAATATATTTAAAATTTCAAGTTAATCGGTTGAAAATTGTCTGAGTTCTGTTTCCGGCAATTTTGAGAAATGTAATTTCGAGATAAACGCGTTTGAAGTTTTGAGTAGTAGTTCGCTGCGGATCGGGCGGTCGTGTACTAAAATTCGAAAACCGAGTACTTTGAGATTTGTCCCGGCCATAATCTTTTGGGACATCATTTTTGGGATACCAAGGGACCCTTTAAGACCAAAAAAATAAAATCGATTTTTCGAAAATCCTAGAGTGGCCTAACCCCTTAAGGAATTTTTTCATTGATTTAGCGACAAAATTAGATGGAACAACTATCATATGTTTGTAGTAGTTCGTGACAATTTTGTTCTTGAATCAATAATATTTTCTTTGTGTACTTTAAAAATTGATTTTTAACAAAATAGAAGGTGGCGGGACATTTGAAAATAAGATATTGTAACACGTTATATTTATTAATCTTTTTTGGTAAAAAAAAAACGGAGGTTACACAGAATAAATTATAGCTAAGATTTAATAGTTTATTGCAATTTATTTATTATTGTTATAACTAAGAGCTTCAGATGGAACCGGTATTTTTTGGAATGTAATGGAGTGTCCTTTCAACCATTAATGGGTTAATAAAAATAATAATAAATGTGTAATTTTATTTAAAATAAAAAATACTGTTACTTTACGCTACATGAAAATGTAAGTGAATCCACGGATAAAAATTATCCTTTTTAAAAAATTATTAAAAAGAAAGTATAATTAAAATAAAAAATGTTTGTGCATTACCCTTGAAAAAAATGATTATTGAAAATTATTTATTTACAGGAATTATTAAAAACCAAGTTTCCAACCAATTCTCCCATTCCCTTTTAAAATGTTTAGTTCTGAATTGGTCTAGTAAAGGCCGTTGACATGTGAAATCCCAAGCTTAAAAAAACAGTATTATCAATAATATTTATTTTTTATTTTTATACAAACGAATCTCTTCATGTAAAAAAACTGGACACCCGGAAATTTTATTTCAAAATGACTTATCTGCCGGAAATGAGTCAATGCTATAATACAGAATTGCTTCTATAATTGTGTCAATATTTTATTGAGTTACGTTGAAATCTTTAAAAATAAAAATAACCACTTCTGTTATAGCAGAGAAAACAAATTTCTAGAATTATTGGAATTTCACGAGATTTCTTGGACTCAAAAAAAATAGTCGAATCACTGTGTAATTCCCATTCTCGATCACTTAAAATCTTTTTTTAGTTGTTCCCGAAATTCTGTACAAAAATCCATTAGCTATATTTTTCCATTGAATAGCTATTCCATTCTCCTATTATTTTTAGACCAACTTAACGAATTGTTATAGCTCTTCCATTTGACAGAACAGCTATACATACATATGGGACACGAGGAATTAGAAAAACGGTAAGTTTCGAGCAATTTCTGCGTTGTGGAGAGAAAATTTCGCTGATAGCCCTCATCGGAATAACATAGTTGGCACACCGGGGCTTTTCAAACCCTGTCAAAAAATTTGTGTCGCATGGAAGCTATTGACTTTTTTGACTAAAATAAAAATCGTATCGTAATTGTTAAATGTTGTTTTAACAGATAGTATCGGTTATTTTATGAAAATATAATATTTAATATAACAAAAAAAATTACAAAATGTACAAAAATAGGAAAAGTGGCTACTGTCACTAAAAAAATCGAAGCATCTCACGGAAGGTATTGCCAAAAGTACAATTACCATAAAGTTGTTTAACACTATTTCTACCAAAGGGGTCAAAGGAGGAGGCTATACTTGCGTGACGACCGAAAATTTACGTGTTTTTTAGGAATTTTTTTAAAGAAAAGTATTCCATGGAATGTTTTCAAACTTTGTGGATATATTTGCCTATAAATAAACTGTGTAAAATATTTTTTTCATACAAAAATAATTAAAGGCGTCCAAGTTATGCGCTATCCCGCAAGACGCAAAAAAAGGTGCTTCAACTGCTGACATCGTACAGATCGCTAGGATGCCTGAAATAAAAAAAAGACGCTCTTAAACTAGAAGATATTACCTATCCGATGACCCACGATATCCGAGAAATGTTGAAATCTGACAAAATGGCGGAGTTATTAAAAAAGTTGTGGAGTTTTCCTTTAAAAAAAATCGTCGTTTTTTCGCTGTCAAAATTACAGTTTTCATCCGATCAAAAATATCGAGGGTCATCGGACAATAAAACATGTCCAGAACACTCAGTTAAAATTTCAAACCAATCGGATAAGTGGTCTTTGAGTTACAATGTCAGCAAATTTGAAAAACATAGTTTCGAGAAAAACGCGTTTAAAGTTTTGAAGTCTCGATTTCTTCAAGATAAAATATTATTTTACACAGTTTATTTATAGGTAAATACGTCCATAAAGTTTAATAACATTTCATGAAATACTTTTCTTTAAAAAAATTCCCAAAAAAACATGTAAATTTTCGGCCGTCACACTGTTATAGTCCCTTAATTTAGAATTATTTTCGAGGTTTGATTTAATAATTTTTTGACATCTATTGATCTAAAAATTATCTATCTAAAGATATCTATCTAAAAATTGGTACAGAATTAGAAAATCTATTTTATTTATAATACTGTATTTTTGGTTTTGGATTTTTGATTACGTATAAGTAGCGCGGTAAAAATAGTGTTAAATAGGAACTCAAGAACTCCCCTGGGGTTCCTTGGTACCCCAGCCTTGTTCAGTTCCAATTTAAAAAACTTTCTGGTAAGATTAATTGTACTTTGTATTGTACTGGGGTAACCATAACCCCCACTAGGGTTATAATTATAATTTGTACAACGCAGGACGTAAATTTTATCGCGTTCCTGTAACTTTTACCATGCCGGAAGGTAATTTAATCCCGTCGTAGTATACATATACGTAAAAAATTATAATAACGCAGTAAAGCGTCCCAGTTTCTCATTAATTATTTTTATCGAATTAATATTCGTGGAGTCTTTTTTTTTTTAAATATCTGAAAGGTATCCGATTTTTTCATTAACGCTGTGAATCCGGCAAGCGTAAATATAGTATACGTCGGCCGGATCCAAAGGGTTAATTCATGAATGCTTTCGTCGTTTGTCAGTTAAGAGTCGGCGAAATAAAGTATTTTCGGTGACGTCATGAAATGGAAGAATCGTTTCAAGTCGTCGGAAATACATCAGTTCTCTTCTCTGTGACTTCTTACCAGCTATTTCGAGTTTGTTTGGGTAAATTTTACGACGCTCCTTCTTTCACTGCGCGTATCGTATAAAATACGCGGTGAGAGGTGCAGCATGCACCGTTCGACGCTAGAACGCAACCCTCTGATGATATCTGTGGGACGTTGCTTCGCGTGTATACGCGTAGAGGAGCAGTCGTCACAAAACGGCCTTTTGCTCGATTATTTCAAGATGTTGTAATGACTTCATTTCTTGTCGTGGAGTTTCAAACGCGGAGAACAATGTGCGATGTATGTCCCGGAGAGAAAGAACATCCAGCATGAGTCGGCTGGAGACGAACTTAGAATGTAGCGAGCGACAGGAAAAAGAAAGTACGGCGAAAGTACCCGGCGAACTTAGGAGTAGGATGAAATCGCGCGTGGGAAAAAATCTGCGGTGTCAAACGAATTTGCTCCTATACGAAGGAAAACGTCGTTTCGTTAAGGTAGTAGTGTCGATTTTAGAATTACCGTTCAGATTTCGATAAAACTTTGTGTACTGGTCAATTGTAGGCTAAAAGTGACCCAGTTAAATTTTTGTGAAGCTAGGGTAGCTAAGAAAGAAGTTATGACGATTTTTACTTTTACGATAATAACACGGAGTCTTATGGAGAATCTCCTTTTAAATTGAAATTCTCAAAAACTACCGTTCAGAATGAAATAAAACTTGACAAGGTATTAGTTGATATCTAAACGAAGATGTTGATCGCTTACATTTATTAATTTAGTACGTATAAATATAATAAATTATTGATTTTCACGCTTCGCCATCCGATCTGACAACAGCGTAAAATAAATTGAAGCGCGCGCTATATGAATAATCAGATTGGCAATCAGTAGGAATTCAATGGATATAGTAGGATTATGTATTTTTCATCAGTAGGCTTTAATTTTTTTCGCTAACTTCACTTGCAGTTCCCTCTTCGTAAACAATTTGTCGGTAATTCTTTTACCTTTCCAAAAGAACTTTTGAGTTCCTTTAGCTTCAATCTTTGTGGGTTCTTCCGGAGACATTTTGTACACAAGTCACTATAAAAACAGTCATGGAGTCGCGGTCTCGCAGTGGCGCGAATCTATCTGCTATAAGCGGTGTTGCGATATCTATATACTATGCTAGTCAAATGTAAGGATACACTCATTTGACTTGGTCAGTAGCGACACTACTACCTTAACACATTGGCATCCGGTGGTTTTTATATTTTTCCAATTGAAGGTCCACGAAAATAAGGAAATATAATCGTAGACATCATTTGCAAATTTGTGTTATTAACCTTTAGATAGTCGCTTTCACCAGAATAACGTAGCTGGCACATTGGGGGATTTCAGAGCCTGTCGATAAAAATTTGTATCGAGTGGAAATTATTGACTTTTTCAGCTTAACTTTTTTAAAATCGATGAAAGTGAAGAAATATAAAAGTTAGTAACTGCAAATTTGTTTTATCAAGCCTTAGTCGGTCAGTGTCACCAGAATAACGTAGCTGGCACATTGGCGGATTTTAGAACCCATTGATAGAAATTTGTATCGAGTAGAAATTATGACTTTTTTTTCTTGAATTCTTTAAAATTGATGAAAATAAGGAAATTTAAAAACGAGTAACTGCAAATTTTTGTTCTCGACCCTTATCTGGTCAACTTCGCCAGAATAACGTAGCTGGCACACTGCGGGGTTTTAGAGGCCACCGACAAAATTTTATGTGACGAGGAAATTACCGACTTCTCTAATTTGGCTTTTTAAAAAATCAGTGAAAATGAGGGAACATAAAAGCTAGTAATTGCAAATTTGTGTTATTAACCCTTAGTTGGTCAACTTCACGAGAATATTATAGTTGGCACAGTGCGAGGGTTTCAAAGCCCACAAATAGAAATTTGGATTTCATGAAAACTATTGAGTTTTTCAACTTAAAAAAATTGTTCGATGTTTCAACAAATAGTATAGTACTATTTTATGAAAATGTAATTTTTAGTATAAAAAAGAAATTGTAAAATTGTTTTACTACGACGATGCTTAAATTGGAACTGGGGCGCCTCAGACCCCAGTAGCCTCCCTAAGGATTAAAAAAATATTCACGAATTAATAGGTGTCTACATTTCTCTTATGTCGAAGCGTTTGTTTGTTTTTCACTGAAAAGTAGCAGTTTTATAAACAACCTATTCTGTGGTTGTATTGTTACTTTATATACAGTTACTATATCTCACGGTGTAAAAAAACAGAAACGAAAGAAAGAAAAAAAAAAGAAAGTGTTGAAAGTACGGATACACGATTATGCAACCCGAAAGTTACACGTTGTTACAGAGGGTTAAAATATAATAACACTTTTTTGGTGAGAGCAATGAAGTGCTTTACATTAAAGCGCGTCAGGAAAGTGCCAAAACAAGGCTGCAAGGAGTCAAAAGCCCTCAAATTGTTGGTAAGATGGCGTCAAATGGAATTAAAGCCTTTCATTTTTGCATCACGGAGTATTCTTTGGAATTTTCTGCCGTGCCATCACTTTTAATTGGGAGCTCGGCAACTTGAACTTTCGTCTCCAATGTCAAGAGACCGGAGCTGTAATTTCGTTACTGAAACCGGCGTGGTCGGTTAGCTTGGATTTGCTACCGGTTTGAAAATGCTCTTTCCTTTCGTCGCGACTTTCCGAATGAGAACCTAACGAAATGAAAATTGCACAAGGTTTGAGAGCATATAGTACTTGAAGCTTAAGGAAAGACTATAGACGACGTATTAGATGTTGAAATATCAACAACTTGTATCGCAAAGTCTCTGTTTGTCAGAAAGATTAGCCTCTCATCAAACCCAACGAGGGTTGCGATATTGAAATCAATACAGAAATCCCTCTTGTCTCTTTCTCCTCGTCCTCTCGTTCCTTTTTTTCCGAATTTTTTAAAACAATATCGATGACAACCCATACAGTAATAACGGTCTGCCATAATGCTGGCAAAGATTGTCCAGAATCTCGGAAATATTCACACTTCGTGGATTAAACGGTGTTAAAGGTAAGGCAATTTAACACCAAAGATGATTAACACGTTTCATACATCCATTGACAAGGTAATTTGCAATGGTAATTATTTTCATCGCGTCGACTGCAAAATGAATGATCTTAATTTGCAAAATTATTGTAATTATTATTCGTGGTAAAATGGAAACTTAATTTACAATAATATTTAACAATCAGTTTATCTAGAATTTTTTTAAAAAACCTTAGGTAAACAATTTTCTGAAAAAAGTTGATTTGCAAAAAGGGTGAATTTAATTTGCAACAAATTAAATTTCAAGGGCCAAATATATATGTTGTAAAAATTGCCAAATTCTCTTTTCTTTTCAGGTATCCAATAACTTCCTGTATAATAAAATCATAGTAATAAATGTTTATGATAAAATGAAAATTTCACAGACAGTACTTAACAATAGAAACGACTTCACTAATAATAGTACTTAACAATAAGTCTACATAGATTTTATTTTCTTCAAAAAAATCTTAAGAAAACAATTTCCTGAAAAAACTTGATTTGCAAAAAGAAAGAATTTAATTTTCAACAAATTAAATTTCAAGTGCAAAATCTGTTTGTAAAAACTCCTAAATTAACCTTTCTTTTCAGGTATCCAATAACTTCTTGTAAAATCATAGTAATAAATATTTATGATAAAATGACAATTTTACAGATAGTACTTCGCAATCGAAGCTTATCTTACAATAGTGTAATACTTGATAACAAGTTTACATAGATTTTCTTTTTTTTAAACCTTAAAAAAACAATTTTATGAAAAAACTTGATTTGCAAAAAATTTGAATTTAAGTTCCAACAAATAAAATTTCATACGGAAAATTACATTTTAAAACCTACCAAATTCACTTTCATCTTCATGCATCTAATAACTTTTTGTAAAATTATTGTAAATTATATTTTTGGGAAAATCACAAGATAAATAGTACACAGGTAGTACTTAGCAATGAAAGCTTAACTTACAATAGTATCATATAATACATGATAACAAGTTTACACAGATTTTGTTTTTCTTTTTTTTTTCAAAAAACCTTAAGAAAACAATTTTATGGAAAAACTTGAACTTAACTTACAACTAATAAAATTTCTACTGGAAACTCTGTACATTTTGAAACTTACAAAATTCACTTTCCTCTTCATGCATCTAATAACTTTTTGTAAAATTATTGTAAATTATATTTTTGGGAAAATGACAAGATAAATAGTAAACACGTAGTACTTAGCAATTGAAGCTTAACTTACAATAGTATTATATAATACTTGATAACAAGTTTACACAGATTTTGTTTTTTTTTTCAAAAAACCTTAAGAAAACAAATTTATGGAAAAACTTGAATATAACTTCCAACTAATAAAATTTCTAATGGAAAATCTGTACATTGTAAAACCTACCAAATTCACTTTCCTCTTCATGCAACGAATAACTTCCTGTAAAATCATTGTAATTAATATTCATGATAAAATGACAAGTAGACAGGTAATCCGTAACTACCAAAGGTAGGCATAGGAAACCTATGGAGTTTGTGGAAGCATTGTAAAGAGATTTCTCCTATTATGCGAAGGTTGAATGCGTATGAAGTAAATGGGCCCTATCACTGTCATATTAACAAAAGGGCTACTGACGTGGTTATGACGGGAATGCGATACCCTTTAAATAATAATCACTCACTCGCGTAATAAGAACACAACGACGATGATCATCATAATGACGATTATGATGATGACGACGATAATAGCTTAAAACGACGCGGCCTCGGCCTTTTTTCTCAAATAATTCTCAATGGGTCTATGGTCGGTTGGTACGTAGGTTCCTGCTGGCGACTATAAACCTACATATATACAGCTTCAATCATCTATTATCGAATTGTTGAATATGAATGGATATTTTTCGACCTCTTTAATTCGGTTATAAATTATCCAGTTATGTGCTTATTATATTCGTGTACCTCGACCCCATGGGAATTGTAAAGATGCGGAGCCAGTGCTTGCATAAAAGAGTTACGACCTTCTGACACTTATGGGAGGTACGAAGTTTTCAAATACACACACACACATATGTACATACGTATTCTCTTTCTTCGAGATTTTATATTGTAGGTGTGTCTTTCACTATTTTCTTCGGTGAATGACGACCCACTTCGGAAGAAATTTCCTATACAATTGTTATACTACCTAGAAGATAAATTTGTTATCAGTCGATCCATAAATCATTGCAGTGATAACTGATACTGGAGGTTTGTAGAGGATCGAAAAATCAAAGAGGGAGGGGGAATCGGAAGAATTGTACATATATGGAAATTATATATCCATGTATATATGTATCTATGTGAATATATAAATAATATATTTATATGAATATATCAGTTTTGTATATGGATTTATGTTTTTCATTATTAACAATCTTATTTTTAATTTAATTCAGATTATGATAAAAATTTAATTTAAAAGATTGTGATTAATAATAGTTAAAGTATTAATTATGAAAGATTTTACATTAATTTAAAACTGTTAACCTTCAAAGATAAAAATATTTTGACAAAATATAATAAATCTAATATTTTCAATAATATTCCGGGTTTGTGCGTTAACTTTTAGATAAAAAATCACTATACTGGTTTTTATGAATCTCTTTATGCCTATAGTATTCGTTAGGATGCTAAGAAGGGATTTTTAGCTATTGGAAAATTCGGAAGTTGACCACTTCAGATTTAGTATTTTTTAAACAAAGAGCAGGAAAAAAAACAGCAGAAGGAAAAAGAAAGTCTTACAATTTTTAGTGATTCGTCATTTTTTTTTATCACTAGGATTTGTTAGAATCTGATCGAGTATTGGTGGATTAAATAGTCACTGCATTTTTTCGATGCATAGAATTTGGAAGTATCGTTTACATTTTTAATTTGTGATAGAATACCTCGATTTTTCGGGACTCTACATTAAAAAAAAATCCTTTCAACAACTAGATTAGTTTAATTGAACAAAGATTCAATGAATTGAACAATGAATTGAATTCAATTGAATTCGATTGATTCAATGAATTGAACAATGATGCATCAAGTATTCGACAGATTTGTTCAAAGAATTTTTCTTTTTCTTTGGTAAAAAAAAGGAGATACATCAATTATTATATGCATGTGCCAGTCCGTAATAATTTTGTTGATTAATCAATAATATTTTTCTTCCGTGTAATATTTCCTATAAAAAAGAAAATCAGTTAATTCTTCGGTATTTCTTCATATATTTGTTGATCGATATATTTCGGAGAAATCTGTCGATTTTTATCGCAAATGCAAGTAGAATGTCCATTATCTATTATCTAACAGGAAACGATATATACAAAAGATAAGGTTATATAATCATTTAAGAAAGCTTCGTCCCTACGTATTAAGCTTCGTGTCAGCAAATTTCCTACGTCAGTTTTTTGTGCTACACATCTTTCCCTTTGAATGCTGACGTAATATTTGAATTGCCTCCTAAAGTTTATTGAACATGTATACATATATACATATATAGCCCGCAACTTACTAATAACGAGTATTTATTTTTTCAACAACTTCGTAGTCGAATTATTTTGCTTTCATGTTTGTAATACAAGTGAATATATGCAAAACGTGCAGCATTATTTGCATACACTGCGTGTGCTTAATTTTCTTACAATAAAAACATTTTCGATGGTGATCGAAATGATTTCAGCGTAGGTACAAAGACAAATTGTTACGAACTGCTTTTTGATCCAAAATACGTGAAGTTCGTGGAGGGGAAAAATTAAACTCCCATGTGGGATCATATTCGTACGTTAAAAATTTTTTTTTTCGGTGCAAGTGCATTATCTGCATTTTGGTTCACGCGGATTGATTTTCCTAATGACTCTGCATGAAAAAAGAAATTTATTATGATCGACAAGATAAATAAAAATGTAGTTTACCAGATTTTATTGAATAAAGTAGATATTTGTATCAATTAAGTTAATCTTCGCGTTGAAATTGTATTTGTTCCTACAACGTAGCATTGAAACTAATTGCGTGAAGGTAATTGCTGCACCTCTTAAGAATCTAATGAAAAGTATAAGGAAGTGAGTAATAAAATGTTTAAACTTTCAAGGTGGAGCGTTTAAACACCTGCTGGGATAAAGTAATACCCTAACATAAAATATGAAATATCTCGCGAGCTATCGCGTTTTCAATCGCCATTCCTTTACACTTTTATATGCGGAATAATGAGATGAATTGATTTATGGAAAACAAGGGCATAGTTCAATTTAACCAACTAACACCGAAATTTCAATTTCTTTCCGTAATTTATTGGAAAAAAAATGTGAAATGTGACCATTATTATAGCACTAATACGAGTGCATATTGCATTTTTGATACCCTACAGGCTTTAAGGGGCTACATCTAGTTGGCGGCCAAAAGAAAGGCGTGTTTTTGTGAATTTTTTTTTGGACAAATGATCGCAGGTTTCGAATTGTTTTTTTTTTTCATAGTAAAGGGTATATCTTCGATTGTTTCATAATTTTTTTACTAAAAAAAATTCACAAATGTAGGAGATACAAGGCATTTACCGGACCGCTAGGTTTTCTGGGGTGACCACTGTATCTTCCACCTCACTCGTCTAAAATCAAAAAATCAAATAGATTATGTTTTTGCATCGTATTATCTAGTCCTTAATCGAAGGATTTGAGAAAATATTAATTTTTGAAAAAATGGTCCACGAAAATGTAGTGATTTATTCATCAAAATTTGGACTTTCACGTTCAATCGTCGACCATTTTTTCAAAAATTAATATTTTCCCAAATCCTTCGATTAACCCTAGATAATACGACGCAAAAACATAATCTATTTGATTTTTTGATTTTAGACGAGTGAGGTGAAAGGTACCAGTGGTCACCGCAGAAGACCTTTTTTGAACAGCGGTCCGGGAAATGCATTGTATCTCCTACATTTGTGAATTTTTTTCAATACAAAAATTATGAAACATAGTCGAAGATATACCCTTTACTACTAAAAAAACAATTCGAAACCTGCAGTCATTTTCCCAAAAAAAAAATTCACAAAAAAACACTTTTCATTCGGCCGCCAACTAGATGTAACCTCTTAATGAAGAAAAAAATGTATTGTAAGATAAAATGATGCGAGATAAGTGAAAATCTCATCTTTTTCAAATCTTGACTTAGACCACTTTCGTAATTATGGGCACATATATTCGTATATGTTTTAGGATACCTTTTAACATGAAAGACTTATTGCATATATTTTCATAAGTTAAAGCAATTTGAAAAATATAGTAGGCTTACCATAAAACAAATAATATTAATCATATTACGTGAGTCAATCTATATATTTTTTATAATATATTTATATACCTGCTAATTCTTCTGGATACAATGTTTTTGCATATATTTTTAGCAAATAAATCCCTTTTTTGTTGAGGTATCTTTTTCGCTATGTCGAAAGGCAATTTTGAGCAACGCTTGGGCTCTGCGAAAAATGAATAAAGTAGGATGCGAATGGAATGTTGCCCTGGAAAAAGGGGCAGAAGCAAAAACAAGCCCCTCGTAGGAAAAGTTTCGCTGCAATCGATGTAAAGGATCCTTAAAAGATGTAAATTTATTCGACACGACGACGTCATATTACAGCTATCTGACCGATACATCTGCATGGTTTACGAACTCCTAGCTTGTTTTACACGCGAATGATGCTTAACTTTGCGTAACTAAAAGCTACTAAATCAACAAGGGGTGCGTGTAGGTATAGCTCTTGTCTTGTGAATGTATTTCAACGTTACGCAATAATCATTGGCACGTATAATACGGCGAGGAAGAAGAAAATCCATAAGTTCCCATGGAAATTGATTTTCGAATATTTTTTTTTTTCACGGATATTGCAAATTTCTGTAACAGACGCGTACCATATTTCGAAATTTCGACACCAGGACCAATTGACGACCCACCTATAGAAATAAACTGTACGGACCAAAGGAAGTCTGAAATTTTAAAAAACATTCTTTGGTTTTCTGAGTTCACAATTGCAGTTGAAAACTGGATGAAATTAAAAGGTTTACCAAGTACTGGTTTGACATTTAATTTACGGAAATGAGGTTGGGCCGTTCGAGAAGAAGTTTACCTCTACAAAAAGCACATTTGATGCCCCCCCCCCCCCCCCAAAATCTAATTTATACAAAATGTCCAAAAATCGAAAATGTTTATAATGAGAAACGAATACATTTATTTTTGTCTACTGACATTACTAGAAAAAACTCAAAATTTCCTTCCCATCGACTCAATATAACTACACCCGTTGTTTTCTCTAGGTTTTGAGCGATTTAAGTTCGTCCTGACGTTTTTCGAATTATGCAGTTTGATACCAGAGTGTGATAATAGTTGTAATTGTACGAGAGACAATTAATACGCATATAGTAAATTTCTAATACGTTCCAGTTACGAATTATGGTCATTCGACGCCAGGATTCTAATACTAGGTTCTCGAAGACTTGATTTATTCACTTTCAAATTCACAGGATGGCATTTCTACTGGTTTTGCACGCATTTGATACCCATAACACTTTCTTATTACATTCGCATCCGTATTCTGTATCCATTATTGGCTCTGTCGAAAAATCTTTTCGCCCCAAATCTTGGTAATGAGTAACTTTATGTTGTCTCAGTTCAAATCTTGGTGGGTCCAGAGACAATTGCAATTCTTCCTGGAAATATTGGGCCGTTCGAGATGAAGTTTCGTTTTTTCTAATGACACCTCTAGAGAAATCTCGAAATTTCATTCTAATTGAGTAGCAATTTTTGAAAAAAAAAAAAGCGCCCGTCTCCAACACTGTGTTAAGGAGGCCGGGTTTTATTAACTATACATTATGCCAACGCCAACTATTCATTTTACGGTATAATAAATTATGACAACATCGCCATTTGTTTTTTCGTTATTTGTTGCCTGTTGAAAGAAATCTTTTTGAATAATGCAGATTTTGATCATATTTTTGTACGTATGACGTTTTTCAAAAGTTGTTTATCCGTCACGAAAAAAAATGTCGCCCTCACATTGTATCTGATCGATACATACATTTTTCGCGTATTTTGCATTTTCATTTCATAATAATTAAGGTGTTATTAAATTCTTTAAGTTTGGCACGATGGCTATTGGGTGAGTTCGGATGCGTTCAAGTGATATTTTTATTCTTTTGGCGATATCTAATTTGTCACGTCCGTGCGTCCGTCATGATGTTTATATTTTTGGCGGTGAGTTAATCAATAGAGGAAATTTAATAAAAAAATTAATTCGAGAGTCGGTTGGCAGCCCATCGTATAGAGCTGAGTAATAACACATTCAAAAATTAAGATCACTACTATCACTAACAACCGAGTATTTTGTACCGATCACGTGACTTTTTTTTCTACAATCTGGTTTAGACATGCTGACCATGTATGACGGGTTGCATGTTCAGAATCCGGCCACCATAAAATAAAAAAGCAACTTTCCGTACGGTAACGCCGAGTAACTAAACACTGTTCGAAATCGGTCGAAAGCAAAAGAAAAAGAAGTCGAAAATGAAACTGCACTCGTGTAAGTGGATGCAAACGCAAAGGAGATTCCTTCCAAGGTACATACATGTTTATATGCATAGATGTTCCGTGATTGAAAACATTCAAATAAACGTGGCAAAGCCATAAAACCGTTTTATCTTCACTGCGTTTCAGTTTCATAAACGTTGGATGCGTGTACGTCTGCATCAGAAGAAACACTCACTAACAGACAGGGCGGACAGACAGACAGTCAGCCTGTCCATCCACCCGTTAAGTGTTTTGTTTATGATAACATGAAACCGTTCCGTCATCAGCAGATTTCCTCCTTCCCTTTTCTTTACATTATTTACATTGAACCCTGCATAAAGCCCCGAGCAGTCTCCGATAAAAGACACAATTCGTGTCTTTCCACACGTTCGGTATTACAAAAACAAGTATATTCATAAATTTTCTTGTGTTATTGCAACTACAACATGGCTGGCCAAGTCGAAACATGATAAACTGCGTCGATTCTGATAATACCACCTTCATTTTCTTTGGGGCAATCTTTTTGGGTCGTGTGGAAGAAAATTTTGTTTTCTTCCCCAAAGGATCGAGTATTTTCAGCCAAAGAGTGAAAATTGTATCCGGACCCACCTGAATTTGGACCCAATACAGTTACTCATCACCAACATTTGGGGTGAAAAGAAGCGAAAGAGCCAATAATGGATACGGAACACGAATGCGAAAGTAATAAGAAAGTGCTATGGGTGTTGAATGCGTGCAAGAGAAGCAAAAATGCCATCCTGTGGATTCGGAATAAAGTTCCTGAATGCCTTCGAGAACGCAATTATAGAATTTTGAGGTCAAGTGGTCAAAACTAGAACGTATTAGGAATTTACTACACGCGAATTAATTGTTTCCTGTACAATTATTACCGGTAGAGGAAGTGTGCCTATATTGGACCACTTAAGCAAAATTACCTGTCCCCGGGCCTAAAGTGAAAAACGAAAGGGTAGAAATCAAAGCGATTATGAAAAAACGTACGTTTAATTACAAGTAGAAATGTATGAAGTGCATATAAAGGGAAAAGTCAAAGTTGTATTAAAAGAATAAAAAACATAAGCAACTGAAAATTTCAAAAGTACTTGCCTAAATAGGACCACTATTTTCCTAGATTAGGCAAACCTGCCACTTTTCCCAAAAAAATGTTATTAGAACGATACGATCGAACGAAACTAAATAAAACAATATATGAAATCTTTGAAAAAAATGCGTAGATTGAGGATATAATAATTCAATTTATTTAATTTTAACTAGGAAGGGCCGAGCACTCGGATGAAAGCAGCAGAAATTACAATATCCGCGTAAGGTAAATGTCTCTATTTGTGGCCATGATTCTATTCGTGATCACTCGCGAACTTTTATTACATTAATCAAAAGTTTTAAGTGATTCTACAGGCGGCCCTCGACTTTCGCACATTCTAGTTTCGCACAATTCGCTATTTCGCACGTTTTCAAAAATTAAATTTGCAAGCCTTTGCGGTAGAATGTTCCCTCCGTGGGCTGACATAAAAGAGTCGACGATAAAAGGTTCCTGGAAACAATCATGCCCACAAATGACGAATGATTTTACAAATTTTGAAGAAACACCGGAAACTATCACCAATGAAATAGTTAGTCTCATGAATGAATTTTACTTGGACGTCAACAACGACGATGTTAATGAATTAATTAAAACACCGTTTTTGGTGCATACTTTTTTACATCCCTTTACTTTCAAACATTCAACATTCGCACACACTTTCAGGAACCAATTATGTGCGAAAGTCGAGGGCCCACTGTACTTCGAAAAGAATGTTTATCGTGTTTGGCGATTATTTGGCCACGGTTTGATGTAAAGTTTCAGTGATATTTGAAAAACAAATGTTCTTGAAAATGTGAAAAAAAGGTATTTTTGTCGCCTTCAGTGGCAGATCTGCTGCATAAAAGTCACACGTTGATAGATCTGACGTTTGTCATGATACAATGACCGCTTTGTCGCGTCGTCAAAAATTAATATTGAAAATCAATTTTGCGCAAAGTTATCAGTGGACGATTAATGAGTGTTGTGCTATTCGTGGATTCTGAAAAAAGGTTGGTAATTTTGAATCTATCGGACGGTCACTAATCCATTAAATTATGTTTAAATTTCGAGTAAACAACGGTTTTACCTACAAAAATGATTCATCTTGAGTTGAGTATAATTGTTTCTCTATTTTAATCACTTTAGAAAACTTTTCTTCCTCATTAACTTATGCAAACAGTCTTACATGGTCACAAATAGGGACATTTACCTTACTTCCCTAACAAACAACTGTTGCAGAAGCCGCAATTTCTGAATCGTTACTAGCTTTTGTTTTTCTATATATTATTACAACTAGTTCGCGAACTTATCACGAAAAAAAATTCTAATGTGAATTATTTCCTGGATCTAGGATCGGTCCAGTTTAGGCGCCCTTCCCCTACTACGCTCTGGCATCAAATTGCGTAAGACGAAAAAGGTAAGGACGAACTTTAATCGACTAACCCCAAGCGAAAACACCAACGATTGCAGTTGGAAGAAACGGATCTTATTGTTAGCCCAATTTTTCCAGCAAAAAAGTGAAGATTGCATCTGGACCCACCTGGACTTGGACCCAGATCCAAAGAAATTACTCGCAACCAGAATTTGGGACTAAAAGAAGCGACGGAGCCAATACTGGATACAGAACACGAATGCGAAAGTAACAGGAAAGTGTTACGGGTGTTAAATGCGTGCAAGCCAAGCAAAAATGCCGTCCTGCGGATTCAGAAGCGAATAAACAATGCCTTCGAAATGCGAAAAGAATGAGGAAGAAAGTACGCGTACGTAGTGCGTAGACGTATTGACGTTTCATGTCGATATCAAGGGTCTCGGCTAGCTTGTACTCTACTTGATATCCCCGGAGTATTGTGGCTGCACTCTTAGATTTATCCTGTATACACATAATACACATCGACGTATATGTATATGTATATACATTGTGCGTATGCGTACTTATGTGTACCGACTACCAGTGCACACTTCGCGTATATATTCAATAGAGCCCATGTAACTACGTGTGTAAAATGCATCGGGAAAAAGGGAACAATGACGACCCCTTGGGAATGGTTACATCCCCTAATTAAGATTGGCCTTGTTTCGATTACACTCTCATTTTCGATAATCATTATTTTCATTATTCTCGCTTGACTTCGAGTGTGCATTTACAAATGACGCATTTAAGAGCATTGCTCTTGGAATGGTCATTCTAAGTCGTCGCTTTTCTGTTACTGTACGTTTAGTGCTTAAGGGGTGAGGCCACTCTAGTAGAGGTAAAAAAATAGGTATATTTTGTGATTTTTTTTCAGCAAAACCATGAAATAAATGGGAATTACAAAATAGGGTTATTATTATACACGTAAATGACTATATAAAATTATTTTTTGAAAACGATACATGTAAAAATGGTGACTGTGCAGTATTTTTTCGATGACGCCTTTATTTCTGGAAGGCCGATGGCCGGACCAAGAGCTCCTGTAATTTTTTTAGTTATGATGAGACACCTAAGTTTGTTCGATTATACATAAGAATAGTTATAGAAGTACGTAGGATTTTTTGATATATTGTTTTTTGCCAAAATGGCGCATTTCTAAAACGAAAAATAATAAAACTACCATAAAAAAATGTCAGAAAATTGTTCATAAGAAAACAACTATGCGAAATAATAAAAAAATGCTACGTAGTGCCTTAGAAAATGTTACTTTAGATATACAGTTAAAATTTTAAGTGAATCGGTTGAAATTTTTTTTTGGAGTTGAGAGTCCCGCCGCGCTTATAAAAGGAGCTCGCTGCGGGCCGAGAGTGGTTGCACATACTATTAATTCATAGCTGAAGTATGCATTATATAAGTAAAGCAATACACAAAAATTTATATATAACAAAAATTATAAAAACGCTGTTCAAAGAATATTATAATATGTTAATACTCCTAATTCGAGCGTCGATTGTCTTCACAAAATTATACAAATTTCTCTTTGCCTTTTCATAACCAACGACTGCAAAAACACAGAATCCACCGTTTGGCCATTAGCCTACCGATCGTCAACTTGACAGGTAGTATTTAACAGTGCGAAATACAACATCACTCTAATCACTGATACCAAAAGCATAAATATATGTATAATTAAAATGCGATTTGAGTCTCTACGATAATCCCATATGCTTGACTCTATACAAGTTTGTTGATTTCAGAAAAATCACGACGAATTAATCATGATTTAAGGAGAAATCCATGTACGCAAGTTTCGTACCGAAGTTGGCAAATATTCTTTTACTAGCTCGGCTAACACGCTATGAAATTCGCTACCAGTAGGATTACGTTCTGAGCCACCCCTTACTGCTTTTAAAAACAGTTTTTACCATTATATTGTCTCTGTGAGAAACCAATGATGAACTAATGCGTGTATTTTTGCTCTTTCTTTTGTAATTATTTATTTATTATATACTAGTTTTACCGTTAATCTATCGGTATTATATACTATTTATATCGGGTAACTGTCCCGATTAGTGTGCTACTAAGCAAGGTGCTTTCTTTACAAAGCAAATACCCAGTTCTCTCTGTCACCAATATCATCTGTTCCAAATTTACAACGATTTGAAAAAATTTTGTTTGAACTGGAATTTTAGCCCTTTGCGGTCGGTCTCTCCGTAGCGGGGACATTTTGAAATCGTCGATTTGAACATTATAGAGATTACAAATTTTGTATTTTTACGTATTATAATTAGTATTAAGCACAACTGATTTGTTGTGTTATACAGGTATGATTTATTTACATTACTTTATAGATACGACCTTATCTTTTTAATCTCTATAATGTTCAGATCGACGATTTCAAAATGTCCCTGCTGCGGCGACACCGACCGCAAAGGGTTAAAGAGCAAAAAATATTAATTTTGTATTGAGTCTTGATTATAATTGAAGACGAAATCGTTGTCCCTATTTCTGTGCCCCTCCAATGTTTATTAAATATATTAAGGTTGTCCCAGTTTGCGGGCCTGGACATTTTAGTTGCTGTAAATCACATTAATATTCAATTACAAATCATACCCATTTCTTAACGTTTTCGACCAAAAAGTTCGATGAATTTGTCAAAATCATGATTATGAATTTTAGAAAAATATTAATAGGGTTATAACAATTAAAGAACTCTAAAATATTTTATACCTGTATTAGTAGTTTAATTTTAATAAACATTTTGATAAATTAGTAGTTTAATTTTAATAAACAAAATATTCGGTTTATTATTTTGACTCGTTTTTCTCTATGACTTAATTTAAATATAGAGGCCCATTAATTGGGACAGACACACAAATAGGGACCGTAGATAGTTGCCCCATATATATATTTTTTGAAGAGTTGATCACTATGAACTATTAATTATTTATGTTATAAAAGTTTTTTGTATCGTGTATTCTCTATTTTTGCGTTTTAGGGGACCTGTCCCAAAGCGTTAAATAAATAACTCTAACTCTAACTCTAAGCGTGTATCAACGCGTAGGATAAAGCCAGAAGGAACTTTTGTAAAAATGACAACGAAGAAAAAGTTCACCAGGATGATGATGATGATGATAATGATGATGACGATTATAATGATGATGGAGGTTCACGTAACTTCCTGTTGATCATAGAGCAGCTGGACTTGTAAGAAAATGATGGAAGGTGGTATAGTAAGTAGTGCTATAAGCGTTCGAGACTAGCGGCAAACAGGTCCATCGAAAAAGCGAGCCGAAGGTAGCCAATTTAAGATAATGACCCATTTTCTGCGAGCCGGGTAGAGCGTTACCTTGTTCTTTTACCCTGTCTTCTTTTTTACATCATCATCATCTCTTTCTTTTGCTTCTGCTACCTCTTCTTCGCGTTCCGCTGTCTCTTCTTCTTGACTGCCGAATTATTATCGTGGCGTAATCAAGACATGCTGAAGTAACGCTTTAATGGATACTCATTTATGGTTGTTACACCATAGAATAATATTAGTTTATTATTAATGTCTATTATGTTTTAATAGAAAATCAGAACCCCGTTGTAATACCTTGTGTGTATAGTACATACCATACATGTACTATACATACTACAGTATATACCGTACACTATACATATAATATATCTACCGTGTATCCCGTGGTTGGTAGAAAGAAGGGTTGCATGCACACATACGCGACTATGGTTATTATACGCAGAAATTTCATTTGTGTATTATTAAATCCATGGCTATACACGGCAGAAGCATGGTCACGTTGCCGACAATGCTACGAATTCCCACGGCTCACTGACGTGTTTATTATAATAACGAATTCGTCAGTTAATTTCGAGCCCGCGAGCAATTGCTACTCCACACATGGTAGTTCATTTAAGCGATCATCATGTAGGCGGTGTGCATTATACGCGTATCCGCACAAGTACGGTAATTGCTTCATTATTATGTGTAATTGTTCAATTGGGTCTTCGAAGTTTCATAATAATTATGGCACCGAATCGAAATTGAGAAATCGCCAGAGAAATTCCGATTCGGCAGATTCGATCCGAGAGAAACTCCTGGCCAGATTCGATGGTCATCGTAAAAGAAAGTCGCCAATCACCTAATTTCTGCACCGAAAGAAATAGAGTCACGAATTATTTCTTTTCTAGTTGACTCAACCATGAAAGCAGTTGGAGTGACAATGAGTGTAGTTAAAATTACTAGAAATATAGTTTAGTACACTATTATTTTTTTTGGAATGTATAAGATGGAAGAAAAGTATCAGAAGAATTTTACATTCAGGGAAAACGAATCTCCAAAATATTGAAGATTGTTATAAAAATGATAATTACTTCATAAAACATTTAATTAAATATAAATTAATATAAACAATAGTAAACGTGTGCTCGTAATGTGCAATAATTAAATGTACCGATAAAATAATTGATATCTATGGAAAGTTAATGATTAAATGCAATTCGATAATGAACATTTGCGCTTATTGTTCAATATTTAAATTTCGAAAAGAAATTCGTTTGTTTCAGAAAACTGATTTTAAACTTTTATTATTTTTGTTCATTGAAAAAATATAAAGCAGTTACAAAAAATAATAAATTTAATATAATAAGAGATATCCGTCGAAAGCTAATGATGCAATTTCATTAAGAACATTAGCGGTTATTATTTCACAAGTTATTTTTATGAAGAATCTTATATATCTTAGAAAGTGTCCTATAACATTTTTTTATTTTTGAGCGGAACTTTATTATTTTTCATCCTGAGCGCATGTTTACTATTTTCTTGGAAAATTTTCTGAACCGTTTTTCTTCGTTTAAAATTACAGTAGAATCTCCGTACAAGATACCGTCGAATGCTTTCGTACAAGATACCACGGGTTCCCCTTTGCTAATCCACTACCCCCACTCCTAATGCCTCTTCGCCTCTGAATGTTTGGAGTTGCGTACTCCGTACAAGATACCACGGAAATTAATGAGAAAAAATGAGAATTATTTACACATAACGATTTTTTTTATTTATTATCAATATCAATTTATTATTATCAATATCAATTTATTTATTATTAAATATTTAAGATCACATTTTAATTTTTTTTTTGTTTAAAATTCATAGAGAATTTTCAATGACTCGTAAACGTACTTTTTTATCGGGGAAGTGGCGTTTCCGTGACGCACTGGACTAGTATGTTTAAAATTGATTTACTTACGTGAGATAATTGCACAAACGGTAAAAATAACTTTTCATCTCTCTTTCATTCGTGTCAACAGTGCGGGAACTCCTCGTTTGCGGACTTCTAGTCACGTGACAAAAAAAAGAAGGAAAAGGATATGGAATACAAAGCAACCCACATTATCGGTTTAACTTTAAACTATTTTGCATAGTATCTTATACGAAGGACGTGAGTTCTATTCCTCTCCGGCGTAGCAGGTCGCTGAGTGGGGGAACGGTAATTTTCGGAATCATATTCCCCTCCGGTCCCTTGTGGTATCTTGTACGGAGATTCTACTGTACTCTGTTTCCCTTCAGAGACTCTAGAATTTCCTAGCCTTTTCCAAAACTGAAAGTTTCCTTGAACGATTTTTCAGAAACTTGATAGCCTATCAAAGATGTCTGATATACTTCTATTTGCAGGAAGGTAATAAATGAGGTAATTTATACGGAAAACCTTGGATAGAAATCAGAAAAAAGTACAATAGAAAGACTTCAATTTTCTGAAAAATTCGTCACTTTTAAATTCGATCTAAGAAATTCATAACATCAGGAGAAACAATTGTTAATTTTTTCTAAAATATAGTTGACGCAATATTTAACCACAGCGATATTGAAAATCACTATAAATCTTTTTTCAGAGTATATGAAAGTAATTGGATTAACAATAAATGTTACAGAAATTATTATAAATATGCGGTTGATGGATTACTAGAATTAAAATTAGTATTCTTTCAATGTGCCTGGCGATTCAGTGGCGACCGTAATTATCGTGCAGTCTCTAGTCTCTTTGGGTAAAAGTATTCGAGCATCGATTTTAAACAATAGAAGATTAAGAAAGAAATGCCAGTTTCTTTCCGACGTTGATTGCGAGAAATGTAATTGCGTAAAATAATTGCGTTGAAAGATGCCGATTGCGAGTAAAATAATTGCGTTCCTACCGCAATATTTTCAGTCTGGTGAAGCTAGAAATAGTCTATAATGTAGTAAGATGTAACAAACTTTCAGAAGTATCATATTGCTACTAAATTTTCTCTTAAAACTATAAATTTCAACAGAAAGGTGGAAAAATTTGTCTTTCCATAAAAATGTGTAATTTTCAGGTTCAGATTTTAGAAGTTCTAGTTTTAATAATAACAGCCCGAATTTTAATAAAAAATTTTGGGCTCTAACTTTGAAATTTATTCTCCCAAATTTGTGAATTTCAAGTTTTTAGTGAGTTTTTTTATTGATTACAAATATTGGAAAAATTGGAAAAAAAGAAAAAAACTTGCGAATGTCAAAATTATCAACTTCAAGACTTCAAAATTCAACTTCAACAATTAATCTCTAAAAATAAAAAAGGTTTCAAATTTTTTCAGAATATCTTATCCTCAAGCTTCCTGGTCTTCATTTTGCACCTTATTAATTTCAAAATTATTTTTATCTCAAAATTTCAATAAAAACTGTAAATTCCTCCAGGAAAATACCAAAACTTCCATAAAAGCGACTAAAGAAAATAAAATCTATTGGTTTCCATAATTCTTCTACTGAGATCATCTGAAAACAGTATAAAATTGCTGGGTTTTAATGGATGTCATGTATAGGTTCCATAGAACTATGGAATTCCATTAAATGTGCTTTCCACGAGTGTCAGGAATTTCTTCCAGTTTCCTGTACAATCTTTGAAACATAAATTGAGTCCCAAAAATGTACAAAATCGTCTCGCTAAAGATTCCCTTCGGAAGGTATGAAATCTCACGGAGTCCTCTGAAATACTTGTGTTTCCACGTGGGCAATAAATTCGGAAATTCCTGCGTGCAAACAATGGAAACCTTGAATAGAAATCAGAGCAATGTAATCCATGCTAATGTAAGTTGTAAAGGTACCATTAACCGTCGTATGGCCCCAGTGTATTGCATTTTATATACGGTTTGAATTTATACTTTTTTTCGAGTCTTGTAACTAACATACTCCGGACATACGAGGCATGTACAACTGTCTTGATAAATTATGTGAAACTGATAAGAGTAGTTTTATATTACTAATTTTATTTCGAAATATCGAAGACGTTATAAGCGGACGGCAATTTCTTCCTTCTTTTCTTACTCATTTTTACGGGTAATTTAAAAGAATAATAAAAGTTTATAACATCAATGTTGCTTATTGATGATTTTAAATGCCGCATTATTCGATAGAAAGTTCCCGTTGTATGTGGCTTTGTAAATAATCCATTTATAACGTACACGTGTGTGTGTGTGTGTGTGTGTGTGTGTGTGTGTGTGTGTGTTGTAAATGGGTTATTTAAAAAAAAATGTGTAAGCGCGAGTGTGTATTAAGGTACAGAAAATTCTTGATAGTAGCCATTTTTTTCGATAAAACTCATGAATGTCAAGTTATACGGACGGTGATAATTACAAAGTCAATACTGCCTTTCGTATTGGCACGAAAATAAAAACTTACCTATATGTCTTTTTTGGTAAACATTATTCCAGTGCTTGGCGCTTCATTTGTTTGTTCTTGGAACTTCAATTGTTTTAGTAGCAAATACGAGAGTTATGCAGAAAAACGAGTTTCGTTTTTGAAAAACTTCAATATTGAAGTGCCAACAAATAATTTATTGTTGTAGAGTAAACCAACCAGTGAAGGATCGAATTGTTGAGTTTTAAGTTAAAACTAAAATGATTCAACTATAATCTGAAGTCTTCAGATTATAGTTGAATCAATTTATTTTTTAATAATTAAACAACTATTGCAACTACGTGGAGAATTTATTTTTGTTTACAAATTTGTAAAAATAGTTACTTCTTATTTTTATTTTTATTTGTCTCAATAATTTCAGTTTTACAGCCACAAACTTGATAAAATAGTTACTTCTTGTTATCGCAATTACAGTAGATTCTCCGTACAAGATACTGCAAGAGACTAGAGGAGAATATGATTCCGAAAATTACCGTTCCCCCACTCAGCGGCCTGCTAAGCCGGAGAGGAATAGAACTCACGTCCTTCCTATAAGATACCATGCAAAATAGTTTAAAGTTAAACCGATAATGTAGGTTGTTTTGTATTCCATATCCTCTTCCTTCTTTTTTTGTCACGCGACTAGAAGTCCGCAAACGAGGAGTTCTCGCAGCGTTGACAAGAAAGAAAGAGAGAAGAAAAGTTATTTTTACCGTTTGTGCAATTATCTCACGTAAGTAAATCAATTTTAAACATACTAGTCCAGTGCGTCACGGAAACGCCACTTCCCCGACAAAAAACTACGTTTATGAGTCCTTGAAAATTCTCTAGGAATTTTAAACCAACAAAAAATTAAAATGTTATCTTAAATAATTAATGATTTATGATAATAAATTTAAAAAATCGTTATGTGTAAATAATTCTCATTTTTTCTCATTTATTTCCGTGGTATCTTGTACGGAGTACGCAACTCCAAACATTCAGAGGCATTAGGAGTGGGGGTAGTGGATAAGCGAAGGGGAACCCGAGGTATCTTGTACGAAAGCATTCGACGGTATCCTGTACGGAGAATCTACTGTACTTATAAATTAACTATAAAGTGCAACATGTGTGAAAACCCAAAAAATGACCGAAGAGTTCCTTTGAATGGAATAAGAATATTATTTATTACCATTTGTTTATCACACTTACACGAAAATATGTAAGATTGAACTTGTAAATAAACTAAATTTATAAACGTTTGCTCATTTCAAAGCTTATAATTTAAATTTGTTTATGCAATGGTCATTCACTGGCACGCGGCCAATTATTAGATGGTTTACCCTACGTGCCTTTAAAACAATTATTTTGGGGAAAATATAGCACTTTAATAACAATCTACCGATACACCGAGAAACTGGGAATCCCTGAATCAAAAAACGGGGCTTTTCAACTAAAGACGTCGCGTCTATTTTAAGAATACCTTATTAAAACGCTAAACCATTTATTTTGGCTAATGAAGTTTCTTGGAATTAATAAAAGTCTTTCTTTTTCGTAAAATAACCAATGGCTCATTTGCATATATCTCGGGAAATGATCGAATTCATTCGATCAAGGGAATTCATTTCATCCAATCAATGGGTAAATTGCAGAACAAATGAAAGAATTATACGATTAATTAAAGCGTTAGTTGCATAATAAAATTCACATATTCAAATCAATCCCATCATTTTATAAGATATACGCAGATAAACCTTTCCTTGCCATCAAACATAATTTTTCTGATTCTAAGAAACTTTTATGAACACGAATAAATTACTCGATCAAGACGTTTATTCGTTGCCCGCGGTATGTACGAATTTTCAAGCATAAATTAAAAGAAAATCACATCAAATCGTATTTTTTCCCTTTGTAACGAGATGAAAGACGTGAATTTCAATAAATTGTAACAGGTTTCACTCCGATTATGTTGAAAAATGTTGATTTCGCGGGAAACTGCGCATTTCTCGCAACTCTACCGGAAAGCATAACGATTTTAATTAAGAAAACTGGATTATTTAATTCGAATATTTAGTGCTAGTTTTAAAGCCGTTGATTGACAAAAAAAATACTTGCCTTCATAAGACACAAAAAAAATTTTTCTCGGGACACCAAATAATTTATTTCCCGATATCTTATAAAACTTTCAATTTTATCGATTCGATAAAAATTGAAAAGGAGTCGGATAACCCTTTCATTTGTTCAAAATCATATTTGTGGTCTCTAAATTTTTGTCTCATCCCCTAAGCATTGTCATTGTTATTGTATCGTTACTGCGTTACTTTGTTACTACAGCGTTTATAACTTTTTTGCCCAATTTTCGTACTGAATATAATGAAAATGATGTACATTGATCATTATCACAACAACTTTGTATGGAAAAGATATTGCTATTTCACAAATTATTGAATTTTTGCATTCATATTTTTCTATCTGTTTACCTGCTGCATGTACAGTCGATTCTCCGTATAAGATACCACGGGCATGCGGTCAATTACTAGACAGTTTAATTTTTAAAATTTTCCTAATTCAATTTTTTTTAAGTATAATAGTTGACAATCATTAGATCTTTTGGGTTCCGTTGAATTTGTATAAAAACTATTGAAAAACTATTATTTAAGAGAGGCTTTATTGCGGCATTTGTACGAAATTACTCATTCCTGTCGAAAAATTTTCTTTGTTTTTGTTCATTTTTAGAAAATTTGAATTGGTCCTAAGAAAATTCTGTATTTCTTCCATTTCATCTCAAAATTAGCCTGTTCTTGTCCACGTTGGAAACTTACACGCAGCTCGTTGCAATTCGAGTAGTTATTGAAATCTTCGCGTCATTGGGAAACAAGGATGCTTTTCTCTTCGAGTAACATTATCCCGCACTCGAAGATGATCCTTTCAAGCACCATTCCGTTTATTTCGCTTTTCTTGTCCTCCCCGTCTAATCTCGCGCCAGTAACGAACGGCGGGTGAGGACAAGGCGCATAAGTGTAAGTATGTACAATTTATCGAGTAAACTTGAAAAAGAGCGTCGTCGTAATAGTCGTCTGAGTTTCTTTAGTGGCCCGTTAATTTTCGTTGCACGTGTCCTGACGCTTTGATCGCACGAGGAGTATGCTAATTGCTCCTTCGACGCCCACACATGTAAGAGCGCTCACGATGTCGACTTTATGTTATTCATAGTGCAATTTTATCTTACATGTAAGAGTCATCGTTCATGCAAACATTTACTTTTCAAGGTCTTTTTTCCATCCCTAGAGAAAAAAAATAGATATCGTTGGTGTATTCATACTCCTACGGTTCTTTTCAATCTTAATTTCTTGTTTGTTTCTTCACGAGAAAACTTCTACGTCTCCTTCCCTTCTATCGTTACGAAAATATGTCGCCGCCAAGGACTGGTCCAGGTTTCTGACGTTCTTGCGAGTTTGGCTCATGCTACTGGATATTTAACTAACATCAATTGTGCCCATAATTATGAAAGTGGTCAAACTCATATTTTTTTATGTTGATAAATTTAAGGGGTTACATCTAGTTGTGTTTTTCATCTAGCGTGTTTTTGTGAATTTTTTTTGGGAAAATGATTGCAGGTTTAGTACGGTTTTTTTTTTTCATAGTAAAGGTTATATCTTCGACTATGTTTCATAATTTGTTTATTGAAAAAAATTCATAAACGTAGGAGATACCATGCATTTCCCGGACCGCTTTTCAAAAAAGGTCTTCTGCGATGACCACGGTATCTTCCACCTCCCTCGTCTAAAATCAAAAAATCAAATAGATTATGTTTTTGCATTGTATTATCTAGTCCTTAATCGAAGGATTTGAGAAAATATTAATTTTTGAAAAAATGGTCGACGATTGAACGTGAAAGTCCAAATTTTGATGAATAGATCACTTCATTCTCGTCGACCATTTTTTCAAAAATTAATATTTTCTCAAATCCTTCGATTAAGGACTAGATAATACGATGCAAAAACATAATCTATTTGATTTTTTGATTTTAGACGAGTGAGGTGGAAGATACAGTGGTCACCGCAAAAAACCTAAGGGTCCGGGAAATGCATTGTATCTCCTACATTTGTAAATTTTTTTCAATAAAAAAATTATGAAATATAGTCGAAGATATACCCCTAACTATAAAAAAAACAGTTCGAAACCTGCAATCATTTTCCGAAAAAAAAAATTCACATAAACACGCCTTTTTTCGACCGCCAGCTAGATGTAACCCCTTAAAGGATTTGTTTTAAATAAAATAAAAAATGTTTTTACATTCTGCAACATTGGAAGTTGGAGTTTCATTGGTCTTGATTAACGAAGGAAAAAAATGTATTGCAAGATAAAATTATGCGACATAACTGAAAATCACGTCTTTTTCAAATCTTGACTTAGACCACTTTCATAATTATGGGCACAATTATATAATGTTAATTAACTACCGATAACTAACTTCTATAATTAACAATTGATCGTATTGAACAGTTTATTAACATTAACGCTATACCTACCGCGCTAATTATACGTAATTATAATTTCAAAACCGAAAATATAATTATAATTAAGATTAAAATTATATTTCCGGTTTTATTTTTTATAATAATTATATTTTATAATTATAAATAGAATTAGAAATAAAATATAATTAAATTAGATTTTCTTAATTAATACCAAATTTCTTACAGATGCATAATTGCTCTACTAAGCACCTCCCGTTTGTGGATTTCAAAAAAAGATAAAATAAAACTACGAAAAAAATTCTAAATTAAAATTCTAAAAGGTGTCTTGACACCTTTGGTAGAAATAGTGTTAATGTTAATTAACAATCCAATACCATGAGTCAAATTGTATACATATTAGTTATAGATAGTAAGTAATTTGTGAAATAATTAAATAACGCTGTATAATTGTTAATAATATCGTATATATCTTTCTAAATTTGCAGTTGAAAAAATTGGGATTGCTATAACGAGGAATCGTCGAAATAATAAAAATTGTTATAAAAAATAATAAACACACGCTCGCAACGTAAGATATTGAAATTAACTTGAGAAATAGTAGATGTTCATAAATAGCTAACAGTTGATTTCAAGTTTATAGCAAACGTTTGTGTTTCTTATTTTATGTATCTACTACTTCTGTAGAAATAGTAGAAACATAAAATGAAAATTAAATTTTAGAAATTTTCCTTTAGGTGTTATTACTTTTTTTACATAATTTAATGTAAAAAAAGTAATGGATCTTTTCTATAGCAATTTGTTGTTTCTTCCTCTACGAGAGAAATTCTACATCTTCCTCCCTTCCATCATTACGAAAATATGTCGCGGCCAAGGACTGGTCCAGGTTTGATAGTTTGGGTCATGGTATTGGATGGTCATAAATTTATACGCTTGCATTCGAAAAGAATTGGAACCACTGCCCTGTGGAAAAAAAAGTCGTCCGAAAAATAAGAATTTCTATAAAAAGGTAATGTAATGATTTCGGTTAAAGAAATATTAAATTGGGATATATTAAACTAATTCCTAAAATATAATATTAGCCGGAAAGATGCATTGACGGCGTAAAATAATGCAATTAGTTAAAGAAATAGTGAACATTCATAAAAAGCTAATAAATGGTTCTAATTTTATAACAAATTTATTATTTGATATATTAGTCTTGTAAAGAAATTTTCTTTCAACTTTGTATAAATTTTATCCCATAAAGTAACATGGAAAAAAACGAAACGACTTTCCAGAAGAGCCAAAAATATGAGATTTCTTATCAAAATTTCTAATTTTTTCAGAAAAAATGTGGGAAATTCTACTTTTTAAAAAAAATTTCTTATTTTTATGTTAGATTTCAACAATGCATAGTTCTGAGAGAATAAATTTTCCATGCTCCTTATTTTTGCATAGCAGGTACCATTTCTATGAAAAACAAAATAAAATTTGTCAAGAAAATAGAAAAAGTCCTATTTTTTGTTTAAATTAGCAATTTTAAGATACGAATTACAAAATTTAAATCTTTCTAAAGACAAATCTTCTTCAATTTTGAGATTTTTTGTGTATCTAAATTTCCAGTTAATTATTGTAAAACTTCTCTTTCCAAAATATTCTCATACCAAACCAACATTAAACAAAATTTTAACTAACTTTTCCAAATTATCGTCACACACGTTAGTTCCTCGTATATCCAGAAAGTCACGACCAAACTTACCATCTTCTCATTCCCGTATTTGCTCCAACTTTACCCGAAATATCAAACATAGTATCAATTACCATTTCCTTCCCCGATAGCACAGTCTGTTCGACAAAACATCTCCACCAATCGTTGGCCATTTTTTGGAGGTTGATTTTTACCTTAACCGGCTAAGGAAAATTGGAAGTTACCGGGGAATATCGACGCGAGATAGAGTGAACCGTATATGAAAACACGGTCCATTGAGCTCCGAGAAAGTCTGATTAGGTTTTTCCTCTTCTGCACTTGTGCTATTTTTTGAAGGGGGTGAGGGGGTTGTAGAGGGAGATGAGGCTTCTTATTGGAAAACTTTCGTAGTATACTTAGAATAGCACAGCGGAAAGCAAGTCAACGGGAGAAATTCCATCTCCACGAAAAATGCTGTTCAATTTGCCGGAAAATTCTTTATACGGTATACAAACGTTTCTTTTTGTCCTTTCTGCGTCTCTTGGGCTTATCCTTTTGTCTTTCGGCTCCTTCAATTACCTTACACCTTACCCTTGATCTCGTGTACCGATGCTCGCTTTACTTATATCCGCTTATGTACAGGATACGTCAGGGTATCATCCTCGATGCCCAAAGCGAGTGGCTTAAGAAGACGAGAATTGGTAGGTAGTTATTTAAGAGGATTTCAGGAAATCTTCTTAAAATCTCTGACCCTTTTTCTCGATACATTTTTTTTTCTATATTTTCTTTTATATTCAATATTTTGTACATTAGAGTGTTATGTAATTTGTCTAAGCCCTGTGGTTAATAGGGAGTTATAACGTTTCCAAAGTAAATCACTGATTATGAACTAATTGTAGACTAAAATAATTGTAAATAAATCATCTATGAATAATTTGAAACTCGTTTAAGGGGTTACACCATTGTAAATTTTTCATAAAATCGATTTTTCGATTATTGGTTTAAAAGTTCCTTTGAACCTTTTGGAATATGTAGCAAAAAGTTTATTACCTGAAACAATTTTTTTTCATTGTAATTTCGAGCCTTCTCCAAGCATTTTTTAATGTCTATAACACATTTCAAAATTTTAAACGTGTTTTTCTCGGAACACGATTTTTCAAAACGGCACGCAGCATAACATCAACAATTTTCATTCCTTTCATTCCAAATTTTTACAATATCCTTAAAACGATATTTTGAAGAGAAATACGTAGGGGATTTTGGATATGTTAATTTAAACATAAGTTATTAACAAAAGATTACCTCTTTTTTTGTTGAAAATGTAATGTTTTCATTCAAATACTGGCCAATCACACAAATTTCAATATTTTTAAAATCTCCTACGTATTTCTCTCACTATAAATATATAGAATAAGTGATTTCTTATTCTTTTTTCTAGATGCAAATTTGCATCAGCTACCCTGCGTGCCGCAGAGTGCTTCAAATTCAATAAGTCTCGGAAGAATGGCTCGAATTACGCCATTTTGTAATGTTTGTCGATCATAATTTTTTGTTTAATAGTTAAATATATGCTTAATCACCTCATCAAATTTTATTAGTCTATTACTATTCCTTCCATCCAAAAAAATTGACAAAAAAGCACTTTTTTCTAGGCTGTTACAGTGGTATAACCCCTTAAATCACTAGAATTCTGTTTTATTTCGTAACGTGACCTACCTGAAGTTACCACATGTTCGATAAATGATTAACCATAAATTAAGGGGAGAGGGTCAAGTAAACAACCGTTTTGTCTCGAATTATTATTGAAGAGTGCGTAATATAGATTTATTTAAAACTAATTACTTGTTATTTTGTAGCATCTAAACAATCTATATAAATTTTTTCATGGAAAAATATTCATAGATTACTGAACAGCAGCTGCTTGAAATTGGCTTCTCGAAAATGCGCTGTGCAACGCACGGATCGCCCTAATTATCTGAAATCAAAGATCCATAAATTTTTCGTTAAAATATAGTAATACGCTTTGCATGAACCCATTTGAAACAAAAAAAATTAAAAATTCCACGCCACGTTAAATAAGAAGTCGCAGAATCTTGTTGTAAAAAAATGATTAAAAACATTGTTTATTTCAATTTTTATAAAAACCTTTAGGTTGATGCAAAGGAGAATAGTTTAGGAAATATTTTGTGCAAAATTTCATAGCGATTGGCTGAGAAATCTCTAAGCTATATTGCACGGCGCGCGAAATTTTGCGTTTCGAGAAAAATGCGTTCAAAGTGTATATCTGCGCTCCGTACCAAAATAAGCGCATCACTTTGACGACTCTGTAGGTACACTTAGACTTAGAATTTTTAACTGAAATAGTCGGAGCACATTCTCCAGATGGTAAACTAATTTTCTAAACAAAAAAAAAAGGTCAAAATTTTTAATTTTACTTGACCCTCCCCCCTTAAGTGTAAATAACTAAATTATAAATAACTCGAAACTCGTTGAAATCACTAGAATACTTTTTTATTCCCTAACACGCCCTATCTGAAGTTATAACGTATGTAAAATAATCAATTAATTATAAATTGAATGTAAATAATAAATTGATTATAAATAATTCGAAAGCTATCAAAGTCGCTACAATTCCGTTCTATTCGTTCTGTAACGAAGGAAACAACACCTTTGTAACGTGTAAAAACCTACTGTAACATGGTGAATTTAATTTTAAAACATTTAAGTTACAACTATGTAATAAAATTTGCTTTTTACGTCACGAAAGATGCTGTAAGTTATTGTTAGTAAGATTTTCTCTCTACTCACGTCAGTCGAAGTCAACTACAACGTAATAACATTTAATTTCCACACCATAAAAGTTATTGTTACATAGTTTATTTCATTTTCCTGCGTTAGTTTACTTCGGTCGTTCTGACGTGGTAAAATTATTTCTTATTGTTGTTGTTGTTATTATTATTATTAACATTTAGCAGGCCGTAAAAATTACGGGGTAATAGAAGAAATTTAATAAAAAATGAAGAATCATAATAAATTGAAATATACGTATAGAAATAGATGCCTAACAGTATTAATAACAATTTATTTATAAAATACTATAAAAATATTAATAATGCCATGAGCAAAAAAATTTAGAATGAAAGAATGGGGTAGTAAAAAATAAAGATTGGCGTTGAAACATAATAAGAATATGGAATTTATTTAACAGCTGAATTAATAATGAATAATGTGCTTTCTCGCACCATGCAAGATAATATGCAAGGTAGTAAATTTTGTTTCTTATTCAGTCAAAGTCGCTATAATTTTGTGAAATATAGTTTTTACGCTAGAAAGTTACTATTGCACAACGAATTCTATGGACTAATGTTAATTGAGTCGCTGCAACGTAATAAAATTCGTTTTGCATACCATGAAAGTCACTATAACGTAGCAAGATTGACTGACTGTCCGCGCTGTAACAGTTAGTTGCTACATAGTAAAATTTACTTTCCACACTCCGTGGACGTCTGTAATATAATACAATCCTTCTCTTACGCTGTAAAACTTGTTGTAAAGTGATACAACTTGTTATCTATGTCGGAGGAACTGTCGTGGTACAGCAAATGCTGCTTCTTGCATAATAAAATTCGCCATAACCTTGTGTTTACGTATCATCGTTAAACGTTTGTTCTGTCGTTGTCTTATCGGTGTATTAATACATCAGTAAATTATAATAAGCTTAATAAATTTTTGGGCTTTAAGCAGAAATTGTCTGAGAATTCAATATTTCGAAGCTGAAAAAATGGAGTCGGAGATCTCTCGGAAAAGTACACCATCTATTTTTTCGAAATTGAAAACTCTTCGATTCCAAGTGGAAAATTACTAAAAAGTAGATTTTCAATTTTTTGGCTGTAGGAATTTGTAATTTTGAAAGAATTTTTGGAAGGATTGTGAAATTTAACACTATATCTACCAAAGGTGTCAAAAGACATCTTTTAGAATTTTAATTTAGAATTATTTTCGAGGTTTGAATCCACAAATGGGAGGTGTTTAGTGGAGCAATAATGCGTCTGTAAAAAATTTGGTATTAATTAAGAAAATCTATTTTAGTTATAATTCTGCATTTTTGGTTTTGGATTTTCGATTACGTATCATTAGGGCGGTTGAAATAGTGTTAATAAATATAAATATGGAGTTTCTTGTTGAAAACTTAAATATTTCGAAAAAATTCGAATCTCTCTTCTTCTCCAGAAATACTAAACTCTAGGACTCAAGAATTTTGAAACCTTAGCATCTGAAAATTTCGTTTTCCTTTTCAATCAGCGATAAAATATGTCTCTTTTTCGGAGAACGACAGGGAAAAAATGCTCTGCATTTCAACTATGTTTGCCTAATTGAAGAAAATAAAATTCACTTTTTTTAAAAAATGAAACTCAATATCAATAACGATTCGTTGAACATTTCGCAGATTCGTTTAAGGGGCTAGGCCACTGTAGGATTTTCGAAAAATCGATCTTTTTGGTCTTAAATGGTCCCTTGGTATCTCAAAAATGATGTCCCAAAAGATTATGGTCGAGACAAATCTCAAAGTACTCGATTTTCGAATTTTAGTACACGGCTTTAGCCGCCTGGTCCGCAGCGAGCTACTACTCAAAACTTCAAACGCGTTTATCTCGAAACTACAATTTTCAAAATTGCCGGAAACAGAACTCAGATATTTTTCAATCGATTAACTTGAAATTTTAAATATATTTATAAAATTACATTACCCATAAAAGTACATATTACTTTTTTTATATTGCATAGTTCATTTGTTATTAATAATTTTCTGACGATTTTTTTTTGGCAATTTTTTTCAGAAGTGCGCCATTTTGTCAAAAATCAATATATCGAAAAAGTGATATGTACTTTCATGGCTGCTCTAATATATAATCGAAAAAAAGTAACTGATTTATTATAATTAAAAAATTACAGGCGGTGCCTTTCCGGCAGGTTGGCCTGGACAAACGGAGGCGTCTTCGCAAAAACGCAGCACAGCCGCCATTTTGAACATAATTGCTTCAAAAAAATTAGTGTATACAGTCGATGATATGTAGAATAAACGTCCTTTTTCGTAAACGAGATTTATTTTATAGTTTGTCTAAAAAAAATTCCCAAAAAGGGCCGATTTTTTCGGCCTCTAGAGTGGCCTAACCCCTTAAGGAACTTTTCATCAGTTTAGAAACAAATGAAGGTAGAATACTGTCATTTTTTAATAACCCGTGATAATTTTGTTCTTGAATCAATAGTATGTTTTTCTGTGCAGGAAAAACGGCCCAATAATCACATGCCAGTAAGTAGGTAACCGTTACACAAGTAAATGTGAATTATAAGCTTTGAAATGAGTCAGTATTTAAAACTGATTTATTTAGAATTAAAATCTGGTTTATTTAGAATTTGAATTTTCCATATTTTCTTACAAGTACGACAAACAATTAATATTCTTATTGAATATAAGAATATTCATTAATATTCTTTTTGAAAATGTTCCACAAATATTCGGTCATCTATTGGGTTTTTACACAGGTTGCACTTTATAATGAATTTGAAAATAATCGCGGTAGCAAAAAGCAACTATCTTTAGAAATATTTAAACAAAAATGAATCCCCCAAGCAGTTTCAATGGTCGTTTTATTATTATAAACGAATTTATTCAAATATAATCCCAAACGTAGGTAAACTCAACAATTCGGTCATTCACTAGCTGGCTTACTCTACTCATTGTTTAGAATTAATTCCATCATAACTAAATTCAGTCTTAAAGGGTCATTAAATTGTCCAATAAGAAGATAAAATTGTCACAACATGTCTAAAAATATTTTAGAAAAATGAATGACAATGTGTCGAAAATTAACGGTTGTAAAAGCTAAAGTTGTAGCTAATAAAAACTTTAGTATACGGTCAAGCGGGATTATCGTAACAGTATATTGAAATGGCAAATCTCATATTTGAATAACATCCGAAGCGGAAAGTACAATATGTTAAAAGTTTAGCCCACGCTATTTCAAATATGGGATTTGATCCTTGTTCGTATTGCGAAATCCATCCCGGATTGTTGTCATACTCGAGTATGTCCTCGAGGCGCCAAAGAAGTAGAGGAAAATGCGAAATTGTCTCTAATGTCTTTTACCAAAATAGATAAAGAATAGATAAAATATCTTTGGTTAATAGATAAAGAATAAATAAAAATTTCGATGTACCCTCGGTGCAATTTAAAAAATGTCAAAAATCCAGTTAAAATGTTCGTCGATTCAATACCTGTACCAGTCTGTGTCCGGGTGGTCCAGAATTTAGCCATTACGAATTTCTACTGAAAAGGTCCGGCGACAGGAAGTATTATCAACGAACGTATCCAGACTTATGCCATACTACAATTTCTCGCTTGGGGTCATGGTCTTACACGGAAGGTACACTTTCCCTGTAAACTTTTCTCGCTACATAAACTCCTCGTAACTAGAAGCTCACACTTCAGATTCAACTTTTCGCGAGTGAAAAATTGAGTTTTGCAAATTTTGTTTACACGTTTTTCTACAAAATGGTTTTGCTTTTTTTTGTTAAGCTTTTTCAATAAAATCAGAAGCAAATATAAATTTGTTTTTGAGAAATTCGAAATTTTATTGAATGTAATCGAAGCATACTTATTGAACAATGTTTATTGATTCATTACATATGAAATTTGTAATATAGTGTACGAGTGTAGTGCGTTAATCGAATGAAAATTGTTTCGTAATCTTTTGCAATAAAATATATTTATTACAAAAGATTACGAAAAAGTTTTGTGAAAAATTTTATTTGCCAAGGTGTATTTTATTTGCACAAATTCAATCTTTAGTTCAGGTCATTTTCATTATCTTAATCTTTAATTCAGGTCATTCAGCACATTTTCATTACAAAAGCTTAAAATAAAATCTTGTAGAGAAACTTAATTTTCAAAGGTTCTTATTTCACTTGCAAAAGGTTGAAGTGCATTTACGAAAGGGTGAATTTCATTTGCAAAATATCAGTTTGCAAAAGGTTACATTTGAAATGAAAAAAATTGTATAGGGTAAACTGTCCAGCAATTGACCGCATGCCGGTCAATTACTGAACAGTTGATTCCCCGTTCAATTCAGTTGATTCCACGTTCAGTTGAATCCCCAATTACTGGACCATTGATTCCCGATTCAATTTCAATCCTCGTCAAAACTCTTCTAGAATCTTTTCTTCAATGTAACTTTTCATGATCTATCGGAAATCCTTTTACAACCTGCTGCCCGACCACGCAATTGTTCATAAAATTGTCAATCGTGAAGTTGCAAATGAAAGTTTCTCGAAGCGTGAGCGGATCTTCGCGGTGATATATTATAACATGTAGTACCTCACCCAGTTGCCGCTGTTACATGTTACGTTAACACTATTTCTGTCAAAAGTGTCCAAAGACACCTTCTAGAATTTTAATTTCGAATTATTTTCGCGGTGTAATTTAATCTTTTTTTGAAAACCACAAACGGGGGGTGCTTAGAAGAACAATTACGCATCTGTAAAAAATTTGGTATCAATTAAGAAAATCTATTTTAATTAATTATGGATTTTTGATTAGGTATAAGTAGCGCGGTAGAAATAGTGTTAAATAGGAACTCAAGAACCCACCGGGGTTCCTCGGTACCCCAGCCTTGTTCTGTTCCAATTTAAAAAACTTTCTGGTACGATAAATTGTACTTTGTATTGCAGAAATAGTGTTACTAGTTGCAGTCTCAATAGATATAACAAAAAAATGACTACAAATATACAATTGATGCCATATTCAGTTTGTTCCTCTTCAAAACTCTTCTAAAGTCCTTTCCTCAAAGTAAACTTTCCCGATCTGCCGGAACTCCTTTTACAAGCCGATGCTCGACCACGCAATCGTTCGTAAAATCGTCAATCGTGAAATTGCAGATGAAAGTTTCTCGAAGCGTGAGCGGATCCTCGCGGTGATACAACGTGTAACACACGCGGTTGGCGCTGTGGCTTGTGCTTGCTCGTAAGCGTGAATATTTTTACACGATTGTTCGTCATCGAGGATTTATAAAGGAAGCGTGTTTTAATTAAATCTTAATAGAATTCACACGTAACCGTAAATAGTGGAGAGTATCGACATAAAGATGAAGACTGGTGACTGGTGTGTGGTATACATTTCGTGTTATGTACGCTGTTAGCACCGTTAAACTCCTAGCCTTTAGTGTTTGGTATATAGAGAGGAGGCCTTTGAGTTGTGCCGCAAGACCACGAGGTCCAATAAAGCGCGTTCACCATAAAAACCTTTCCTCGTGCTGGCCGTAGCTGCAACGCGGCTTTCTACGTGGGAGTGAGCGTGTTATACTCTCCTCACATAACACCGTTTACTCATTCTTCACATACTCACCCACTCTCTCTCTCTCTCTCTCTCCTTCTCTCTTTCTCTCCCTCTTCACTTTGCGTTGCATCCGCGCTTTTAAAAATAAATAATCCACGAATTCTTATGAATCCCCAAAAATATCATTTTTAAGGCTCATGAAAAATAAAGATGATACTATAACATCCCACAGATCAAAGAACCCAAGGAACGACGCGCATCTTCTCACTCTGTTTCTCCCCGAATCGCTGCAGCTTCTTCTGTTATTTTTTTCACAACGGAAATTTCTAAACAATCCTTCCAAGTTCTTTATAAATGTCGGAGCGAAGGCCCGGGACGAACAGATGACGACTCTCCGAGAGTTATGGGGTTCCGAAGCTCGGGTTAGCCCGTCACAAGAATCGCGATTCATAGAGTTCCGGAGCTGAAAAGTTTCCCCATGAGAAGAAGTAAATCGGTTTATGGCGAAAGATTTCAAAAATATCATTGAATCTCGTTTCCAATGCGCTATTATTTGCTGGATGATTTTTTTCTGAGTGGGGTACACTCACCCCTTGTGGAAAGAAGTATATTTTAGGATGTCCCAAAAGTTTCCATTGCGGTCTGCATCTATTGGGTATGTAGGTATTACTTTCTAACAAAGGAAAAGAAAGTTTTGGGATAACCTGAAATATTGAAATCTATT
This sequence comes from Gasteruption jaculator, assembly GCA_949825005.1. NCBI lineage: Eukaryota > Metazoa > Arthropoda > Insecta > Hymenoptera > Gasteruptiidae > Gasteruption > Gasteruption jaculator. Next base: position 3,141,268 of record OX463765.1, on the reverse strand, counting down.
TTTATTTTATAGATAAATAGATGGATGGATAGATATATATAGATTGATAGAGAGATAGATAGATAGATAGATAAATGAATGGATGGATTTATTTATAACCTGGAAATCTGTAGGCCATTAATTGGAATAACAATTGCAAAATAAATATATAGAAATTTATAGGGTGAATATTTAACCCATTCCCGCCACAATTCCAAAATATTTAAAAAAAATTAAATTAACTGTATAATGATATTCATAATAACCAGCTGGAACTATTTTTGCCATAATTGTTGTTGTTTTTATTTAAATATAAAAATTGTATTTAAAATTAGAATTTAAAAGTTTTATTTCGAAATAAAAATTAAAGCCCGTCCCATTTTTGGGACATTGGCGGAATGTGCTATTAATGGGTACTAAAAATGGGAAATTGGCGGGTATTGGGTTAAACAGGAATAACAGGTGGAGCGGATAATAAGTAATAAACAGGTAGCAATAAGCAAAAGTTCAAACAAAGAAAAATTGTTCAAAAAATTTTGTTAGTTTTAGTACCAAGTAATAACTACAAAATGACTGCAGATCGCAAAAAATCTTTTGGGACAACCTAATATTTTGGGATGTACGCGGTTATATTCTATTATAGACAAGTATATGTGTGTTTTTTGGAATAACCAAAAATATTAAAATCTATCTTTAGGTTATAGATAAATAGATAAATGGATGGATTGATAGATTTATTTATGACCTAGAAATCTGTAGGCCATGAATTGGAATAATAATTCCAAAATAAATACATAGAAATGTATAAAGTCAATATTTAAACAGGTGGAGCAGGTAATAAGTAATAAGCAGGTATAACAATAAGCAAACGATGAAAGGTTGTTCCAAAATTTCTTTTAGTATTATTACCAAGTGATAACTTCAAAATGATTGCAGATTGCAAAAAATCTTTTGGGACAACCTAATATTTCGGGACATGCACGGATATATTCTATTATATATGTATGTGTATACTTAATGAATATATAATAAGAAAGTAAGATATATTTTTTTTCCTATTAACATTTTTTTTACTAAACGCTCTTTGTTGGCTATAGGAGTAACTCTGAGGGTCACTTTTGGTCGAGTGATGCATCGTGTATTCTATAAAAGAAGAAGATATCGAAACTAAATGATGCCGATAACATACTGACGCACAGCCGCATGGATTAACTGGCAGGATGTAGCCCTTAAGAAGACTTATTATGTTAAGGATTTATTGATAATGAAGAATCAAGCGATGATGTCCTTTTTTTTATCCTTCTTAGAGCAAAAAGTTTCTTTTCTGATTTTATTTTAACCCCTTCAGACCTAGTGCACGTTGTAATATATATGTTTCATTAACTTGAAAATTGGGACAAAAAATAAGTTGAAATCAAAATTTTATTATAATCGAGGTTCCGACGAGAGCCACAGTCATTTTTTCATTTTGATTACCCGAGGGTCTTAAAACATCAACATCAACATCAGCAGCAAAATTCTTTTTCGCGTTTATCATTATAAATAAATAAATAAATACGTATACGTATTTTTATAAGATGAAGAATTTCTTTTCTATTTTATTGGAGTGTAACCTTTAAACCACTTTGCTTACCTAATTTCCAATAGCAATTCAAAATGGGATTGAGTAGACACATGAACTTTGAAAAATTATTAACGTTATTGTTAAAATATGTTTTTTTTTGCAGAATTCTTTTGATTTACTTATAATCTTTATTATTTACTTATTGTTGTATTTACTTTCTCATTAAATAGCTATAATTTATTTATTAATTTACCTAGAAAATTAAGCCAAGGGGCAGGAAATCTAATCTACCATCCGTTTATTATCAAGAAAAATTCATTTACTTAAGTCTCACAATCGGTTCTAAGATTTGTTCACATATTAGAAATTCGTTGATTAACAGAAAGTAACGGTGGGTCAATTAAAATATTGACCGGCACTCCAATATTAACATTAACACGATATTGTTATTATTACTTACTGATATCGGTATTATCATTTACTGCACAATTCGCTATTTCGCAAATTTTAAAAAATTCAAATTTGTAAACCTTTGCGGTCAAATGTTCCCTCTGTGGGCTGACATGAAAGAGTCGACAATAAAAGGTTTCTGGAAACAATTGTGCCCACAAATGACGAATAATTTTACAAATTTTGAAGAAACACCGGAAACTACCACCAATGAAATAGTTAGTCTCATGAATGAATTTAACTTGGACGTCAACAACGACGATGTTAACCCATTTGCATCATCCGACTAAAATGAAGAACAGTCGCGAGTCCGCGGAATAATCCGCGCTCCGTAAGAAAACGATTGCGGGCTCGCGTAATAATCCGCACTCGGTGATAGCAGATAGTAGCGAATCGCGGAATATTCCGCTCTTGGATGCAAATGGGTTAATGAGTTAATTGAATCTCACTCGGTACCGCTGTCGAATGAATATCTAAATGAGCAACAATTGATTAACGATAAAATACACGACGAAAGTGAGGAAGAAGAAGCCGATAAAAACGTAAAGACTTTGACAATTAAAAATATGAGTGAAGTCTTTATGCACCTAGACAAATTTTTAACTATTATGGAAGAATGCGATCCCAATGGAGAACGTATATCTCAAGTACGTAGGGCAATACAAAAAGACACTGCGTGTTATAGAAATCTTTATTACGAAAAGAAAAAAAAAGGAGCTACTCAACTAACTCTTGACAAGTTTATAAAGAAAACACCCGAAAGCTAAATAAATAAATCAATACTTTAAAACACCGTTTTTGGTGCATACCTTTGTACATCCCTCTACTTTCGGACATTCAACATTCGCACACACTTTCAGGAACCAATTGTGTGCGAAAATCGAGGGCCCACTGTATCTATATTGTCCTCCATTACCAGTTACTCAATGTGACAAAGTGTCGGTGCTGGGATTCACTAGATTCCAGCAATCTGAGAGAATCTCACCCTTTAACGTATTATCTCTACACATCTACCGATGCTTACACGAGCAATTAACGTTTACGGATTTCCAGTTTCAGTTCCCATGCTATTGAAAATACGATATTAATAATAAACACTGCTACATTTAATGATAAATTCAGACGGTTGCTTAGTATATTATCTTTGTAATTCTATAATTCGCTGTCCACACGCTCTCGTTCTTACTATGATTTACTCGCCATGTCCCTTTCGTAATTTATTAATGTAGACGAGAAGTAAGTACATAGATCCTACGTAATGCTGCTGTAACGTAACATGCATTCTATTTTTCCTTGTTTTCCAGTAGGTGCGCCATAATCCAACTTTGTGCGATTTCGCATTCATTAGCTTTATTATTAACCTATGCTACTATATTCACGTTTAACAGATTTATTAATACGGCTTTGCATTTGAATAATTGCAACGTTTGCAAAATTACAATTGATGTGTAAACTTATCGTCATTTTTCCGTTCGTTTATAACATCCTTATTTTTACACTCGCTATTTATCGTTTCATCAACTGTTAGCTGCGGTTTGTTGTACGGCAATGAGACGTCAAATGTACCGTAACAATTTGCTTGTTCAAACGGTGCATGTTATTTTAAATGTCTCTTCTTGTCCGTGAATTATTGATCTGTGGTATCTATCAAACATAAGTTCATCCAATATAACTTATTCTTATCTTTGAAAATTATTTTCCGTCTATTTATGACTCTATCAAATTTTCCCCAAAGACTAGAATGTTCTTTTTAAAAAACTGAACAGCTCATTTGTGAAAGAAGATTTCAATTTTTATGGAAATTTGATAATTTTGCTATTCTTGAAATTCGAATTTTAAAAATGTTCGAATTTTAAAAATTTATAAATAAAAATTGACGATATTGAAACTTTCTCGAGATACTTTATTTTCCGATTGAAATTCCTTTTTTGCGTTTCATGATTTTCAAACTTTTGTTTAACTTTCACTCGCAGAACCAAAAAAATTTTGCAAAGTATGAGAATACATTCTTTTAAATCGAAAAGTGTTTAATTTCATTTTCAAAATTCATTTTGGGAATGAATAATCTTGAATACTTTTTAAATATCGCAATTGCAAGTTCGAAGTTCCATCTTTCAACTCTGCTAATTTTAGATTTCCGCCATTTTATTTCAATTTTTCAGAAAAAGTAGAATAATACAATATACCTGCAACATTCGAATTTAAATCGTCCGATGTTCAATCGCACGTTTTTCTATAGTTTGAAAGTCATTAAGTGACATGTATAATTCATCTTTATGCTGAAAATGTTTTGCGATAAAAAAATCACCAAAAAAATTTAGGAACTATAGTAAATATACATTAATTTTAATATAAACATTTATACATATATGGTAATTTTCGGAACCAAACGTTAAAATATTTATTTTATTTGCATTTTCGGATATTGTTTTTTTATATCGATTATTATTGATATTCAAATCAATTTTTTTCTAAAAACATAGATAAGGTAATTTTCAGAACTTTTGGGACCAAAAGTACATAAAATATTTATTCTTTTTGCATTCTTAGATATTGTTCTTTTTATAATTAATAATTTTAGGTCAAGTTGATTTTTTTCTAAAAGGAGGAAATGTAGGATCAACTACTACACTTTCTCGGTGCCTGTTATAAAAAAATATTTTCGATAAATGAAAACTAAAAACATATGAAATTAAGCTATTGTTCTCCATTTCTTAGTTCTACAAGTTCAAATCCACTAAATTCTCTCACAAGAAATGAGAAGTTTTCCTATTCGTAGAGATTCGATTTCCGTTGGAACGCACACTTTTCCAGGATTTGGCATCCGGTAAGTACGTTTATGGCTCATCTCCGCGACGAGAAAGCTTTCAAATAATAAAGGGATGGGTAAGTAGTAAAAATTTTAGGAACTGCAATAAATACATGGCAATCTTGTGTATAAACATATAGATAAGGCAAACTTTCCAACTGCGATAAAAAATGAAAGGTACGTCTGAACGGAAAAGTCGCTGATACTCGGTTCGAAGACTGTTTTTACGATCCATTAGATGCTGTTTCTCAATTTTAGGATCAGCCGGGGGAACGAGTCGAAGGATAGTGAAATCCTTTAAGAACGGAGACGAACTGTCGATCAAAGTTTCGATAAGGTAGTATCTCAGGGAGACGAGGAAATTCCAGTAAATCGTCATTGTCTATGAGACACTTCGAGATTCCACGAAGGATCATAAAACCGGTGTTTATCGACTCTCTCACTTTCAGGAGCACTGTCATGCAGCTTTTACGATCGTCCTTCAAACTACTGAACTTTAAATTCCTGCGGGAACCTTGACCCTAGCATTCGTACGTAAAGAATCTCCTCCTTTTTCGTTTCTCTCTCTCCTTTCCGCGAGGAGCAAAAAAAAAATGGAAACTCAACAAAAATAATCCATATCTTTACGATTGGATTCTTTTTTTATTTTGAATTAATTGAACGATGAAAAAAAAAGAGATATTGGAAAGCGATATTGGAACGAGGAAGGGAAAAAGAAGACGACGAAGGAAGATCATCTACAGGGTACAGGTTGGATATCGAACGGAATCCCACGGTCCTGACTCCGCTTCGTGGAAAATGAGCCGTATCGGTGGTTCTCCTCGTAGTTCGTTAGACCCCAAGGAGGAATAAGGCTGCAAAATCGAAAGGCAAGTCGGTAATAAGATAAAGGAAAGATCTCTCGTCGCGGGGTAAAGTGTGGAAGGTATAGGAGAGGATATACGCGGCAGACTGTCGCAGATTGCGCTGAGTGGATTCCTCGGAATTGCATTGACTCCACGACTGTATGCACCATATCCCATGGCTGGACGGGAATCTTATATATATATATGCCCGTTGCAAATTCCACATATTCGCTTCCTCCTTTTCCTAAAAGGAATACGCTGCACTTTCTATCGGCCATTCCTTGGAACAGCTTTTTTGATTCCTATTCACCTAAAACCTTCCGCTATCAGACGAGATTTCGTACGAACGCTTTGCTATGCTTTCGGCTAGAGAAGAACAACACGTGGAATTTATGCCTTTCGCTTCGTTTGGCTTGGCTTAGCTTCCATGAGACTTCTCGCAGGATCTTACACTTTCTCCCTTGGGTGGGATACTTTTTCTTTTTTCTACCACGCGTCAGTGTTCGACAATTTCCAATTTCGCAATGAGAGAGTCATCGCCAAGCGATAGAACGATAGGTGGAAGATGCTGCAGGTGCAGCGAATTTCACACCGATATCCTTATTTAGTGACCTTTGTTAGTAACAAGAGGATTCGGGATCTTGTCAAGTTTTGCAGGACCTCGACGTTCAATAGATTTGGAGTTTTTTTAAAATTTAATGAGTAAAATGCCTTCACTGAAGAAAATGGAGGCGCTAATTGTGTGGTTTCTAGTTGACTCAACCATGAAAATAGTTGAAGTGACAATAAATGTAGTTAGATTTGCTAGAAACATATTGTTGATGCCATATTTAACTATAACGATAGTTGGAATTATTATATATTTTCTTCAGCGTAATTATTTGAAATATTTTATCTGATATTCTATATTTTATCTCATTTTTTTTAGATAAAATATCATGGATATAATCATTTCTTCTTTGGATAATACTTGATGTATATTTTATTTAGTTCTGAAATTTCATAATAATTTTCAGTTAAGAAAGTATTTATTACAGATATTTAATTAATTGCAACCATTTAATTTCTAGATTTTCATCGGGTGGATTCAATATTACATTTTACTTTAAATGTAAGCGACGTGTTTTTTATTTATTATTTATTTTATTTTGTTTCCTTAAGGGGTTAGGCCACTCTAAAGGCCGAAAAAATAGGCCTTTTTGGGAATTTTTTGACCAAATACTTGTGGAACATTTTCAATAAGAATATTAATGAATATTCTTATATTCAATAAGAATATTATTTGTCGTACTTGTACGGAAATATGGAAAATTGAAATTCTAAATAAACCAGATTTTAAATACTGACTCATTTCAAAGCTTATGATTCACATTTATTTGTGCAACAGTTATTTATTGGCATACGATTATTGGGCCGTTTTTCCTGCACAGAAAAACATACTATTGATTCAAGAACAAAATTATCACGGGTTATTAAAAAAATGACAGTATTCTACCTTCATTTGTTTTTAAAGTGATGAAAAGTTCCTTAAGGGGTTAGGCCACTCTACAGGCCGAAAAAATAGGCCCATTTTGGGAATTTTTTTTAGACAAACTATAAAATAAATCGCATTTACGAAAAAGGGTGTTTATTATACATATCGTCGACTGTATACACTAATTTTTTTGAAGCGATTATGTTCAAAATGGCGGCTGTGCAGCGTTTTTGCGAAGACGCCTACATTTTTCCAGGCCAAACTGCCGGAAAGACACCGTCTGTAATTTTTTAATTATAATAAGTCAGTTACTTTTTTTCGATTATATATTAGAGCAGTCATAAAAGTACATATCACTTTTTCGATATATTGATTTTTGACAAAATGGCGCACTTCTGAAAAAAATTGCCAAAAAAATCGTCAGAAAATTATTAATAACAAATGAACTGTACAATATAAAAAAAAGTGATATGTACTTTTATGGGTAATGTAATTTATAAATATATTTAAAATTTCAAGTTAATCGGTTGAAAATTGTCCGAGTTCTGTTTCCGGCAATTTTGAAAAATGTAGTTTCGAGATAAACGCGTTTGAAGTTTTGAGTAGTAGCTCGCTGCGGACCGGGCGGCCGTGTACTAAAATTCGAAAACCGAGTACTTTGAGATTTGTCCCGGCCATAATCTTTTGGGACATCATTTTTGGGATACCAAGGGACCATTTAAGACAAAAAAAAGAAAATCGAATTTTCGAAAATCCTAGAGTGACCTAACCCCTTAAACAAATCTATATTGAATGAATTGTATATTTTTAAATTAAGCTCCTGTAGCTGAAGCCTAGATCAATTTTTTTTATTGCATACGTTGCGAACCGAATGTACAATTTTCTACAGTGAAAACGAGGCTTCGAAAAGACGACGTCATCTTAGTACCCCCACTCGCGTAACGGAATTAATTTGGGCATATCCGGAAATTTTGCAAAACCAAATCCATACATTAAATGACCGCAGAAGCACTGGCATTTGTAGCGTTTCGTCATAAATTAATCGCCTTAACGATCGGCAACTTCGTTATTGGATGTGCCGTGCATGCCGATACAGGGAATCTTAATAAATTCGGCCGGAATCATTTACCAACTTATTACAACAGTATCCATTTACATGCATATTTTCGAGTATTATAATCAAAAATTGTACTTATATAGACGATTTTAATTAAAATTTACGGGCGAATGTTTCACCGAAACGAAATTCGGTGTATTTCATCCGGGAGGAAGAAGCGACGAGAAAGGGGAAAACTTTTATGCGCGAGATAATGATTTTTGCCTAAAAATCGTTACGATCGGCACAATAATAAGGAATATATGCATATACATTTGCATTACCGTTACATCTTTGCGTTTATTTGCGGGTTTAGGATAAAACCGAATCGCGTCACACAGTCGAGAAGTTCCGCAGACCTTTTTTGAGTGGCTTTAAAGAGCCAGGAGCGGCTTGTAATATTCGGATATTTAAGGAGGAAGAAACATCAAGTTTCTCTTCATCTTCCATTACGAAAAGCGGCTTGGCTTCTCCGATGATCAACGTCAGCTTATTTTCACAGAGATGCGTTCGCATTTAGACATTGCTGCTGGGTAATAAGACTGAAAACATGGACGTCGATCCCTCCATTCACGTGGATTTTGCACGATCTTAGCGTTGGGATTCAAGCGGATGGGGTTTTTAGTCATGTGGCTATAAGCTCAAAGCTTCGCTACACTAAATCTTTGATATTTTTGGAAGGTAGAAACGTAAAGTGAATGTGAGACAAAGACAGAGACGGACGATACCGAAAGGAATAGTAGTAAGCGAACGTTTAGTATGACTGCTACTCCGCCAAGGTATTCCGCGACGTTTTATAAACATCTAATCAATTTTCATACCCCCGGTGTATAGTTGGAAATAACTTTAAGCCACTTCCTGTGTTCCCCGTATCGCGATGATATTCAAATGTGAGAAATCCAGTAAGGGGACAATTTATCGAGAAACGGATATCTCATGTAAATTATGTGTACCTATACACTCGAATGTTGGGTCACACGATTCACTTCGCTCTTATATTTTTTATGCTTATTTATGAGTCCCCGAGGATTTATGGAAGAAATTATAATTTCGCGAGAGTTACAATTACGATCACTGCGACGTGGAGGAGATTTAGATCGTTCGGCGGATCGTTTAAGTTGCTCATTTAATTATCTCCTACTGTATCTGCAATTTCGTGGTTTTTCTTTTCACTTTTTATTACGTTTTCATATCTCTTTGCTCATGACATTGCGATTTTACGTTGCCCCTGTAGTTATTGGTGTTATGTATTTTTTTAATTTGCAATTTTTTTTAATATCGTCTGTAACATTTTTTTAATTTTCGAATGTGCTTTCCATTTTCATCTTCTTATACTTTTCCTGTTTTTTGTTGATTTTTATATCATTTGTAAGAAAGAAAGGTACATAATTGAATGAAACTATTGAAGATGAAAATGCAATACTTACATATAAGGCTTGCTTTTAGAGACATTTTTTTTAGAGTGACAGTAACAATAATAATAATAATAATAATAATAATAATAATAATAATAATAATAATAATAATAATAATAATAATAATAATAATAATAATAATAATAATAATAATAATAACAATAGAAATAATAGTTATTTATTAAAGCACTCTGGGATAAGTTCACTAGAGTAGTGAAGTTTATGCGGGGAATTATCAATTTTTTTATACAGACAATAAATAATTTAACAATGTTCAAGGAAAATATGACATTTTTCAGGATATCTTGTTTTTAAGTTCAAAGAACTCTTTCTCTCAAATTTAGATATTCCCAACTTTTTCATTTTTTAAATCTTGATTCCACTAATTCTGAAATTGCAAGTTTTTAACCCTTCGAGAACACTCTGGGTCAATTTGACCCAGAGTGATTTTTGTAAATTTCAATTGAAAAAAAAAATTATTTTTCGAGAATTTTTTTCGATATATAAATAATATTAATGACACTTTAAAATTATATGACATGATTTATCTGTGTTTCAAGTATACCTAGGAATTTTTTCAAGCTAATAAAACTTGTCGTTTTAAAATGGCGGACTCTTATAGTTAGCGTCGGGTCAGATTGACCCAGAGTGTTCTCCATGCTTGAAAAAGAGGTGTGTTCTCGAAGGGTTAAATTTGACGTTAACAAGTTACACCTCAAACTAATGTCAAACTCTATCGAAATATCTCATTATGCGGTTTAGAGTTGCTTCTTTCTGCTCAACAAATTCCTAACAATTTCCAAAACTTATAAACTTGTCAAAAAAAGAAAGAAAGAAACAATCTTGTTTTGAGAACTTGCAGTACTGAAAATTTGTAAGTCTGAAAGTAACAATTTTTGTTGTTATTTTTCAAAATGTGTACTTATACTCCTTTGAAGCACCTCCAACCGTTAACCGTGAAGTTATTCCAACCGTCCAGGTTTCCAATAGGGTAAACTGCCGAGTAATTGACCGCACACCAGTGAATGACCATTGCACTAACGAATGTAAATTATAAACTTTGAAACGAGTAAATGTTTAAAATCTAGTTTAAATAGAGCTTCATTCTTTCATATTTTCGTATGTGTAATAAACAAATAATAACAAATAATATTCTTATTGAAAATATTCCACAAGTATTCGGTCATCTACTGGGCTTTTCCACCTGTTGTACTTTATGGTTAATTAAAAAGAATTTGCGGTAACAAGAAGCAACTATTCTTGCAAAATATGAGAATGAAAGTTAATTTTCTATGCAATTTCAATACTTGCTTCTTTATTATGATTATTATAAATCTAAAAAATAGTTGCTTTACTATTATGATTATTATAAATCAATTTATTCAAATATAACGTCAAACAATTATAAATTCAACAATTCGGTTATTCACTGGTCGGTTTACTCTATTTTCTTTCAAGTAAAGAAATTAAAAAGAAGCAGTAAAAAAATGACTTTCCTGAAAGATTCACAAGTTTCGAATCTAACCTAACTAAGAAATTCATGTTCGTAAAAAATGTTCTATATTCGCTTTTCTACCGTGTAATTTTTTTGATCCCTCAATCTTAAATCTCTAAACTTCTATAAAAAGTCGAAAAAAAAATGGTATTCTTTGATTTTGTTTTCAATAACTTCTATTCCAGATAGAAATAAATACTCTCGTTAAATAAATATAAATCTTGCACCCAAGCTACAAACTTCACTTATTCAAGTGTTATTGAACCCAGACTGTTCCCATACTATGAATTTCCGTCTGCGTGTATATTGACAAATTATCCGATTAGATATTAATTACGCTTATCGTTAATGCTTATAATAAATTTGTTTAATAATACCTAAAAACCACTTTGCTCTACCTATGCACGTATGCTCAAAGCAAAATAAAATTGTCAGTGACGCAGAGGATTTAACGAGCAATATCAAAACTGCGCTGTTCGTATCGGGTAGTTATAAAAATTTGCAGATAGGGAATTGAGAAGAAATCGTAAATACTTATTCGTTATGCGAATACTCGTTCGGCTTCGTACTATCATACTTACTCGGCGCTGGACAAGTGGAATAAAAAATTCATAAGTATTCAAGTACCGGTCCATAAAGTATCGGATTAAATTTCTCGAATTAGAATCGTTGGGAATTGAGTTATCTAATTATTCTAATTAGTCGGGAACGCGTGTATTGGCAAAAGTTTGCTAATTATTCCGGCGATAATACCCGCGGGGAAAGTTGGATACCCAATAGTTTACGCGTGTCCTGGCAAAAAAAAGAGGGTAAAGGATTTGAAAACGTGCGATAATGGGACGCATACTTAGGTTGGAGCGCATCGGAGAAGGTACGGCGTTAGTATGGGATCCGGTAAGACGTCTTAATTTAGAAAGCTTTTACATGGAAAAAAATGTATGGCGAAGTCAATGTGTTCATCAATCTATGTCCTTGCGGTAGATCACATAAGCCAAAGGTACTCGTCCAACGAGTCACTCAGGCGAATGGCAAAACTGGTGCAATTAATTGAACCGAGAGGTATACGTATACGTATAATAGTCTTACCATGCTCGAAGCAGCATTGCACTATTTTAGTGAACGCATTTCGGGCGTAATTCGAGTTTTTTTTCTTTTTCGAATGACTGTATCAGAAATGGACCACCCAGCAGCTCGGAATTTTTCCAGGTATTCAACCTTGCGAGTAATAGAGGCAATTATACAGAGCGAGAGTCGAGTCGGAAAGAATCAGGGAAAAGAAGCTCAAGGAAATAATTAATCTCACTCTTAGCTTGATTATTTCATAAACTTGGTGATGTTGGTGACAGGGAACTACTACATATGTAAAATCTGGAACCGGATATTTTTTTTTCTGTGAGCACATATCATATTATCATATTTTATTTCTTTACTTTTATTTTTTATCTTTTACTATTTCAATTTAACTCCATGACGTAACAATGCTATATCAAATTTGACAAGTTTCCATAAATGTCATTCGCTCTAAATAAATGAATTTTATTATTGATATACCGAATTATTTGTATCCAAAGATAAAATGAAACAATCAGTTTTTAATTTAAAACAATTTTTAAATTTATACAATCTATATTGCCATGACTACCGTCAGTTTGCGTTATCAAACGACAAAAAATAGTTGCACATTGTCTGCAAATGAAAAAGTCAAGGGTCAATTTTTATTTGATATATTTGTTTATTGTTCTGGATTAATTTATAAATAATATACGCCAAAACTTTAACAATGTATTAAGGGGGAAATACATGTAGCAGCTTCAAAAAATCAATTTTTTTTTTCATAAAATCTTAGTTAAACACCATCAAATGAACTTTATGGAGAAGCTGAGGGACTATTGTGTGGCCCTGGAATCGCTAATTACCCGGTAAGTTACTAAAGTAATTGAGTTTTCGTAGTTCGGAACTTTAAAAACGTTTTGAGGAAAACTACATTCTTTAAGATTGTGGGAAACATAACTTTAAAACGAGTCCACCGATCGTGCTAAAATTGTACACACAACTCAATAACAATATTACCTTGAACTTATACCTACTCGTTTATGAAAATCGCTTTTCGAAACTGCTTTTTTATTGCCAAAAAGAAACAAAATTTTACGTAAAATTGCAGTTTTTTTTCTGAAGTATTCCACTTTTGTAATTTTCAATTTTTCAAATGTTTCTTAGCTATAAGTTCAGCATTTGGATGTTAAAATACTAAAAATTTCTAATTCATACTTTTCAGATGAATATTGAAGTCGTTGGGACTCCCACAAACGGGTAACTGCCGCTAAAACCTTCCTGGAAGATCACGACAGAACATCGCCATTTGACAATATTCCTCAATGGAAAAATTTATTTAAACAGTTTAATTATGAAATAAAGTGTACCTAAAGTTCCAAAAATTTTAAACGTTTTGTTCCTTAAAAAAAATGATAAAAATTGATTATTTTCTCACCGTCTACATGTACTTCCCCCTTCAATCCTTATTGATAAAGATTTTACTGGATTAAACTTCTACAGACTAAGATTTCAGGGACATCATTATTAATATTTCGGACAAACTGTAACTTTTTGTTCCCTGTTGCGAAAAAAAGTTTACTTTACTAATAAATACCAAAAATAGAAGGGTTTTGATTTGGAACTTATTGCCAAAATTTTAAAGCCATACTCTGCCAGATTTTTGCCGTACTGTCATTTCTGCTTGGACAAATAAATATTGACACGACTACTGCTACCACACGGTAAAGAATAATTCGATTGTGGTGTAATTCGTCTTTTGTGACTGAAGCATGTAAAATAAACTGAGCGAGGCTTGTGTTTCACACTAATGCTAATGAGAGTCGAGTTTACATCCGGTAAGTGAAAAAATAACACCAAATATTACGAACTCAAATTGACTTTGAACGATGTTGATTTTCACACCGAACTCTTTACGGCGTATGAAATTCACACCAAGAGCGGATACAAATGTATGCCAGAAGGGAAGACTTCAAAGTAATGCTCATGAAGAGAAGGGTCCATATTCAATATTCTTCTAAAGACTTTCTTTTTCCCAGTTTTGTGTCACTTCAAGTCAACAAACATTTTGGGAGCACATAAAGTAATTTTGGTGAATTAATTCTAGTTGGATTTTAGGTGGAAACGCATCTGCATTGTACAAGACATCCATGAAATATATTTTATTTATTTGTATCTATTATTTTTAGTTCCTAAAAATTACGGATTAGAAAAATTAATTTTAATAGGATTTGTAGTAGAAGTGCACCTGAATTATATAAAATATTTTTAAAATATATTTTATCAATTAAACTATTGAAATAGTTCCGGCAAAGTAATTCTAATTAGATTTTTGGTAGAAATGCATAATAGAGGATAACCTTTACATATATTTCATTTATTTATATGTATTATTTTTAGTTTTTAAAAATTAGAGATAAAACTATTCAAATAATTGTGCAAATTATTTCTAATAGGAATACTTATTTATATTTATTATATTTAGTTTCTGGATATTAGGTAATTTATTTTCAGAACTCAAGAAAAAGTTATTCAAAATTATCTCATTCGAAATAATTGATACCAACTATTATTGATTTTTAATATCGTAACAAAATGACTGTTGGCCCTGTTTTTCTTACTAACTCCTGACCAAAAAGTCTTCCCTTCTTCTGCCGAAGAGAAATTATATCATTTCGATGGATATTTCATGATAACGTTATCCGGAAAGAATGGAGCTGGATGAACATTGAATTCCTTACGGTGTCGATTCAGCCCTGAGACAAAGCGAACCAGCATCTAAAGGCATTTAAAATGAGGAGATATACTTAATTAATTAGACGTGCTGCTTGGCATTAATTACCGGAGAATCAGTTCCAGGCATCTACGATTAATGATGACTACATCCAGAGATCGAGACCATTTCGACCATTTACTATAGTATAAAGTATCTGGTGCTAAAAATTCAATTAGATGCGATATCGCTTTGACCCTAACTTAATTTTATTATTTACTCAATTTAGTGTTTCTTTTTTATTGGATGTTTTTCGTTGGTCGTAATTAGTAATTGCCGCAAGTATTATTTTTATTCGTATTAATACTATTTTAATTATACGTAATCAAAAATCCAAAACCAAAAATATAGAATCATAATTAAAATAGATTTTTTTATTTAATACTAAATTTTTCACACACACATAATTGCTCTACTAAGCACCTCCAGTTTGTGAATTTCAAAAAAAGATGAAATTAAACCTGAAAAATAATTCTAAATCAAAATTTTAAAAGGTGTCTTTTGTCACCTTTGGTAGAAATAGTCTTAATTTCAATAGAAATATATTTATACTTTATTATTACATTTCTACTCCCAAGGTATGAGTTTTGCCATATTCAATACAAATCACAAATACAAATACAAATTATAAATTACAAATTTGCGATTTGAGGTTTAATAGTTATAAACAAAATTATATAAAGTTTGTTTTGAATCGTTGATCTATATATACCTATTTCGAAGTTATTAACACTAAATGTTATACAAACTTAGAAATCAAATGATTTTGTAAATATTAATAGGATGAAGTTTTCTGTGTGTGTTTGTGTGTATTTTAAATTACTTATTAAAATGCTTCTAAAATTTAGAGAAAAGATTTGAAATTAATAAAAGTCCACCATTTTTCAAAATCATTTCGTAATACTTTATGACCGAGAAATAATTCGTTTCTTGCTTATATGGTAATTATATTTATCATAAATATAAATACAATTAAAAGAATATATTTTCATTTATTAAAATAAATTCTGATATTTAAATAAAATATTCGTTACCAGTATTAAAAATATTCTATTGACATAAAATATTCAATTTACATGTATTACTAAAATTGTCCAGGATCAAGACATTCTTATTTATTATTAACAAATGCTTTATCATGTATCTTTTACTAAAAGAATATACAAATTTTATATGAGAATTATAAGAATTTATTTTTTTACTAACTCATCTTGGCGAACGTTGTTCCGCCTCATTGTTAAATAAACTTAGTCAACGTTAATCAACCCGATTTACTTAAATTGTGACTGTAGCGATACCTACCGAATGCAAACCAACTAAAACAGTTTCCTTTCGAACAACAAACATTTTCTTCCAGCATGAGCCAAATCGGTCCTTAATAATAGAGAGGCTCTCTATAAGTAAGTTTCCAATAAGTGACCAGCGCCACTTATCGGAATAAAACATAACTAAAATCTTTACTCGCCACCTCAATAACATATAGCATGAATATGGTCTCACTCGGTCCAGTGGTTTGTGAATGATGATGCGGTTTACTCACGAATAATGGATTTTATCAAAATACAATAATTATACAAAAATTTTTAATTAAAAATATTATACGTGAACCAATTCGATAAAATACAAACTTTCAACACACGCTCATAAGTTCATAGAATTTTATTGATTCCTATCGACGTTATTACCTCAAACAAAATGTCCTTGATTCTTACGAAGTATCCTCAAGACGGACACTTCATATTCGGTCAAAGTAAACCCGTTTTTTCTTGCTCGACAAATTCTATTCCCCGGTGCATCTAATATTAAAGAACAGGATGCATATTCGTGTAGTAGACGTTTATTTCTGCATTCACTTATCCATCCGTCCAGGTGTCACTTATCTACTGGGTTCGTGTACCTATGCGCACCCAAGAGTTTCAAAGAATACGTTCGACCTCGGGTACGTTTAAATTCCGAGTATACTTACGATGGCAAAAGCATGATGTACATATTACATGCTTATGAATATGCATGTAATGCATCCATCCACTACATCTTACCCCACATTCGGTAGTTTGATCCGTTTGATCTTATGTTGCTTATGATGCGAACATAAAACAAATACCCACACGAACGTCTTTGGTCTTTTCATACTTTGTGGTACTCGACTTTACCTTCTTCCAGAACATATTTATGTTACTAACGGCATTATAATTTCATAAACTTTATTCTGCCTGTACCGGATCTCGCAGTACAAACGTACGCACACACAACTGCAATCTATATATATCAAGGTATATCAAAAGGATGTCCCGGAATTTTCAAAATCTTATAATTGTCCTCGAAATGTACAATGTAAGACAAAATATTGGACCCTCGTCGGTTACAAGTCGACCTTTAAGATTTAGACTTGCGCTTGGGCACTCTAGTGGCCCAGATGTTATTTGGACCTTTCCCTTAGTAGTTTTTGAAACTTGTCCATGAGTCTTTTTTCCAAAAACCTACGATTTTTTTGACATATAAAAACATGACAATCTAAAGGTTAACGCTTTCAGTGCCTAAATTGACCCGTGGATTTTCCAATTGATGTACTTTTTTTCCAGCCCAAACTTGAAAAACTCTTAGGAACCCGTAATATCTCTATATACGCGGGGAAAGTGTTAATGTTTCTAAAGTATGCAACTGCACAAACAGAATTCAGCAATTGAAGCTGGGAGAACTACTATCTGGCTTGGTATGGTCACCATTACGATAGATACTTGGCTAATAGCCTAAACATTTAATTACCAATAATGTTTATAGTTTATTGAATACGCCCTGGAGCCCCATGGAGCAATATCAGGATACGAATTCGGCAGCAATATTTTGAAATATGTCGTCAGCAAATAAATAATTCCGGGCTCTTTGCGAAATTTCATTTTGCGTCACTATTTTAGTTTTTTTTAGTTTTTTTATTTTAATTTTTTACGAAATAATGGTTTGTACAATAAAATAAGTTAAAAAATCTCACTTATAAAATAATTCTGATACAAAAGTCGATAAAAGCAAATAGGAAATTACATTCAATTCCATTATTTTATAAACACCCAATATACTTGAAAAAAAGTTAAAGAAATGAAAATAGATATAAATAACAATATCATAAACAACGTCATTAATTCTCTCTCATTTTTATTTTACGGAGTTAAGCCTAGTGGTTTGTGACGTCTCCGTGGATACTTGATGCATGTAATCAATTATTATCAGTGCCTGCGCCTGTATCCCAGGAGTTGTAAAACAAACGTGGAGAAATAAACTCTTAAGGACGAGATTAAATTAAAGAGGATTTCATTTAATAAAATTAAAGCTTCGGGGTACAAGATATAGAGGCATCAAACGTCAGTCCCTGTGAGTCAATCATTTTATTGAATCACTCCGTGGAGTGCTCACAAGTGCATACGTATAAATGCATAGGTACTCGCGTAATGCGCATCGACGTACAACAAAATGTCTCTATTTGCGATTATCTATATTACACGCACTTAACATAACTTTACATGCGTACGAGAAAGTGGTGCGATTAAATGGATGGTTGTTTCACGATCTTCTTCTACGACTGTAATTATGAATATCCTCGCCGTGTTACCAATGTTACCGGGATGGCATCGGGACAAATAAAACCCTGGAAGCCTGTGATTACTTCCTACGTGATAATATAGTTTCCAGATGTCGATGTGCTTACGTTTACGTGAGCGGCCTACGTATTTGAGAAAATTTCGTGTATTTTCTTCCAGTGTGGCTGGATGTTATCGTAGCGTTAGGACATAAAACCACCAGGAGGTATTCAAAATATCGTTACGTCCCCGCAGGATGATATTCTAGCGATTGCAGGGAGAATGTGTTTCGTTCGTTGTTGGTATAAAGTCAACGCTCCAGACAGACCAGGATAGATACCTGGCGCTAATTTCCCGCGAATTTTCGTTTACAATAATGAGGAAGTACCGCGAATGCAGGAAAAAAATCTAAAAATTTGGCTGGAACTGGCACAACTTTTTCTTCCCACGATACCAGGTGTCAATTCACAGGGGAAAAACGGTTATTGAAGTTGCTATGAAAATAATAATGGTTAGGGTAAACTGGCTAGTAATTGACCTCATGCTAGTGAATGACAATTGCACAAACACGTGTAAATTATAAGGTTTGAAATGAGTAAATGTTTAAAATCTGATTTATTTAGAGCTGAAATTTGTCATATTTTCGTATAAGTGTGATAAAAAAAATAGTAACAAATAATATTTTTATAGAACATATTCCACAAATATTCGGTCATCTATTGGGATTTTACATATGTTGCACTTTATAGTTAATTCGAAAGTAATTGCGACAACAAATCAGGTAAACAAAAATGAATTTTTTATGCAATTTCAATAATGGTTTCATAATTGTAAATGAATTTATTCAAATATAACCTCAAACGTACGTAATCTCGACATTTCGGTCATTCACTGGTTGATTTACCCTGTACCAAGTCGGACCAATCATAGTGAAATTGTAAAAAAAAATGATAATAATTATAAGGAAGTTTTGAAGATTCAGGGATTTCTTTATAAATATCAGACACGAAATAATAAGTGCAAACATTTACCTGCAATAAATTTGGAGTTAATTATCAGTCCATTATTTTTCTACAATGAAAAAATGCATAAAAATTGTAAGTATCATTGTAGGTAAATTAGTTATTTCAATAATTTACAATTATTTGTGGAATGGTCATTCACTGGTATGCGGTCAATTACTGGGCAGTTTACCCTAATTCTAAATTTCTTTCATTTATTTTTTTCGATGTAGAAAAATGGTGGATTTTCATATAAAATAATATTTAATTCCAAATTTATTGTAAACATTTGCGTTTATTACCCCATGTCTGAGTTTTGTAAAGAAATCTTTCGATTTTCAAAATTTTCTTGTAACTTTTATTGCTGTTTTATGTAACGTTTCATATTAATTATACGGTAATTTTTTCCGCGTATTTATCATTTAGAACAATTATTATTATTTTTGTATTTGCACAATTTTATTTATAATAATTTTAACCAAGGCTTTTGCAAATGGAGACCTCTTCTCTTTGAATACTTTGCTTTCAAAAAAAGCTACTTTTTCATAACTAAATATTCATAATAGCCAAATAACTAAATATTCAAATGACGTCCATGTTTTCTTTCATACCATAAATCTCCACTCTGGGAAGAACCGATGCTCATCCCCGCCAAAAGTGCAGTAGCTGGGGCCACGGTAACCCCAAGTTGCATCGAAAGGGAGTTCGATGGCATTCACTGTTTCATCGCAGCTTACGATTCCCAGCAACCGGGATACGCGGTTACGATAAGAAAGTGCATTTTCCTATCTCGACTAATTATTGTCAACCCGTGGCTTTTGTCGAGCGTCTTTAGAATCCCGCTTATATCGCTGACGTTTTAATTCGCCATTCGACGGTTAATTTCTGCTGAAAACTGAATACCGAACAAATCGCTTTGTCTAATTAATTCACGCGACGACGTTTTCCTATCAGTAAATGCAAAGCTTCCTCTGCAGGTGCATACACGGGCGATTGTTCGAAGTCCCCCGGGTTCCTCGGCGTACACTGTCATTTCTCCACGGGATATTTCGTTAGAATGTTCGTTGCAGCAAAGTTTGCAAACTTCATAGCGACCTCCTTATTCCGACATGGTTGTAAAAAAAAAAATATGAAGAAAAAAAAATGTTCCCCCGAGAATCTTTCATCGAAAGCTTCACAAAAAAGCTAATAATATGTACGGGTAACGTGTGGTGGAGAGGAAACATATATCGCAGGGGCAAAGAAATGCTGATGGAGGTAGGTAATGCGGTTAATTAGAGAATGAGAATTTCGTTGAAATTAATTCGTTAATTACGTTATTGAAGAGTATAATATTACACGGGCTTTCTCTCTCTCTCTCTCTCTCTCTCGCTCTTTTTTCATAAGGTATTGCATTCCAACATTATATAACAATCTCCCTCGGGGTAAGTAAGGGAATATGGTTGGTGGCAAACAAGCCAGCTCCATGTCGTGCTTCGTCCTGGATATAGATGGGAGCGAAATAATACAATGGAACCCCAACAACCCTATACTTCCTCCTCTTTCTCCTCCATCTACTCTTTGCATATGTACATATGTACATGCGTTGGTTGCTGCTATGGCATAAAGCAGCAATCTAGCATCCAACGCGATGTACGTATACCAATATCGTGCATGCACACTGTACATATGCGGTAATTAGCAAAGAGGGTTAGTTAGCTAAGGGCGGAGCTTCACTCTACCAATCAGCTGCATGTATTTCCTTGCGGATATCGGATAATAAAAGCGGAGGACTTAACGCGCCCGCTACCGGATGCATGTATATTGTATATATATATATAGCACATATACGTAGATGCCGTGGCATGTATGTACAAGTACGTATGTATGTATATATTTATTTATTTCTAGGAATTTGTTTATAAAACGCGTTGGCCCACCGGGGCTCGCCGTGTATATGGAAACGAGATTTGAAGTGAAAGAGCCGATTTTTCTCGGTATTTACTCGGGTTCTTTGGAGAAATAGGTAACCGTTATGCAGGGGAAGCGAATACAGTACCCGCAACGGGGAAATAGTGCCACTGAAATATGGAGCAGTTGCAGATTTGTCTTTGGATACGATACCGTTTTATATTGGTATTTTTAACCCGTACACTGGCAGGTTTTTATTCGAATGAGACAAAAAAGAATTTAGAGATTTTTTTTGGAAAAAACTCATACATGAGTTTGAGAAACTATTGAGGGAAAGGTTCGACCAGTATCTGGGCCAATTGGGTTAAATAAATACTATTTTATATTTCAAAGGTTAAATAAATATTATTTTGTGAATTCCATGGCAGTGCGACTCTTTTTATGTTAATTTTGGAAATTTTCCGTATTTACAGTGTTCGCGTTTCAACAGCGTTGACGCAAAAGGCATTAATCAAGGATTTCCGTTACAAATAGACGTTTATATATATGTTAACGCTATTTCTACCAAAGGTGTCAAATGACACCTTTTCGAATTATAATTTAGAATTATTTTCGAGGTTTATTTAATCTTTTTTAGAAATCCACAAACGGGAGGCGCTTAGCTATATTGCTTTCGCTCCAATTATACGTAATAAAAAATCCTAAACCAAAAATATGGAATCATAATTCAAATAGATTTTCTTAAATAATACCAAATTTTTTACGAGCGCGTGATTGCTCTCCTAAGCACCTCCCGCTTGTGGATTTTAAAAGGTGTCTTTTGACACTTATTGGTAGAAATAGTGTTAGTGGAGCAATTATGATTCTGTATAAAACTTGGAATTAATTTTAAAAATCTATTTTTATTATAATTCTATATTTTTGCTTTTGCATTTTTGATTACGTACAATTAGCGCGGTGGAAATAGTGTTAAAAGCAATTTTATCCCTCAGTTGATTCACTTGACCAGAATAACATAGTATTGGTAGGGTTCCAACCTTCATAATTTCTTGATTAACCCCTCGCACTATTTTCACGAGTCTGACTCGTGATGAAAATTTTAGGCCAAACTTGAATATCACGAGTCTGACTCGTAATCGACATTTCGGGCCAAACTTGAATATCATGAGCCGTACTTGTGATCTTTTTAAACAAAACGAGGTATTTTTAAAATTTATTGCAATTATGGGTAATAATTAAAATACTTTTGAAAAGTTTTTATTCCAATGCATTTGAATTTCACAAGTTCCGACACTCGGGCCCCGCCACTTTGGCTCTTTTCGCGACTATTCGAGGCATAGTTGGGCACGGCTTCTTCCGAATTTCAGCGTAGTGCAAGGGGTTAAAAACGTCAACGAATAACGTTTCGCGCTTGCATCATTTGAAAGTTTCTTCCGAATATATCTGAAATTCCATCTACGGTTTAATTGCAATTGTCGTTACCAATTACTAGGGTAAACACACCAATAGATGGACACCCTCCAATAGAAGGACAAATATTATTTCCAAAAGTAATTACATTAAATTTAAGAACGAAATCATAAAGTCATAAATTTTTTTATGGCTATATGTAGTCCTGATTGCAAAAAGTGATTTTTTTCATCTTTATATTTGTAATAATGATTAAAAAAAAATAATTAAATTTGACATGACGAAGTTTTGCTTCAAGAGCGCCATCACTAGTAAATATGTGACAGATGTCCGGTAAACGTTGTTTGTTATTACTATTATAAATGAATAAAAAAATAAGGTATGTATACATTATTATGCTCGTATTTCACTAAAAAAGCTATAAATATCGTAGTAAAATAATAAAATTACAAAAATATAAGAAAATTTAGTCCATTTATTGGTACTGGCTGTCCATCTACTGGGGTTTTGGTCTTTTTCATAAATTTTTCTTTTTTGTTAATTACTACGAAGTTTCACGAAGTTTTAGTAATTCTTTTCTAGTTAATTACATATTTTTACATTAATATAATTCATTTTATTATAACTTATTTGTATTTTAGTATATTATTTTGATAAAAAAGCATGAGAGTTTGCTTAACCGTCCATCTATTGGTGCATTTACCCTACAACGTCACTATCGGGATCAAATTTTCTCCGTATGCCATTCAATGATCATCCCAATGTACAGGGTGGGTTACCACATTTTGCCAAAATGGCAAAATTCCATTCCTGCAAATGCCACCCTGCAAAATCCCACCCTGTATATAAATTACTCCGATTTGGGGTAATTCCGTGCTATGCGACAGAAATCTGCTCTTTGCAACGCGACAAAATTCAACACCTTGCTCGATATTTCTTTCCCGTACATTTAACATATTACGTTATTCACGCGACTCGTAACGATTGTTACACTAAACGGCAGTTTACGGGATCCTTAAGTTCGAATTAATTAAGTTACCCCGTGATTTTCCAATCCTTTAGCGGGAATTTATTTTCACACACTACAATTACACTCCAACTGGCTGTTTTGTAATGTCGCTTTTACCACATAGAGTGTTAATGTGACGGTATTAAGTGTCGATATGACATTAAATTACGTGGAAACTGGTTATGCGGCTATGGAATACCACCTATGGTACGATTTTTTCCACGATATAATTGAAATTATTATCCGCATTAATCTCCCGGTCGCTACCACGCGTATACGTGATGCACATACCAATCCAGTTGTTACTAACAATGAGACAAGCATGTAAATGTCGCAGTAGTTGCATTAAGTTGTTATTTAAGAGGAGAAATGGGTATGTAAATTCAAATATCAGCGTTATTCTCGAAAAGCAATAAAATACATCGACCTTTCAAAGGGTCTATCTCTGATCCCATGCGATATGGTTACGCTCGAGCTTTTGACTTTTACCAGTCGATATACGTTAGCGATAACATAAATTATTTAAATAAATAAATAAATATATGTTTATGTATATCTATATCTATAGCTATATCTATTTCTATCGACACACGCACGCACACGTATGAGTCGTAAAGGAGAGAAGAAAAAAAAAAGTGGAAAAATTATGACGCTTAGTTCGAATTCCCCAGAAGTCTGGTTTATGTACTATCTGCGTATTACCATGCGAACATATAAATTTATACATAATTGGATTGGTACAGTAGTAACACGCGAATCGTTTGAGATTTTATATGGCTGCATTGTGTTTCTGTATGCAGATATCCCAGCCGATGGGATTCATTTTTAGAAGGACGTAGTTCCAATTGCATCAGGACTATCGCTCACGTCGTTTTGGATCCCAACGAGGAAAATGTGTTTATTGGAAAGGGTTAAACGGTTCTTGGAACTTGCGTATCGTGTTATGGACTGATACCCAGTCTATTTTATTGCGTTTTCCTACGTCGTGGTCAATTTGAAAGGAAGAAGGGAAGAAGGCGAGGCAGGGAAGGGAGATTCTATGGGGTAGTTTTTTCTTTCGCCATACAAAAGGGATCCTCCCGACACGAGTAGAAATTATACGTCGATCGTCTGGGATACACCCCAAGGTAAGAGGTTCGGTGTCGTCAAATGGGGTGAAGTTGTTAGCTTGCAAGGAAAAGATTTCGAAAAGTTTGGAATTCGCCCCTATATGAAGGGGAGGTAAATAGTAGCCGTGAAATTGTACCTGAGAATGTAGGAAAAAAAGTGTATCTCTCCGATCTTTCGGTAAGAATTTATTTGAGAGTTCCGCGGGAATTGGAAATTTTGCTGGAGAGAGAATGGAGCATTTCGAGCTTAAAAAAGGGATATTTTTGGCGCGTTTTGAATTTATTGTTATACAGTTACGGTTCATAGTTATGTTTGAATTTTCGGAGGATTTAAATTTGGGACGTTATTAACACTATTTGTACTACGCTAATTATACGTAATCAAAAATCCAAAAGAAATATATAGAATTATAATTAAAATAAATTTTATAATTGAAACCAAATTTTTTACAGAATTATAATTGCTTTGTTAAGCACCTCCCGTTTGTGAATTTCAAAAAAAGATTAGAGTGAACCTCGAAAATTATTCGAAATGAAAATTCTAAAAGGCGTTTTTTTGACACGTTTTGGTAGAAATAGTGTTAATATGCATTGCAATAAGTGTTAAAAATGTCTATGTATTCTGACATTTTTCACATTTCTTCTTACAAATGTCACTTGAACAGAATAAACTAATTATCGAAATAATGAAAATCGTGAGAAAAATAACAAAAATATGTTGTTTGTTAAATAATAAAATTTGTTCCTACGTAAAGTAGTTTTATTACTTTACGTAGGAACAAATTTTATTATTATATATATAATAGGCAAACTGTTGGTTTTTATTCATCCGTGATATTTAATAATAAATCTATAATACTTTGACAAATAGCAATAAAAATAATTTTAATAGCATTATAAATATAGTATAAGAGCAACATTGATAAAATTTATCACGTAGAAGTATAACTTTTGAAATAACAATTTTTGATTGGAATTTGTAGCTATTTTGAAAATTAATTGACAAAAATCTGAGCCAGACCTCTAAACATCCAATTAGACGAATGAAATCTCTCTTTTTGAGCTTTTTAGTGAAAAAATTAATTTGACATTTTCTTTGAGTGTCAAAAAACGTAAATGTATGACAAAAATGTCAATATAAATGTTTGGCATATAGACAAAATAAATTAATTATCGAATGAAAATTGGGAGAAAAAAATAACAAAATCTGTTATTATGTAAAATAATAAAATTTGTTCCTATGTAGAATAATAAAATCAATTAAGCGAACTGTTGTTATTCATTCATGACATGTAATAATAAATCTACTTTGAGAGATAAGAAAAAATTAATTGTCCAAATAAATAAATAAAACATTCCCTTTTTTAGTCTTTTGGTCCAAAAATCAACTCAAAGCTTTTTTGAAATATTAAAAAAATGGCGAAGAACCAACAAATACATTTTGAAGAAAAAAAAAAACTATGCGTCTGGATGTTCAACAATAGTATGAACCTACCCCAGATTGTCAACATACTTTAATTCACACGCGGATTGGAAATCGCGTTGCTCGAAATAATTTTTTCCTTAACTTTATCATACATTTGAAACAAACTTTCTATAGTTCTTCTTTTCCCCCACACATGTTGGTGTTGAATCAATCCAAAGTCTAGCAAAAGTATTTCGTTCGTCCTACAAAATTCTCTTACCAGTGTGCGTTTTAGATAGATTTTCTTCCAAGTCGGATTTACTCGTGATGGACAGCGCTGATGGGAAAGGAGACCTTCTTACTGGAATTCAGTCAAGTGGGCCAACAACGAATTCTTGATTCTACGTATTTTAGCACACGGAATTATCTCTGCCAGCGAACTCCCTTTATTAACATACAAGTGGCGAGCCTGGAACGAACGGGCTATACGTATCCTCATATATTCATGTTCCAGTCATTCAATAAACTTAATTTAAACATTAAAATCTTTGGCCAGATAAAAGTTTAATTAAGATGACATATAAGCGTAGAACGGAAAAGAAATGTAAATTTCGACGTTTCCCTTGCACGCATATGGGCGCGCAGAAAAAAATGTGCATCCTCGAGAAGTCGTTTAGAAAAATCCTGTTTTTCATGTAAAATATCATCAATAGATTTTATCTAGACTCCGTCGTCTCCCTTGTCGCTATTTATTTATAAGTATGGGTGTGTATGCAAAAACAAATACGAAGATACATCTCCTCCGATGGTTAGCGTTCCCTTTTTTCTCTCCCTGCTTCCATCAGCAGCAGAAATCGTTTGGAACAGCCAAGCACGATGCTGAGCAAAGGCCAATCTCAGAAATGCATATGAACTGTTGCAAAATTCACGGGACAATTCGTGAGCTTTCTCAATGTACACACACACACACACGTAGGCACGTATATATGCGTACGTAAACGTACATACATCATGTAAGTACTCTATTTGTTTGTTGGTGTAGCCTTGTTTTCCGTTTCATCTATATGCACGCAACTTTTTTTTTTCATCCCCCTTTTTCGCGGTTTTTTGTGTCGATATTTCTCGACGTGTGTGTGTGTGTGTGTGTGTGTGTGTGTGTGTGTGTGTGTGTGTGTGTGTGAAATCACACATGTACGCTACATTTAGTCTTTTTACATGAATCGGTCGTGAGAATGAGAAAGACGCGAGCCCATAATCCTCGGGTACCACGATTACGCCCTTCCGGGTCTCGCTGGCACGAATTATCAACGTGTGTAAAGAGGGTGCGCTTAGTTACGTGCAAATAAACATGCCCTTAATCCCTTGCTTTTTTCCTCGTTACACAACAAGATCTCTCTTATCATTTCTTTCCCTCGATCTCAGTCTCGTTCCATCATAAAATGCCTCTTCAGGAATAAAACAAGTTGCTCAGAAGAACGCACGAGGAGAACGAAGCCGCATGTAGACAACAACCGTCGATGACGTACTCCACGGGCTCTTGTAATTAAACAGAACCATAGTTTCCGCCGTATCCGTATCTCGCTAATGCCAGGCACGTTTCCGTTTCCCTACTTTGCATGAAATCCGTTATTTTTAATTCCACTTCTTGTGACACGGAAATTGAAATCGCGTGTATTGAAAAGTACCATCGGATGCAACATGGAAAGGAACGTATCGCTAAAGTATGGAGCGAAGTAGGAGAGAGGGAACAGAACCCTGGAGTGTCTCCTAAACCAGAAAAATTTGAAACTGCCCGATACTGGACCCGTGCAAATTTTTACTTTGGCATGTAAACAAAAGAAATTGGTTATCGAAAATAATGGAAATCACGGGAAAGTGATAACGAAATTGTATGTTTTGGTCGAAACGTTATGGAACTTAATTAAAAAATTCGATAGTCGTGAACAAAGAATCACGAATAAATATAATTCTCCTGGTTTTTAAATAATGAAATGTATTCGTGCGTAAAGTAACACTATGTAAAATAATCTAATGTAAAAATCCTAGCAATTCTTGCAACAAATCAACAATATTAAATAAAAACAAATAAATGATATTATTTCACTTTAAAAAAGAAGAATTTAATATTAAGACGATTTGTATTATTATACATTAATTTAATATTAATTCAATATTAAGAACAAATAAATTCACATCCTTGTATATCAGGTTTCTAACTTTCAAGAAAAATTCTTCAAAAGAGGCTGGTCGTATGTAACCCGATAACCCTTTAACTCCTGATTTTTAAAATTTTTATTTTAGAAAAAAAAAATTACGGGAATGTACTCTAGTAGATGTAATAAAACAAAATATATATTCTAAAAAATTTTATTTTTGAAACTTTTTGAAAAAATTGTATGGGATTATATATCCCAATTCTATTTCAATGGAATTTATAAAAATTAGGATTTTTTGAACATTGCTTGAGATAAATATATCCCGACAGGAGTGAAAGGGTTAAATTAAATAAAATATTCGAATTAAATTAAATAGTACATACATATCGTTAACAAATTTTAAGTCAAATTCCCTAAAAGGCTGGTTATATTTTTTAAAAAACCCTTCAGATAAAATAAAATATTTAAATTAAATCAAATAGTAGATTAGTCATTTATTAATTCAAGAAAAAATTTATTTGATTATAGCTTAAGAACGAATAAATGTTACGTAATCTTTAGATCTTTATTTATCACATTTTTCACTTTCAAGAAAAATTCCCCAACGGGGTAACAACTCACAACAAAATGAAATATCCAAATTAGATTAATTAATATATTACCCATTTACTAATTTTATAATGGAAAAAATACGGGTTTCTCATAAACGTTAAAAAAATTATAGTTCAATGCAAAAATTATATATTTAACGCAATAACGATGTATTTATAACATTGCATTACCCGACTAACTGTTCGATATACATCGTATCTTCCCAAGAGCGCCTGGGGAAGAGGAGGTATAGGTTTGAATGAAACGCAAAGCTCTATTTAAATTTCCATCCTTTTTCTCGATGCGTAAAATCTGATAACATTAAGTATGTAAGTAAAAAAGGCGCACGGGACCCCTTTGTATGCGGTAGCCCTGAGACATAATTCATATGATTAGGGCGTTCGAGACCACCATGTGAGTAAGCATACTTATATGAGCAGGATCAACATTAAGTACTCGAAGATTAAAGTCAAACACTTTTCTCATAATTCCATTCCAAACACGACGTGTGTAATTCTGACACGGAGTGGACGGAAAATCGTAAACTTCGTGACTTATGGCGATTTCAACAATGCGTGAAATTGCTTCATTTTATACCGTCTTGCAAAGAATATGAACTTTTGACTACTAAAACGACCTATACAGCAACGACGGTATCGCAAATGTCCGAAAGGAAGACTAACCCTTGGGTATTAACCCTTAGGTAGCCCATTTCGCCAGAATAACGTAGTTGGTACACTGGGGTTTCAATTGATAAATGATTGATAAACATTGATAAATTTTTTTGACATATAGTATAGTTTATTTTACGAAAATATAGTATTTATAGTACAAAAGATAAAATTCTACAATTTTCTTAGTATAAAGATGCTTAAATTGCAGCTGAATTAAATTGGGACGTTTCCGACCCAGGAGGCCAGCTAAGGAGTAGGGAAACGATGATGAGCGAAAGTAAAATTATTGGCGACGAATTTTGAATTCTTTGTGATAAAAATAATGGTTGTTTATTTCAACTATTTTCCGGCAAGGAAAAATTTCATTTCGGAAACTGCAAATTCGACTCAAATATTCGATAACTACAAAGTTGTCAAGTAGAAATGGAAACAGCGGGAATCCGGAGCAGGTTTTGAAAATCTATAATAAAAAAGTAATATATTAAGTAATGTTATAAAATATTTTTTATACATTATACATTATTATAATTCCATCTTTCATATTTTTAACAACAATTTAAATGTTAATGAACAAATTTTTCTACAAAAAATCGTTTCATCGTAGATATCAATTTATTATTATACTTTCAACTTTAATTTATAGAATTTATCTAGGAACTTCGTTTTCTTCACATTTTTTATAATTTCTATAATTTTATTTTCCACAATTCCTTCTTTTATAATAATTTAAGAAGCGTTAAGTTTAAAAACCCTTGATTTAGAAAAACTTGCCCAAATGAACTGATTCTACGCTCAGAGTATGATCCTGACTTTCGCTACCGATACTTCAATTTCTACCTGAACACTAGTGGCAGTAACTCAACTGGGATTTCCGATTTTTTTTTCACTACTTTTCGGTACACGCTGAGTAAAAATAAATAATTTTAATCTTTGTACGCATTTGAAATATTTCGACAATTGGTTCCTTTAACGCCCCGACTGAATTCCTGGTCGAGACGATCGTCCCGTTAATCCTCAGTTTTAAAGCCAAGCCATAAAATCGAGTTGCATAGTTCCAGTGCTAAGTACTTCGTTCTATACTACCTATCTGCCTGTAAAACTGAAACATTCGAATGGAATCTATGCTGTTGTCACAGCAGGTATACCTGCACATAAAAATTACATAAAAGTTCAAAACATTATTCAATCAAAATTTAAAAAAAAACATTCTCATTCCCTACATCACGGTTTCCCGCTTTACCCCATTTTTTTCGGAACGGTACTGGTTTCGACATTCATATGTGAAATCCAAGCGAGAGTTCCATATACGTATTACCCATACGTAATAGCCATTATTTTTAACGATATAGCACGTCGAAGAAACGATAATTATGCACCAATCCAATATATTGAGAAAAAAAGAATCGTCAAAATAATGAAGATTGCTACTAAAAAAATAATAAACATGCGGCCGTGATGTAAAACAATGAAATGAGTTAACGGGTAAAACCACTCTAGAGGCAGAAAAAAAGACCTAAATTTGACAATTTATTTTGGGAGTATGACAAACTGAATGGAATTTATTTTCAGAGGGTTTATTTGGCACATATTGAATTAGGAAAAACAATTTTTGTATTGTCAATTTCGTATAAAATGGCGGCGACAGAGCCCGTCGTCGAAAACAGCTTTTTTGAAAACACCGCCACGGGAGGACGGATTTCTCGGCATATATGAGTAATGGAACAAAAAATAAAAAAAATTTATAATCTATATACAATTGGCTTTGAAAGTACGTAGGGGTTTCTTTTTAATCAAATTTTGTGGAAGTGGTGCACTTTTTAAGAAATGAATCGATTTTTGGCCCTAAAAATGAGCATTGAATTTTTTATAAAAAAAGTTTACATTCAATCAAAAAACGGCTATGTACTTCCAAAGAGAATATTGTTGTGAAGCTACTGTAAAAATTTCAAAGCGATCCATGCCATAGTCTCCGAGAAATCCGTCCTCCCAGTTTGGAAGAAGTGATTTCGAGAAAAACGCGTTTAAACTTTTATAAACACTTTAATCCTGGAAATTTTTGTTTACCTCTAACCTTTTAACATTTGTTTTCCACTATAAATCAAATGGCATATTGTTTTTATGACTCTAAAGTATCGTTTAAGCGAAAAAAAACATGGATTTTTTTTAAATCCTAGAGTGCTTTTACCCCTTCAGAAAATAATAGATTATAATTAGGAAATGTTAATGTGAGTAACTCCAATTTTATTGTAAGCATTAGCGTTTACTAATTTATTCATTATTTTTCTAAACAAGATTTGTGACTTAGAAAAATTTCTGTAACTTTGATTATTTTTGTACACTAAAAAAATATATACTTATTGTTAGTAATTGCAACAAAAAAATAAACACTCACCCGTGATGTAAAATAATAAAATAAATTAAGAAAATAATACATAATCATAGAAAGTTAATTAACTATAATTTTACAAAATATTAGCGTTAATTATTAATATTATATTTTTCAGAGGAAATTTGAATGTCTAAGAAACTTTGTTGTAATTTTTGAATTATTTTTCAACATTAAAAAAAATGTACTTATCGTTAGTAATTACTACAAAAAAATAAACATGCACCTGTAATATAAAATAATAAAATGAATTAACGAAATAATAGATAATCATAGAAAGTTAGTGATTGACTGGAACATTATTCTACAGTAAACGTTAGAGTTCATTATTTTATAGAGAAATTTGTAAATTGAAAAAATGTACTTAGTAATTGCTACGAAAAAACTAAACATGCACTCGTGTAGTAAAATAATGAAATAAACTTACAAAATAATAGATAATCATAGAAAGTTAATAATTAGCTTCAATTTCATAGTAAACGTTGGCGTTTATTATTTGATATGTTATTATTATCAAGGAATTTGTGTATCTTAGAAAATATCTTGTAACTTTTAATATTTTTCCACGTGATTTTATTATTTTTCGTCGATCATCCCAAAATGCATTTTGAAAATCGTTTTGAAACGCAATGGGATTTGAAAAAAATGTCAAAAAAGGAACTAATAAATTTGACTTTTAACCGGTTCAATCAGAAAACAAAAAATTATAACAGTTTAAACGAACTGCTGCGAAAATGCTAGACGACGCGGTTAAGGGTTGGAATTGTATAAAGACATCCTTGAAGTTTTGAACTTTTGTTGCAACTTTCATTATTTCTGTATAATTTGAATACCCATTATTCGTCATGAGCTTCGTTACTTTCACAAGGATGTTCATAAATTGTTTTTCTTCGCGTATTTGCATGCATACTATATACATACTTTCCAGAGCCGGGGTTAACTAAGTTGAAAAGTCCCGAACATTTTATCCCATGGATGGTACTTCCAAAATGAACGGGAAACACAGTACGATAGGGACAAATCGCGGTAACTAGGGCGTATTAAGAGAGCCACTCGAGTTTCCGGTTGTTATACATATGTAGCGCACACTTCCTCTTTTTTCTCTCCTCGCATAGAACTCACTCCTCGGAGAGGAGTTGCGTCTCTTTTTTTTCATATCGTGAATTAAAAGAAAGAAAGAAAGTCCCTATGGGCAAAAAATGGCGAAAACTTCACTAACAAGCTTTCGAGCCTCTCATTTTTTTCTTCGAGCTTAGCTTAGCTCGTACACTCGAGCACACTCGAGTCATGCACAACTCAGCAGCCAGCACACGCGTGCTGGTGCTGCTACTGCTGCTGCTTGCTGTTGCTACCTTTCACATACTTGTCGAGTACCCTTAAGCGCTCCACCCTTCGACCACGATACATCCTCGAAAATATCCACCCCTTTTCCTGAAAAGCAACCAATCATACGTATTTCCCTTGTTCGTGATTTCAGTGGAGCCGAGTAGTGGCATTACTCAAAAGTGAAGTAGTTTCACTTCATCGGCGTTTTTGTTCTTACTTTTTAACCCCGAGTTTCATTTTCATATGTACTTTTTCCAGCAGAGTTCCTTCCTGCGATTTCCATCCTCATGGTCGTTCTTCGAGGGTATAGAGATTTATCTTGGGAAAGCGAGAGCATAGTCATTTCCACTTAGAGTGCAATACATCGTCGTGGAAATGATTCCCATTGTCAGTCGACGCACGAGGGGACAGCTGTTGGCAAGTTTACCCGAAGTGGACTGCGACTCTTCAGCCCAGAAGAAGCAGACGACCACTTCTGGCTTAAAGTTACCAACTGGAAGCTCCTCGGGGTATGTATGGCGAAAGTCTGGGTCGGAATTCCAAACGTGGCTTTGAAGTCTCTCTCTCTCTCTCTCTCTCGGATTTCTGCCATACTATTATTTCCACGAGGCGTTTATTAGCATGCCCGGCACAAATCGGCGGTTTAGAAATTGCTACTTGGCCGTCCCGGGGACGGCTCGTGTGAGCAATCGTAGCGATTAAAAATAAAATGAACACAGATAAAGAATGAAAGCCGATTTCTCCGGACATCCTTGGACCTAATGGACGTTAAGTATTTCCAAAATTACACAAAAAAAAGGCGCAAATCTTTCTCCCATTTTTCACCTTCGTCGTAAAAGTCCAAATAGCTTGTTAACTTCGTGATATACGTAGGAAAAGGCTTTCTCTCAAAGGTATATTCCTAGGGAAAAAAAAATTAAAACGGCCTTGTGGAACCAAAGCCTTCCCTTTAACCAACCGTGACGTTCTTTATAGTTTCCAATTTAAATTTTGTGGGAAGAACTTTCGATAATTCATCGAGAAGGGAAAGGCAACGATGTAGGTACAGAGTACCTTCGATCGAGTTCTCCCTTATTCGACTAACCCATGAGTCACAAGAACGGGAATCACCTGCCCATAAAAAAAAGTTACCCTCTGGCACCCACGTAAAACACCGTGGAGATATAATACGGTCCGCTATGGTGGCGTAACGAGTACAGTCAAAGACTTTTAACGTCATTCAGCGCTATTGCTTTTTATGTGGACGTCAAAATAGAAATTCGATAAAACACCCATCAGGCACATACACGCACGTACAATTATTTCCGAATTGTCGAATTGGTGGATTTCATATCAATTCAGGATTATTTCTAAATTCGTTTCTTGCCAGATTCGAAAATCGTTTGCCATGAGATTAATTCTTTGAGGTACACAGTTTTTAGAGCAAATTCGAGTTTTTTGTAATAAATGTTAAATACAGATAGGGAAAGAAATTATCCAATGCAATTTTTTATAAAAAGTTGCATGAATTTGAATTTTTTAATTTGATGTAATTTCAATTTGCAATATTCGAATCTTGAAAGAGCTTGTATGCATTTAAAATTATTTTTACCGAAAGTGTCAGATAACAACTTGTTTTTTGACAAACGTTATTGCACCTGAAAGGGTTAAGAAATTGTTGGAAAATTGAAAAATATTGGAATTGTCACTTAACACTATTTCTATCGCGCCAATTATACGTAATTAAAAATCCGAACCCAAAAATATGGAATTATAATTAAAATAGATTTTCTTAATTAATACGAAATTTTTTACAGACGCTAAATTACTCTATTAAACACCTCTCGTTTGTGGATATAAAAAAAAGATTAAGTTAAACCTCGAAAATAATTCTAAATTGAAATTCGAAAAGGTGTCTTTGACACCTTTGTTAGAAATAGTGTTAAAAATGTATATGTAGATTTGTTTAAATAATTTATTGATGCATCAAGAATTTACGAAGATATTGGAGCTCTCATGGAGCGACGAATGTATGGCAAAAGTCTGGGGTAGAGTCCAAAGTATAGCTGACGAGAGGTCATTTTTTATTATTTCATTATTTAATTTTTAATTTTTCAATGTTTAAAAATAATCACTTAATTTTAATGGTTTGACCGTCAGTTCACTTAATTACGAAAGTAGTTGGAATGAAAATAAATAGATGGCATGGAATTACTATATATTGGCAAAGTTCACTATATGTATGGCATAAGTCTGGGATAGAGTTCAAAGTATAGCCGATGAAAAATAATTTTCCTACGTCGTGGTCTCCCAGATTTTCGGGAGATGAACAATTCCATGGTTATTTTTTCCCATATCTCGTATCCTCTTTATTAGCAGTCAGAATACTGAAAGTATGGCAAAAGTCTGCAAGGAATCTCTCAGTGTCATTAATAATAATTGATTGACGTGCAGTTGAGTGTGCTTCAAATTTCGTCCATGCTGCAATATGATTTGTACGAATACAATTGGATAGCTCGCGGGCTCTGAAAATATTTTCCATACAAAGGAACAAAAACGGGAAGAAACAATATAGAGAAAACTATTGACTCGCAATTTCCAGTAGTTACCCTCAAAGCAGTTTTTTTTAGCAAATTTGGAAGAAACAACAGACGGACAAAAAACGACTCTAGTGTATATTTTGGCAATTTTCTGCTATTATATTTGAGAAAAAAAGAAGAGATATGCGAATGAATGTGGGGAAACGAATGAGAGAAAGTAAGAGAAAACGGGAAAAAATTTTTAGCGATAACAAGAAGAAAATAAAAATGTTTCATGGCAGAGAACAGAGCTACAAGCAACTGTGTACGATGGTTATTATCGTTTCAGAAACCTTCATTTTCCTGGTTTTCTTTCCATTCTTCCTTTTTTTTTTATTTTACGAGACACATAGAATCATATATTACGAGATAGTTTATATGAGTCTTATAAAGAGGAATACGACTTGGAAGGACGAAGGGCGTTCGATATTTGGCGGCAATGGCCCCATAAAGAAAGCCTATGAAACCCCATGAAAACTGAGACAAGAGCTCCTTTTCGAATCACGTCGATCCAACATCGCGTCGATAGAAGTTGTAACCACGCTGTATTACGTTTCCGGCTGTATATAGGAACATATACTAAACTTTTGCTTCTGTTCTACCCCACTTTTATATGGGTTTCATAAAAAGTCATGGCCCCCGTGTCATGATTTATCGAGTCATTAGAATACCCACTAGCTGCAGCGGAGCTGTCTTTTACGGTGGATCTGTACCTTCCTACGCGCCCCTTTACGTGCCAACCAACGGTATTATTCTGAATCAATCAGACAAAACCTTCCTCTTTCGCTCCTGTCATTTTATTGCCCGCTTTTCTCCTAAATGAGACTTCTACCAATCCCGCGTCGGTTAGTTTGACGCCAAGTTATTTGACGTAATTTTTGATACGATATAGCAAAGAGGAAACGAGTTTTACGGTGTTTCGGTCATTCTTGATACACGGTATAGCGATATTTACTATATTCTTGAGAAATTTTAAACAACTCGGTGATAAAATGTAGTGGTTTCAGATTTCATTTTTTTCCCCCATAAATATATGTTTCGGGAGAATTGTATCTTGCTACGTATTAATTAAGGTACTTAGCTTAACATTTAGAGAACCAATAAACTTCCATCCAGTTTAACTAAAAATGGACCAAAGATAAGAAATTTGAGATAATTTCTATGTTGTGCCATTTTTGATCTTGCGTGAGGCAATATTTGGAAAGTACTGAACTGATTGACCTCAAATTTTGCTAGGGTTAGTCATTTGGGTAATTGTAACTGTTCAGTTGCAATTGCCCAAATGACTAAAAATCCCCCAAAGAAGAAGTTACGCTCAGGCGTTCGAGCGTAGAGTAAACTTGAATCGAAGAAAATTGATGCTGAGTTACAGGATATATCAGGGAGTCAAATTTTTGTGCGGTTTCTTAAAACTGAAGGTCGGAGGAATATTTGGCGCCCAAAATCAAAAAAATCAAAGCATGAGAACATTATTAAAAATTCAATTGTTTATTAACTTGTTGTAAGTAAATAGGTAATTAAATAAATTTATAAATACTGTTTATTTGATTTAAAAATATGAACTTTAATGAACCTCTCATAAAATTTCCGTAATGTTTCGTTAAAAATTGTCCGAGTAATGAATTTTTTAATTAAAAGTGATTCAAATATTTAAACGTACGTATCGATAATAAAAATTGAAATTTTGCAAAATCCTTTGAGGGTATGTTTAGTAATGGTATAAGCATTTATTTGATTCATGTTTCGTAAAAATCGACGACCTAGTGGTTTTTGGGGGTGCTCACTTGACGTGTTTTGTCTCAGCTAGCTAAATTAAGACCGCCCGCAACTATTTTCTTTCCAAGTGCCCATCGCCGTACCTCTTTCTGACAATGAGCGAATAAGAATCTCACGAATGAGAGAGTAGCCGAGGGTTATCACTGCGTCAGAAATTTGCACGCATAGACCCCAATTGCTTAACATACATTTGCACGCATACACACTCACATATGTATATATTTTATAACATAAATCTAAGGCGGAGAAGGGGGTGGTATTTGAGGGTAGTACAGAGACGAGAGCTTCTAACCGGAACGTAATCCCCAACTACTTATTTCACGACACGGCAAAATTTACTAACTCGATCTCTTCGGAGCCGTATCTACCACAACTTCTCTATTCGATCGAGAAGCGTGCAATAACACCATAAATACTGTACTGAAGCTGAGTTACTTCATCGGGTATCTAAACTATACCCTGATGTGGACAAGAATATATATTATTCTTTTTCCGAGCAGAGTATTAAGACATTTTCATATAACGGCTGTGTAACTTCATGTACACATATCGCTAATGCAAAAATATAGATTGTGTCGCTTCGCTGAACAGGAAATATTTCAGTTAAATGAAAACGTGTAAAATCTTCGGAACTGCTATAGCAGACTTATAAGCTGCGGGTATAAACTACGCGGGTAGCGATATGTGTATGCACGCATGCATGCGTGGCACTTAAAGATTTCAGCGAGTTGAAAATGCTTTCGGAGAGTGAAAAAAAAAATAGCCCGACGACCGCCGGCCAAAACATAAATTAGTCGTCGTGGTTTAAAGCCCGGCCTAATCGATCATAAATAACTCTGTACAGATGCGTGTATATGGGGATGTGCGTATGGGGATATATTCCGTCCCCTAAATTATTTCGAAATGATCGTACGGCTCTCGTCTCTGTATCACCCTCAAATACCACCCCCTTCCCCCCCTTCTTTTTACTTTCGATTTACTTTATAAAATATATACCTAAGTATGCATGTGTGTATGCGTGAAAATGTATGTATGTCGAGCAATTGGGGTCGATGCGTGTAAATATTACATTATATCAACTATGAACTGAATCCTTAGCGATACTGATTGTGAGAAATCTACCAAAAACTAGGGTTGTGGCAAATTTTGTAAATTCGGTGAAGAAAAAGAAAACGATTTTTTTAATAAATCTTCGAATAGCCAGAAACTGGGGATTTCAACTGAAAGTTCGATTACCGAATTCATCGAATGCGTTTCATTTTTTGCTAGGGTTTTGCTTAGTTTCAATTGTACTTTTTTTTTGCTCAATATTTGCTCACATTTAATTGAACTTTTTCGTAAAAATGAGAATAAAATTATTTTTAAAAGAAATATTTATAAAAAAATAAGTTTTTCGAAGTTAATTTTTCGAGGAGGTATTAAAGTTAAAAAATCTGCCAAGTATTTTATTAATTTCATTAAAATTTTTGTACATGTTTAATTTTGTTCCTGAATCTCTTGGGTTGGCAACTAAGTAAGTGCCGATTTTCCAAAGCAAACAAATGACAAAATCGGCAATTACTTAGTTGCCAACCCAATGCATACAAACAATGTCAACTGAGATACTGATTTTAGTTATTTAAAATTCCAAAATCCATTTTCGTCGATTTTTTAAAAATATAAAACCCGAAACTCGATTTTTGACCATCGCTACCCACGACTTCTGCCATACTTCCATTCCCACGCGAGTGACATAATCCCAATACGTTTAATGGAAATTCCAATTTTTTAATTAATATTTTAATTAATATCTTTGTAAAATTTTAATTACTAATTCTGTGAAAAAAGTATAAATGTATACGCAAAGATGTATTTAATTCAATGTGCAGTTACAAAAATCGATTTTCCAAAAACTTCACGCTAGCGCTCTCCCTTAAAACGTGATTTTACATAAATTTGAAGATTCGAGGACAAGTTTTCAGCGAGGGATCAATTACGAGAGACCAGTTTGGACTGGACCGAACAAAATAAAACCAGAAGAGGCTGGACCGGACCATCAGAAATGGCTAATAGGGGTTTCCAGTTAAGCAAGGAACCAACGACAGAGGGTTTATAGAAAATTTGTGACGGAGTGCGAAGCTTGCTGACTGGTACATCCGATGCTCCCTTATTTTCTGGTCTCTTCTGCCTTTTTTATTTCCTCTCCGACGTATAGTATCAAAAGTAAAAGCCGTGAAAGTAAGTGGCATCACTCGTGTGTTTATATACATATACATATACATACATATGTGGGTGTACTAATATCACGAGGCTCAACATGCGAAGGTATATGAATCCCTACGGACCTTTAATATTAACGAACAAGTTAGTGGAAGCTACCCCAAGCATAACACGAAAATGATGCGTGTAGCATCGTGTACACATGTTCTCATTTACATCCAAGTACAGTCTGCCGTGTGTATCTTTACAATTATATTATCGCTATTTACATTATTAGGAATGCATAGATACGCTGGAAGGAGATAAGGAAAAAGAGCCGATCCTGATCCTGAAAATCCTGGGAATCTACGAAACTTAATTGCACCTGATACCAGAACGCGTAGGTGTCGTCATAAAGTGAAAGGACTGTATAAAAAAGTGCTGGAAATTTCTCTCGGTAGCTTCTTTATCCGAAGTTGACATAATTGCGAAGCTATTTTTAATTGTAAACATAGTAAACGTGTTTTACGTTCTTGCATTGTAAAATTTTGAAAAGTAAAAATCAAATTTTACACGAAAAAAAATATATAGTGAATTTAGTTATATAGTCATTTTTAGTTATTAATTTAGTTATTTAGTTATTTAGTTATATAGTTATATAGTTATTTTATGCCATCTATTTATTGTCATTCCACCTACTTTCGTAATTAGGTGGACTGGAAATTGAAAAATAAGAGATTTCCTTGCAGACTTTTGCCATACTTTCAGTATCGTGACGGCTAGTAAACAGGATACGAGATATGGGAAAAATAACCATGAAATTGTTTATTTGCCGAAAATCTGGGAGACTTGGGCATAGGGAAATTATCTTTCATCAGCTATACTTTGACCTCTATCCCAGACTTCCGACATACATATAATGAATTTAGCTAATACAGGGTGGCAGAAAAGTTCCCGCAATTTTTTTAGATATTTCAACAGGCTATAACTACCACGTATGTCAACAAACGAATACACTCAAGAAATAAAACACTTTATTAGAATATTAACAATGAATTTGAGCAAGAAAAATTACAACAAATGTTCAAAAACAAAAACCCTCTGCAATGCCAAAGAACAGTTTAAAAAAGAAATTGCGGGAACTTCAGCCACCGTGCATATAGTAATTCCATGAAATCTATTTATTGTTATTCTAACTACAGTAGAATCTCGGTACAACATACCTTTGAATGCTTTCGTACAAGATACCACGGGTTCCCCTTCGCTAATCCACTACCCCCACTTCTAATACCTTTTCGCCTCTGAATGTTTGGAGTTGCGTACTCCGTACAAGATACCACGGAAATAAATGAGAAAAAATGAGAATTATTTACACATAACGATTTTTAAAATTTATTATCTTAAACTATTAATTATTAAAGATAACATTTTAATTTTTTGTTGGTTTAAAATTCATAGAGAATTTTCAAGGACTCGTAAACGTAAGTTTTCTGTCGGGGACATGAACTCAAGCCTATTTTGAGGTGTTTCAAATGTTTAAAATTGATTTACTTACGTGAGATAATTGCACAAATGGTAAGAATAACTTTTCTTCTCTCTTTCTTTCTTGTCAACACTGCGAGAACTCCTCGTTTGCGGACTTCTAATCGCGTGACAAAAAAAAGAAGGAAAAGGATGTGGAATACAAAGCAACCTACATTATCGGTTTAACTTTAAACTATTTTGCATGGTATCTTATACGAAGGACGTGAGTTCTATTCCTCTCCGGCGTAGCAGGCCGCTGAGTGGGGGAACGGTAATTTTCGGAATCATATTCCCCTCCGGTCCCTTGTGGTATCTTGTACGGAGATTCTACTGTACTTTCGTAATTAAGTAAACTGACAATTAAACAATTAAAATTAATCGATTATTGAATAATTACACAATTAAAAATCGAAAAATTTGATAATGAAAAATGAGAGATCCATGAGAGCTCCAATATCCTCGTAAATTCTTGACGCATCACTCGATGCAAATCTGCTGAAATCGTTCGCACGCTTCTGAAGTAGCTAAAAGATCCTACATGTGCAGCAAATGCACATGCTGCACTGTTGTCCTCATTTTGGATGGTTGCAAATCTGGCTGCAGGGACCACACGCCGTTCGTCTAACGCATAGGAGGCGACGACCACTGCCGTTCTTGACTCATCGTAACTGACGATCATTGGAAATGATCCTCGACCGTACTTCGAAACCTACCCCAGATTTACGCCATACTTCCGATTCCACCACGTGAACGTATACACGCGTAAAC
Organism: Gasteruption jaculator; assembly: GCA_949825005.1. NCBI lineage: Eukaryota > Metazoa > Arthropoda > Insecta > Hymenoptera > Gasteruptiidae > Gasteruption > Gasteruption jaculator. The sequence goes on along the minus strand of OX463765.1, from coordinate 3,098,985 downwards.
CTCAGCTTCAAATAAACAACTCTTCTCGGTAGAATTCCTCAACATTGAAACCTTTGATCCGTGGGAAGGCTACGATTGAGTGTTAAAACCCGGACGAAGCGGGATTTAACGAAATCAAATAATCAAAGAAACCCATAAACTTCGTCATCCCGTATACACGCGCGTTTCGAGAAAATCCCAGATGTCTCGTCAAATGGAATTGGGTCTTTACTTCGATAATACATCGTTAAAAATAATCCCTCTGGTTACGAGCGTTGGGTGTTTGATTGGCAAACGTATCGTTGAAAAGATGAATGCGAGATCACGGATAAACATAAAAAGAGATAGATACGTTTAATAATTTTCGGTATATGATCGCCCGAATCGTATACGAAATCCTCGTGGTTTATGAGAGAGCGTGTAGGTTTGACTTTGAAAAGCATGGAAGCGAAATGGTTTGAAATGACTTTTGAGAAGCTTCTCGTTATTTCCCCTTGCTACTTAAAATGTTTGATAAAGAGTCGAGGGATAAGACAGAGCGAAATAAAAAAGTGAGTGAAAGAGGAGAAGAAAGAGATGCGAGCTGCTAATGTAATTTTTAATCGCCAATCATAAAAGCCAACAGTTATGTATGCATGTGCAACTATAAACCACGTGGTCGATAATAAAGCTCGAACCAAGGTGTTTATTAAAGCCGTTTTGCGATTCAAACGTCTCACTTTATCGTTTCAACGCCAGATTCTTTTTACGTCACGTATATATAAGAGTTGGGAGACTATATCCTACTGGGATTTAAACGAGTCCGGAAGTAACAAATTACAAAGTGTTTCAATATCTTGTTTCATTTTGTTGAGAAACTTATGTTGAAGCAACAATTCCACGCGTTCGGGGAACGCGTTGCAGGGATATGTCTTATTTTTGCATAGTCTAAATGTAATCTATACATGCCAGAGGAAAATCGTAGTTGGGTGGAGAGCCCCTCGTAGCAAATATTCCGGTGAAAATGAAGAAATCAATGAAAGAAGAAAATTTCGAGAAAGTTAATAACCTCTCGTGGTGAATAATTATTTTCTGAAATGTTTGTAATTAATATCTAAACGTTATTTAGAATGTGCAATGCTGAAAATAATAGATAATTGCAGAATGTATAATTATTATGTAATTTTGCTCCGAGAGACTTTGGTAGTAAATAATATGCCGGCAATAATGAAGATAATTAAATAAAATACCAAAAGATTAATAATTACTACTAATTTGTACGTAATAAATACTAACAGTGAAATAAATAGGTAAACAGGAAACAACAGATACCAATAAAAATTAATTTAAAAATGTTAATTACTATGGCATGAAAATTCTAATTGCTGCTGGATTGTTTAAAAAGTATTTAAATAGTAGTTCAATAAGTAATCAATAATTTGGTAGTTAGTTAAAAGCAGGAATAATCCTTATTGTTAGTTTTCGGTCTTTGCTAATTTTCTAATTTTGCTATTGTTTTCACCACCTCGGGATTTATGAAATCCACTGTTACTAATTGCCGTTTTAGTTATAAATTTTATAATTACTTAAAAGTCTTAGTTATACTTGAATATGTATCATTGGAAAAAAAATAGTAATTAGGAACAGCTAGATGGTGAAAATAATTGCAAAATTAGAATATTAGTAACAGGCCAAATGTTTTCAGAAGGTTTTAACTGTCTATTAAATTATTTATTATTTATCAAATTATTATTTATGCAATTTTGTTTTTCAAGAAATAGTTACCACACGCAAAAAGTACTCACGGAAAAAAAATATTTCCAAAAATATATGTGGAATTGAATTTGGTTTATTAAAATTGAAACAGTATTTCTCTATACTAATAACAATTGTAATTTGCGATGTATTTCAATCTACGCAAATATACGCTTGATGTAGGCAATAAATATTTTTAATTCCTCAAAATTATAATTTTTCAAAATTTACGTCATTTGATAATACATTTCTTTAATATATTTTGGCATATTTACAGGTTTCGAATCAATTATTAGATTTAGAGCGTAATGTATAAGTATAATATTATAATTTTAATATAGCATTAATACTATAATTGTAATACTGCAGGTGCGTTCTTCAAAAACTATACTTTACTTTCTTCGCATACATTCACAAAACATAAACACACATACATTATCATATATTTGCACAGAATAGTGTGCCCATGATTATGAAAGTGGTTCAAGTCATATTTTTTTGTGTTGATAAATTTAAAGGATTTATTTCAAATAAAATAAAAAATGTTTTTACATTCCGCAACATTTAAAGTTGGCGTTTTATTGGTCTTGATTAATGAAGAAAAAAATGTATTGCAAGATAAAATGATGCGAGATAACCGAAAATCTCATCTTTTTCAAATCTTGACTTAAACCACTTTCATAATTATGGGCACACATTTGCATTTATTTAAAAATACACCTTTTTCCAGCCGCGCGTGAAAGTATGGCACAAGTCTGTATCTGAGTCCACAATTTTACTAAAGATCTAGACCCATACGATAAAGCTACATCTAAACTTTCGCTATACTATCAACTTTCCGATAGGATCACCCACATATTTCTGATAATTACTGACCTTCTGCTAATTATCACTCATCGAGTAATGTCTCCCAAATTAGCCTGCGGTAGCGACTCCCTAATTAGTCAGTCCCCATTCTAACAAGACTTTGTAACCGACTAAGAACTGCGTCGGGCTAATACCAGGACCAGCCAATGCCAGGACCACTACGAAGGCGCAGCATCCCATGGATCCTCTAGTTTAGCCTTCGGTAACTCTAAATTATAACGGGAAGCGTTGAAAGATAAATCCATGAGGTTGCCTGCCTCCCGAACGTATCGTGGAAAACTTCGAATTATCGTTGCACCAAACTGTCGCGGACTGTAAGACGACGCATTCGAAGAAGGGTTCGATCTAGAGGTTCCACCCCGCGACGAAGGACTTGCGGTAAGGAAATTGAAAGAGTCACATATTTTCAGCGACCAGGTCACGTGACCAAGGAATCCTTCAAAGGGCTGAAAAACAGAAGATGCACCTACCGCAGGAGTTAAGATCAATAGTTGAAAACCCTTTGACGGTGACATAAAGATCACGTGATTCCGTGACCCAAAATGAAAAGCTTTCCTTAATGAAAAAAGCCTGGAAGGTGTGTATATAGAGAGGAGAAAGGTATAATTTTCATTTCAAAAATACAGCGGCTATTTGTGAAAACTGTAGAAAGGAGTTACTTTGAAGATGAGTAGAAGAAAAAAAGGTGGCAAAGGGTGAACAGATGAGAATACAAGTAATCGTTCGACCAGTGATTTTGTCTCTCGTGGGTCCCTAAAAGAGAAGGAACGGTGGCACGTTAATAATACAAGGGAAGAGAGAGATGGAGAGAGAAAGGGAATAGAAAAGAAGGAAGAATATAAGGGGCCCTTGCGGTCGCGGCAAAAACCTAATGGCATCCTTCCGTCTCTGTTTCGTTTAATACTTCTCATTTTACGTTGTGTCCCACCCTTCCACCTCGGCGATCCTTCTCTCGCTCGAGAAATCTCCGACAAAGGATGCCGACGACTCGTTCGCTCGCTTTGCTGATGCGCCTCCAGGACTCTCCGAGTTTCCCTTAGCTTCCAGATAGATATACACACATATATGTATATCTATACATACATATTGGTGTGGCATTCTCGATGAGAAGTTTACCTTCCATCCAGAACATACCGCAACTACTAGCTGCTATCCGCTTCTTCGTCTTCCTTTCTTCCTTCTTATCGCTCTCGCCTCCTCTTTCGCTCCTTGCCTTCCACCTTCAAGGGCTTCACTAATCTTCGAATTTACCCTATACCCCTTTTGGAATTTCCTCAGAAATTCCAAACCAAATACCCCCGATTCTTTATCTCTAATCTCACTTCCTGATTCTTCCTTGTAGAAAAATCCCCTACATGCACATGCCGAAGAAGGATTGCGTTCGACTTCAAACGGACGCGGTTTGTCTCTCGTGGTTGTCAGATTCAACATGGAAAAGTCAACTCTCGCCTGAGCCATTGAGTGTTTCAGCGCACAAGGAAATATTGGCTATAGTGTAATTCAGCAAATTTGCAGTAGTATTGGATGTTTTTTCTCTCTCTCTTTCTCTCTCGAATTGAAACGAGAAATTTACTTTCATTTTTAAAGATAAATTTGTTAGAGGTTTGACAATTAAAACCAGAATTGTCCAATTCTGGTTTTATTCATGTATCAAGAACAAAAGTCTGCAACAAGTAGTTTTTGTATTTTGATCGATTTTGAATTAGAAGAGTGAGAAGAAGTACCTGCTACGAATTTGTCTGTACTGAAGGAAATAAAAAGATATTCCATATGGAAATATGCATAGGCATGTCAAACTATATGTGCAACATATATTCGTTAAATATACATAATTAGTAGTAATTATATATTACAGAACTCAATTAAAGTTTTATAAATGTAATTGTCTATCTTGACATTTCCCAGAAATAATATAGTCCATATAATGTAGACTAGATATAGTTTAGAAAATGCAATAATATATTCCATTTCTGACTGGGTCCGACAAGTTCAATACCGGTTCTAATCACGTAAACAGAAAAAAATTCTTTCCATTTTGTTTTAATTACAGATATTGCCACATGTACAAGATATAGAGGCTATGGAAGAAATTGACAAATCATATGAAGTGAAGACTACTAGGTACTTTTGTAAACTTTTGGTCCAATGTAATTACTTCGTATTGACATAACGGAAGAAACGAACTTGTCTAATGTTATCGGATTTAACAACTTGACCGAAGTTTTTCAAAATTCTAATTGATATAATGGAAAAGATGTGCTTTTTGTAGAAATACTACTTTTCATACATGACCTTGTCTCGATTTTTTGCACCAAAGGTATTTTTTGAGGGAGATTTGTGTCCCTTTTTCCAAATATCCTCACATCCGAAAATAATATTTGCCAAATCATCCCAATTTGTTTATTTTTATCATCTCATATTCTCCTGATACTTTTTCTGAGAGTTTCGTCGATTTTACCAAGTTTCGAAATTTTTCGAAATGGCTCTTTCGTTCCTATGTTCTCCTGATACTTTTTCTCAGATTTTCGTCGAATTCATAGTGTTTTCAAAGTTTTCGACATGACTCTTTCGTTTTATGTTCTCCTGGTACTTTTTCTCAAATTTTCGGCGAATTTACCGATTTTAAAATATTTTCGAAATGGCTCTTTGGTTCTTGTTCTCCTTCTCCTCCTACAAGTTGTACAAGTCCTCCAAAACGTGAACAACTATACATAAAAAATTGGCAATCGCTGATCAGAGAATAATATAATTACTGTAGGCTCATTGTCACTAGTATAACATTATAAAGAACAATAATAAAATACAAATACAAATAACAATTTTAAAATAAATAATTTAAGGGGTTATACGCACTTACAAAGCCGAAAAAAGGCGATTTTTCAAGAATTTTTTCTAGAGACATTTTAATTTATTAATTTCAAATTTTTTGTATATATTGTAGTAGTCCTTGACTACTTTCCCAATTTTTTTGGTATCAAAATAATCATTCTGACAGCCGCTGCAGCCAATCTCCGGGAGCACCTTGAAAAAAACACGTTTTGCGGTGAGCACGATATCTCGGGACTGGGTTATCGGAAATAAAAAAACCAAAAATTGTTCGTTAATATAATGTATTATCTCGTGTTTGTTCGCTGGGTTTTGCAAAATACTAATTTTTAACAAAATGCCGGCTTCGTAAAGCGGAAATATCAATTTTTCATGAGAATTGTGCCCGCAAAATTGTTCATAAAATGAAAAATATTTGTCGTAGAGTCAAAATCAACGATCAATCACTAGATAATATATCTATAAAGCTTGTGCAAAAATTTAAGACCGATCGGTTTAGCCGTTTTTAAGAACTCTTGCTCACCGCAAAACGTGTTTTTTTTTCGAGGTGCTCCCGGAGATTGGCTGCAGTGGTTGTCAGAATGATTATTTTTATACCAAAAAAATCGAGAAAGTAGTCACAGACTACTACAATATATACACAAAGTTTGAAATTATTAAATTGAAATGTCTCTCCGGGAAAAATTCTTGAAAATTTTTTTTCGGCCTTCTAAGTGCGTATAACCCCTTAATACATGTAATGATAAAAAATAGAAGTGTCTCCCATATGTAGATGTATGAATAATTAAAATTAAATTAATGAGAGAGAGAGAAAAATTAATCGGCCCACCGAATAACTATTCAAAAGTGTCCTGGGAACAACAGGTTTCGAATCTCAGACTTGATCGGTTCGTCGAAAATAGTTTGGAACTAATAAACATCATTAGCTGGCTGGCTATTGAGGTGTAAAATGAAAGCCATACGTTTCCCTAACGATCGCTATAAGTAAAAGACTAGGGGCAATAATCGTTAAGCTGTGAAGCAGTTGATAAAGATAACCTTCATTAAAAGAGTAGGGTTTTCGATAACGTTGGAAATTGATGGAATAGGTCCGTTCTTCTCGGCTTGTGGCATCACGTGCCAACAATTCTGATGCACCATCATGGATGTGTCTTTACACGTACACGTGTTACATAGTAGGTATTTACGCGTGTGGGGAAATAGTAAAATGAAGGATTTATTCGTGGATAGTGTACTTCCTGGCATTTGTAGCAATTTCACTTGAATCGTAAGTCAATATTATCTCCAGGCAGGAGCGAACGATGGGATGCGAGTAAAGGGAAGGAAAGTTAGCGAAATTTCCGTAAACAGAGAATAACAAGTGATATTTATACGATACCAGAAACATCATATGAGAATTTCGCTATAATTTTTAGAAAGTATTTAATAGGTTCGGAGTTTACAGCTTGGGCGATTTACGTTTATACGTAATCGTAACGCGCAGTAAGACACCTACATGTGGTACTTACGGTATCGATAAATACCAACTTTATTATTTCCTAGATTGATCCTATTGTCACCTAGCTCGCTATTCCGGTCACATTTGGTCACTAATATCGGTGAGTTTCGATTTCGACGGTAACCACCCACGTAAAGTAGAAACGATGGTAGAGGAAGTGTAGTATATTAGAAATACTATTGGTAAAATTGGAAATTCGAACTGTCTGAAAAACAATGTTATTTAATTCGTAATACCGTAAACCAACCAATGAATGACCGAATTGTTCAGATTACGTAGGTTTGGGACTATTTTTCAATTAATGTAATTATAATAACGGAACAATTATTGAAATCGCAAGAAAAATTAATTTTTTCTTGGCACATTTGTCACAATAGTTACACTTCTTTTATCGCAATTACTTTGAAATTAATTATAAATTGCAACACGTGTGAAGGCCCAATGAATGATTGAATACTTCCATTGAATGAAATAAGAATATTATTTATTACTATTTATTTATGTCTTTTACATAAAAATATAGAATATTGAATTTTTTTAAGAAACCAGAGATATAAACATTTACTCACTTCAAAGCTGGTAATTTACATGTGTTTATGTAACGGTCATTCACTGGCATACGGTCAGTTACTGGGCAGTTTATATCGTCCGTTTAGTCTAAAAGTTATTGGCTACTGTGTTGGTATTTACGTTTATAATACGCATCTATGTATTAAAAGTTGGTGTGTGTATAAACACCACTAAACTTGTATGACGTAGAGTCTATATAGTACAGTAGAATCTCCGTACAAGATACCACAAGGGACCGGAGGGGAATATGATTCCGAAAATTACCGTTCCCCCACTCAGCGGCCTGCTACGCCGGAGAGGAATAGAACTCGCGTCCTTCGTATAAGATACCATGCAAAATAGTTTAAAGTTAAACCGATAATGTAGGTTGCTTTGTATTCCATATCCTTTTCCTTCTTTTTTTTTGGTACGTGATTAAAAGTCCGCAAACGAGGAGTTCTCGCAGTGTTGACAAGAAAGAAAGAGAGAAGAAAAGTTATTTTTACCGTTTGTGCAATTATCTCACGTAAGTAAAAAACTACGTTTACGAGTCATTGAAAATTCTCTATGAATTTAAAAAAAAAAAAATTAAAATGTGATCTTAAATAATTAATAATATATGATAATAAATTTAAAAAATCGTTATGTGTAAATAATTCTCATATTTTCTCATTTATTTCCGTGGTATCTTGTACGGAGTACGCAACTCCAAACATTCAGAGGCGAAGAGGCATTAGGAGTGGGGGTAGTGGATTAGCGAAGGGGAACCCGTGGTATCTTGTATGAAAGCATTCGAAGGTATCTTGTACGGAGATTCTACTGTACTTTTGTAATTAATTGAAACAGGAGAACTACCTTGAAAAGTTAAGGTCAATTGAAATACCAAAGCTGAGACTGATTCTTAGTCCCAACTTGTATCATACACTCATTCCTGAAGTCTATGGAAATAAAAAGTTACAGCATTAACTCAAAAATATGTAAAATATGTAAAAAATAAACATGTAAAAAATTACAAGGAAATCTTCTATACGATTTGTACCTACAATCCAAAAAATTCGTGAAAAAATGATGAATCTTAGTAGAATTCGATTCCCAAAAATTATTTAGAATGCTTGTCCCAAATGAACACAACAGAGTATTCATTTAGGACAAACACCTTTGTCCTGATGAGTATGGCAAGAGTCTATTGGTTCACTGCAAATCTTTCTACGTCCAATGCAGTGCAATTACAAATTGTAATTTTGCAGAGGCAGTGGTCCCACATTTTGTATCCTAAAATTTCCATCGATAACAACAGTGGGTGCAAATTCCAAAATTTTAATTTTACAAAAACATTATTCGTTGTTCATAAACAAATGTTGAACCAATTTGGCCTGCTAACGTTAATTTGGATCTGCGAAAAATCTTGTTTCAATTTCAACTCCGGGTACTGCCACCACCAAATGGATGTGCGTGCATCGTGCAAAGCATCGCACGAAGAAAATTTACCCGATATAAAGATTACATCTCCTCGCAAATCCAACGAAAATATGTAATTGCAGCATAGTTTTTGTTACATCGCGGGGTGATTGGCCCAATTATTCGGTACCAACATCACTCAATATATCGAGCCACGTCAAGGGGTGTTCCTTCCACTCCACTCTCGAATTTCCAGTTGAACGTTAATTGGATATCATTTTACATACACGTTAATGAAGGACTAATGACCTCGTTATCTAGATAAAAAACACAAATTTCCAAACTTACGTACGTTTCTTATATATACATATATACACACTCTTCTCAATTACTGCGTCTATGTTCCACGAAAATGTTGCGTTAATGGAGGAACTCGCATGGGAACGAATCCACAGCGAATCTTTGAAGCGAATTTTTCCAATCGCACGATTTCCAATTGACGCAATAGCTGTTTTCGAAAGCTGAGGCAACTTTTCTACAATTCTCGTTCCTCCCAGTTCCTGAAAGTACTTTTTCCCGCCCCTTAGGGGAATTGCGCCCAAAACGGCATACTTTTTGTTTGAAGGCGTCGTAAGGCAAAACCAATAACAATTTAATGAGACCCAAAGCTGCAATAGAATCTATGGTTATTTCCCTTACCTGCGACAAAAGTTTTCATTTTTATATGAATAAATAGATTTGTAATTTAAGATTTCGAAATATGATGTAAAAGTCCATTTTGCCCTGATATCCTGGGTAAAATGGCATACTGACGTTTTCTGCCGTATTATAATATACATTTTATTGTTTTGTGTTTTTATTGTTATTCAACAATACAAAAATAACTCTCTTATAAAATAAAAAATTAAAAAATACATTCTTTGGTAGTACCTACCTAACAAAAATGGATCTTTCTCATAACGTAAAAAAAACTTTTTGTTAGTTCCAAACAAAAATTAGTATCATAAAGTAAAAAAAATAAAATAAATTCTTTGTTAGTTCTTTGGTATTTGTTAACCATTCTGCCTAAAAGTTCCATATTATTATTCCATGACTCAGTTTTTACTGCTAAGGGCAAAATGACATAGTATGCCATTTTGGGCCAGCCGTAGATATGCCATTTTGCCCGTTTTGCACCAGTTTGGCTTTTGTGTTAGTAAGATTGTATAGGTTAGATATTCAGAGTTGAAACTACACAAGTACATTCTACTAGTATGTATGCTTCCTAGCATAGAAGCTCCCAAATGAAAAGTGCAATTTATTGCCATAGAGTACATTAATAATTGAAGAGAAAATAATTTCATGAACATGATTTTATCTTGATGTCGATGTATCAACAGTTAACGGCGACGCACAGTGCAGCCATGTAAGTCTGTGGGCAGCTAGTGACGTAACAGTATTTTTGTACTATTTGCAACATTCAAATGTGCACGATAGGATCAAAACCCTCAATATGCCGTTTTGCCCAGATATGCCGTTTTGGGCGCAATTCCCCTATTCGTTTCAGGTTCTCCTACGCTATTTTAATTACCCGCCTAATTCTGACCATACCTGAAATATCTTTCTCTTCCCTCGGTTTCCACAATACTCACACTCTTCGAAACTATCATCCATCTGTTTAGCAGATTCCTTTCAGCGTCTAATCGATGTTTTCCAACAACGCTTATTTTTTTTCTTCACATTTCTTCGGATCTATCTTTCGTTCGGTTCCTTTAATGTTAGAAATATACACACCTACTGCTTATTTCGATATATGTATACAAAGCAATACAAGCACACCAAGCAAAGAAATATAAGGGAGAAGTTTGAGGGTTTCCGAAGACTTCCAGCTAAGGGATGGATCTATGTGTTGGAGGGTTGTTGCTTTACGGGGTCAGTTTTTCGTCTGGTCTACCTGTCGGGGTCGGCTTTATCAGAGGGATTCTCCACGCTTATAGCTTGGGTATATATCTAGCAGCCTGTTGGCACCTTTCATTGTTGTAGGATTCACCTCAGGTACATGTAGCATTAAGAAGCATGCATCGATCTTCGTAATCTCAGTCGAACCGTTTAGTGCTGGTTCTCTAAGAAGCTGACAAGTGTGAGTAGGATTTTTAAGTGAAAGAGATTATAATAGTGAAAACAATCTGAAACGTACAAATATTTGTGGAGGCCCCATGAAAATTCATGACCACGAGAAACCTGATCTGACGTCGGAGGAACTTGCGATTTGGAAACCGTCGAGCTTCGGTTTCTTCGGAAATTACGACACTCACGATGATGGTTTGGAGATTGGGGAAAGATAAGGCTCTGTTTTTATCTTTTTTAAAGCTATTAGGGGCGTAATTAAAAGGGATGGAGTTTGATGCTTTAAATTTGCTACAGCAACCAATCCATTTATCAATCTTTGCTACTACAAGCGAAGTCCGTCCAAGCTTGAGCCTACCTGCAGTAACCAAAATATTTATTCAAAATTGTTGCAACACCGGCAATTTATGTATGCAAATTTTGTATGTACTATAACGAGAATTTGCTTGCAAGATTAACTTTCGTTGGAATATTTGGCATTTCAAATATTTTTTTAAATATTGAGATTTTTCAAATTCGGGTCGTGTATTGTTTTTCCATGTTTCACTTTTTCGCTTAAAAAATGAGAAATTATTGTATATTTATTCAAGGTTGTTGCAATATACTGAGAATTTATGTATGCAATTTTTTTTTGTATTATAACACCGGGAACTCTCTAACAAAATTAGCTTTTGTTGGAATATTTGGGATTTCAATTATTTTTGAAAATTTTAGATTTTCACATCCGGGTCGTGGATTGTTTTTCCATGTTTCACTTTTTCGCTTAAAAAATGCGAAATTATATATATATTTATTCAAGGTTGTTGCAATACTGAGAATTTATGTTTGCAAGTTTTTTTGTATTATAACACCGGGAACTCTCTAACAAAATTAGCTTTCGTTGGAATATTTGGGGTTTGAAGTATTTTTCAAATATTGAGGTTTTTAAATCCCGGTTGCGGGTTATTTTTCCATATGTCACTTTTTCGCTTAACCTTTTAACGCCGGGAAAAAGTGTAAAATCAATTTTTGATAAAACACATAGATTTGCAGAAAAAAAACATTATTTATCTTCAGTCAACTACCCATATATGTGGCACATGTAAGGTAGCCGATATATCGGCCATCCCCGGCGTAAAAAGGTTAAACATTTGGAAATTGGTTTTTCTGTGCCTTGGTATTACAAAACTTCCATCTATTCCATCGGGATAGTTTCTCTTCGTTTACTGCAATGTAAATATTTCCCAGAATGTCGGTGGGCCCAAAATAAATAACATCCAAAAATCTCATGAATATTTCAGATTTGTTCGGTTGATATTTTTTGCAGCAAAGAATTTCATCAAACTCTATCGCAACATTCAATGTTCCTTCGAGTTTCTTATAATAACACTAATTTCTTCAAATTTATTAGAGCAATAACAATTCTTTTGAATTTATTGGATCGCTACAAAGTCTCCAAATTCGATTCAGTACTGCAAATACTTACAACTTTACTGTAACAATTGAAATTTGCTATGGTTTTAATTTGTAGTCACGGGAAATCTACTCTTGGTTTAAGAAAAATTTGTGGAAGAATTTCCCATTAAGGCTCAGACAAAAATTACATGCGTTAAAAGTGAAATTACGGTAGCTTTGATTATACCTGAACTTATAATTATTATAATCTAACATATACAGCAAAATTCAAAACTTTGTCTTACTGCCAATTAGAATTAGTAAGTACGATGATACACACTTAAATTTCTAATTATTTGGAAAAAAGTGGAAGATCTATTCGAGTTTCGATCTATTCTCAGGAAACTTTCTTTTCCGAAATAACCGACCACCGTAATCTGCAAAATACGATATATTTACAATTAATTAATTAATACACAATTATAATAATTCAATAAATATATTTACAATTTTTTGGAATTCCCCTAGATCAGATTTTAATTGTTTAAATAAATGGGATCCCTCTTCAGACATTTGATCGCAAACATTATTTATTTCAGAGTGTTTATGCGATTATTATGTTAAAAATTTATTCTAATAAGTTGTAATAAATGTCATAATCTATAAATATTATTTTTAATAAGTTTTTTTGTTAATGTAATTAATTTCATATTGTTTTATATTCAATTTGATATATAATTAGTTATATTGATACTTTTTCACGATGTCACGTCGAACAACGTTTCAGAAAATTCAGTGTCTCGTTTTGGAGCCTGTCCAAGACTATGCAACAATATCGGAATCTACCAAACCTAAAGACAGCACCGATACGTCATCGTTATGTTACAATTATCAAATTGTAATATAACGATGACGTATATAATTATAAAATTGATGCAACAAAATATTAATTTTGTTGCAGCCTAACAAAATATTAATTTTGTTGCAGCCTAACAAAATTAATATTTTGTTGCAGCGAAACAATTCCGAAGATTCCGACAAAAAATTTCCCTCGTTACAGTGGATCATGCCAATATATTTCAGCGACGAGAAGATTTCAGGCTCGTGAAATAAAAGCGAATCCTTTATTCCTTCGGCAAATGAAAGTCATGGAAAACAGGCGCCCGTCCTCCGTTTCAGGTTGTTGTATTATTCACGTTAGCATTATATATCCCTGTCCCTTTCTCGGTATTACGATGTACTTTTATATTAGAATGGACCCCAATTGTATCAACGAGGGTGTAGAGAAGAGGCGTATGGTCTCGTCTGTTTAGGAAGAAGCCAGCAGTCAATGGCAGGACAACACAACACCCCAATAGCTTTGCGGATCTACTTACTTAAGTCCCCACAAATAAAAGGACACGATAATTTACGGGCATTGCGATAAAATTGAGACGATTTCGTTTGCTCGATACGAATGCTAGAAACTCTGCTTATATGTAAGCTTTTACTGCTCCTCGAGTCGAAAGGAAAGCAGATAAAAAGGAGCGGGGTGGAAACTGGCAAAAGGGGATGGAAAAAAACAATAGAAATCTAAACAAATTTCGCAAAACTACATTTGTAATGATATTTGTAATAATTCTTGTTATGATTCTTGTAATAATATTTGTTATGATATAATTATGTAACAATACTGAAAATGATAACTTGTGTATTAGTTCCCGAAATGATTATTTTTTGGATATGTTTATTTATTATATAAAAATGTAACGAATAAATGATATTGTAAAAAAGGATTTTAGAGAATCGGGATGCTGTTATGGGAAATAAACAGAATTACCTGAAGATAGGGGTCGTTGGCGAGCTTGTGTGAGTGCCGCAATGGATAATTTCGAGGTTCGAGTGCTACTGAGTAAGTAAGTAAGGAAGCAAGTAAGTACACAGAAAAAATGTTGCTGATTCGAAAACAAAATTATCACGGGCTGCCACAAACATGTGATAATTATTTTTTTAAATTTTGTTACTGAACCAATGACACGAGACTTAAACCAATTTATCAAATACTTGAAGCATCGTTATTGCTATTGAATGAATTTTTCATTTTTGAATTCAGGTTGAGTTAATGAAAATCCAGAATACTTGTTTTCAGCGCAAGTAAAGGGCGTTTATTGAACTTTATCTAAAATTTTGAGAAAAGATTAAAAATTACCAAAAGCCTATCACTTTTCAAAATCATGTCTTAATATTTCATTAGGAAAAAGAAATATATTTTAAAAAACTATATATATATATATCCCTCAGAGCTCACATAGGATCTGTCAGACCCTGTATTAAGAACAATACAAAAATTATCAAGAAAATATTATATAAATATTATCCAAATATTACAATTTTTTCTCAAAATTTTATTTTTATTACTTCTATATTTATTCATTTAATCAGATTACATAAGTAATGACAATACAGTGATATGAATTCTGTAGAGGTGCACATGCATTTGTGTACAGTCTGGTAAACACTAAAATGCGATAACATAAAGTTGTAACTATTACTGAATAATTTCCGTACTGCAGTGGCATTCTCATAAAAAAAAATTAAAAAAAAAAACATTACGCTTAAGGTGTCATAAACAAACTTCCTGTATATTACTTGTATATACTGTATATACTCCTGTATATTTTTTCTTTATAGATTGTTTTTCAGAAATTATTTGGTCATGTTTTAATATTTCTAATCAAGCATTTGAATGAGGATGGATTCTAAAAAAAAAGTTGAAGAGTATTGTTGAATTTAAAAATTTTTTGAAAGTTAATTAAATGCGTAATTTGGAAATGGTAGCCCATAAAAAAATGCATGGGGTTGATAATCAAGTAAATTACAAATTATTTAATTAGAGGATTCTCTACCTGTTTTAGATATAGCCTATTGAAATAACAAATTGAATTTACGTGAATTAATAAAATTGTGCAGGGAATCAATTTTGAACAATCCAGTAAATTACAAGTCATTCAATTAAAATTTTCCCTGCCTGTTTTAGAAGTAGCCTTTTGGAAACAAAATGTTGCTTTTACGTGTATAGGAAATCAATTTTTCAAATACAAATAGATGTTCACTCATTTGAATTTATTTATTTCCCAGAATGTTTAAGTTTCCACACCTAATAATACGTTGTCATTTTCAGTGTTATTATAGAATTCCATTAAATATTGTTACAAAGCTTGAATTTTATAGAGACAGAGAGAGAAATGCATCCCTATCATGCGATTTCTGGTTACAAAGTTCTCTTCCATGTTACGAGCACGCGCATGTTTGAGGGGTTGAGAGGGGACTAGGAAACACTGACTGCACCCTGAGTGATCTATAGCCGAAGATAAACCACGCGTTCAACAAGTGTGCCACGGAGATAGGATGTAATGTTCTGTCATACGTGCGTATCCTACGAATTTTTTTTATTCCTTGTGCCAATGCAAAATATGTGTGCCAGAAGTACCTAATCTATCAAACTATCGGCTTTTTCTCCCATTGCTGCGTTTACATGCCTACCTACGTTACGATGATTTATACCTCCAAGCACCGTCCTTTGTGTGGGGCGCCTTTGTGGTTTGTATTCCTCCTATAAATATTTAATTCTCGAAGTGGAAACCCACCGGATTACGAAAGGGGAGGATTAGTAGGAGGCTTTTCACAATTTGATAAAAACGTCACGAAAGGCATTTCTTTTGTTTTTTTGAGCACATTTTTTGGATTGGTTCGAGGGGTTAGGCCACTCCAGAGGCCGAAAAAATAGGCCTTTTTTGGGAATTTTTTTTTGACAAACCATAAAATAAATCGCAATTACGAAAAAGGGTGTTTATTATACATATCATCGACTGCATACACTAATTTTTTTGAAGCGATTATGTTCGAAATGGCGGCTGTGCAGCGTTTTTGCGAAGACGCCTCCGTTTTTCCAGGCCAAACTGCCGGAAACGCACCGCTTGTAATTTTTTAATTATAATAAGTCAGTTACTTCTTTTCGATTATGTATTAGAGCAGCCGTAAAAGTACACATCACTTTTTGGATATATTGATTTTTGACAAAATGGCGCACTTCTGAAAAAAATTTGCAAAAAAATCGTCAGAAAATTATTATTATAATAACAAATTAATTATGCAATATAAAAAAAAAGTGATATGTACTTTTATGGGTAATGTAATTTTATAAATATAATTAAAATTTCAAGTTAATCGGTTGAAAATTGTCTGAGTTTTGTTTCCGGCAATTTTGAAAAATGTAGTTTCGAGATAAACGCGTTTGAAGTTTTGAGTAGTAGCTCGCTGCGGACCGGGCGGCCGTGTACTAAAATTCTAAAATCGAGTACTTTGAGATTTGTCCCGGCCATAACCTTTTGGGACATCATTTTTGAGATACCAAGGGATCATTTAAGACAAAAAAAAATCGATTTTTCGATAATCTTAGAGTGGCCTAACCCCTTAATCCATGATATTGCTAAAAATTTCAACTTCAAATGCTGAACCTCGTTCTTCAGCTCTTTTTACTCGCTGTGGAGGTGTCGTTCAATCATCTGATGTTTTATCTTAAGTAATGACAATGATAATGATAATGATATTGATAATGATATTTATAAATTATTATAATTAATTGTTACTATAATATTCAAATGCGAAAGCGCTTCCTTTTTTTGCGTTTTATATAATATTTTGTTTTCAAATTACAAAAAGAATCATATTAAATATCAATCCCTCTATTTTCAATAAATGGGAAAAGGGAAATTTTGGGAGTTCATTTTTTTCACATTGTGACAATTTTTGCACGACAAAATTCAAGCTGTTCGATTTGACCACATTGCGAAAAATGTAACCTTTATAATAGATCTTATCAAAATTGAATAAAAGTGTTACTTACTTTAAGACAATTAAATAATTTGTATTTATTTAATCAATTTATTCATTTTAGACTCTAATTATTAATCTCATTGTAATCCCTCCGTTCTTCGACCCCATCGAGCAAAAGTACTTTCCTATACTGGTATACCAGAGTTCATATGTTTTTACAATATTTAATTTTATGTAATAATATTACTTTCTTTTTCAATACTATCTATTACGTTTTAGGGTTGCAATTGCATTATTGAATATAATCTGTTATTAATCTCATTAGAAAGTTATGTAATCCAGTCGGTATCGATTACATAAACTGTACTACTATATCTACTCAAGAAGATCCGTGCGATAATTTCGAAACTTATAATAATTACAGCGAGAGTAAAGATAAATCTTCAGAAAAAAAACGAAAAATGCATTAAAGAACTTATAAAGACGAACTAACAAGGAAAGGTCTCCAACCCGACCTCATCGATTTCAATAATTTTTGGATATGTTGTAGTACTCGAAAAACTAAGAGACACGTATTTTTTTGTATGTGCGGTAACTCGCTTTAAAGGGGTGAAAACCACCCCTAAAGTTTTATCCGAAAATCGTTTTTTTATCATACCTCGGCTTCTAATTAATATTTTTTAATAAAATAAAGTGGAAAATATTCGTCGTAAGAAGTCGAAGATTTTAGGTGTATTTGTGACCCAAGGGGTTGCAACCCTTATTTTATATTTGAAGATAACTAGATTTTTTATGCTTTTTTCTTTATAAAAACCAGGATATGAACTGAAAAAAATAAAGAAAAGCATTTCCGTATACTCTATTGAATATTTCAGTTGTCGTGTTTCAGGATTTTTTACGCAACCGCCCCCAAATATCGTAAACTACCCCTTAAAGTAATACATCGCATGTAATGATGAACAAAATTTTGTTTTCTTGAGATTTATTACATGTGGAAAGAGAATGTAATTTATATAAAAAACAATCATTTTATACATTTTTTTGTAATATGGTATTTTAAAAAGGGTGGTAAAAGTCACCCCCAGAAGTGAATTATTCAATATAACTCGATTTTTATCAATATTTTTTAATGAAACTGATTAAAAATTATTTTTGAAGGGAAGATATATCCTTTCTTGCGAAGGGATTTTTTACGCAACCGCCCTCAAATATCGTAAACTACCCTTTAAAGTAATACAGCGCATGTAAATGATGAAGAAATTTTTTTTCTCTAAAATTATTTATATTTAATATGTTAGTAAAATATTATATTATTTTATATTATATTAGAGTTACTTTTTTATAATTATTATTATAGCTGCTCATTATCATCATTATTATTATTGTTATTGTGTTATTATTATTATTATTATTATTATTACTTTTTCTCGACAAAACTATAAATATTTAAATTTTCTTTCAATATTACAATTCACAAAATAATAATAATTATGATAATAATGAGTAACTTTGATAATAGTCACAAAAAGGTAACTTTAATATAATATTAAAATAATATTATATTTTACTAACTTATTAAATTTAAGTAAGTTTAAGGAAAACATTTTGTTTCATCGTTTACATGCGTTGAATTACTTTAAGGGGTAGTTTACGGTATTTGGGGGCGGTTGCGTAGAAAATCCCTTCGTAAGAAAGGATAAATCTTCCCTTCAAAAATAATTTTTAATCAGTTCCATTAAAAAATATTAAGAAATATAGAGTTATATTAAATAATTCACTTTTGGGGGTGACTTTTATCACCCCTTTTATATTACTATATTACAAAAAATGTATAAAATGATTGCTTTTTATATAAATTACATTCTGTTTCCACGTGTAATAAATCTCAAGCAAAAAAAAAATTGTTTTCATCATTACATGTGATGTATTATTTTAAGGGGCAGTTTGCGGTATTTGGGGACGGTCGCGTGAAAAATCCTGAAACACGACAACTGAAATATTCGATAGAGTAAACGGAAATGCTTTTTTTTATTTTTTTCACTTCATATCCTGGTTTTTATAAAGAAAAAAAGCATAAAAAATCTAGTTTTCTTCAATTACAAAATAAGGGTTGCAACCCCTTGGGTCATAAATACACCTAAAATCTTCGACTTCTTACGACAAATATTTTCCAATTTGTTTTATTAAAAAATATCAATTAGAAGCCGAGATATGATAAAAAAACGATTTTCGGATAAAACTTTAGTGGTGGTTTTCACCCCTGTAAAGCGAGTTACCGCACATAAAAAAAAATACGTGTCTCCTAGTTTTTCGAGTACTACAACATATCCAAAAATTATTGAAATCGGTGAGGTCGGGTTGGAGACCTTTCCTTGTAAGTATTTAACAATTTAATTAACTCTTAATAATTTATTGTTAAAAATTAGGAAAATTACTTACAAAAATCGACACATTTCCCTTTACGAATGTGCATGCGTCAAATTAAAATTGACACGTTTTACTGGAACCGAATGAAGTAATTCTAGGTAATACCCAATAACTGTGTGTCATTTCCCTCGAAATGTTTTATTAATGGGCTTGAAACAATTATTCAGAAATAGTAAGAATCGTGCCAGTTAAGACTTCGGAACCTCAATAAGGAAGTTATTAATGAACAAATATAGTTTCCTCTATATGCATACATACACTACCGCTCAAAAGTATATGGACACTTCCTCAATTCTTGTAACTACCTGAAAAAAGTTATGATACTTTGGTAATTTTTATTATTTTGTACGAATTCAATTGCGTAGTGTTGGAGAACATATTTTTATTAGAATACATATTTATAATAGAATTTAGCAACAAACGTTGTTTAATAATAAAAATATGTATTAAATATCACAAATTTCATGAACCTGGCAAGTGTCCACATACTTTTGAGCGGTAGTGTACGTATCATTTATTTTAAAAATGAAATTAAATACATATTATTTATTTCAATAGTTTATTTATAACATTATTTTAAAGTCTAATTATTAATCGTAAGCGTTTCGACCTAATTAAGTAAAAATACTTATTCTAGGTATAGCTTATATGTCCTAATATTACCTTTTAATTAAAATATATTTAAAATATATATTTAATTAAAATATTATCTCCTTCTTTTTTAATAGTATTAATTTTTTAATAGTTTTAGGGTTGTAATTGCAATAAATGTTGTTAAATATAATCTGTTATTTTTATCTATATCTACTTGTTCATATTACATATATGTATTTTCACCTACAAAATGTGTTGCTTGTGCCACTCCTTCACGACTCATTGCCGTTTTCTTTCCACAAGAGAGAATTTTTAGAACACAAATCATCCGTACGGCCATTATTAAAATGCAGTCCGTTTTAATTGCAGCTACGAGGATTATAAATCCTTCGTAAATGACGAATATAATAATGCCTCTCCTTCGGCTTTCGGTTTCCACATTTTTTTTAAAGAGGATGTGAAATGAGGGAGTTGGAAAGCGAGTTTTCTGATAAGTATGACGCGAAAGTTATTACATCCAGGAAGAAATAAAAACCCCAAGAACTATATAGAATCTCGATACTAGGGTTTTTGAAAACGTTAGTACATAAATGCTAACATACATATAGATACTTCATTTGTTATTAACACTGTTTTTATCAAAGGTGTCAAAAGACACCTTTTAGAATTTTAATTTATTACAGAATTATTGTCGAGATGTAATTTAATCTTTTTTTGAAATCCACAAACGGGGGGTGCTTAGTAGAGCAATTATGCGTCTGTCAAAAATTTGGTATTAATTAAGAAAATCTGATTGAATTATAATTTATTTTAATTTTAATGATAATCTACTTTAATTATTCTATATTTTTGGTTTTGGATTTTTGATTGCGTATAATTAGCGTGGTAGAAATAGTGTTAAATTATAGTCAAACACCTGAAAACCCTTTTATACGTATAAACACCATGGAATAAACCTTTAGTGTCCTCAAAGTATATTTAATCCTTTGATTAAAAGTAAATACGTTACATTATGTGTCCTCGAAGTAACTCATATATACAAGGTGTGCGGTATGAGTTCAAAGCCGAAAGGTGATAGTAAAGGGTAAAAATTTAAGAAAAAAGTAATCTACCATTTTTCGGAATTCGGAATAATTGCCGAGTAATTAATTAAAATACCTTGGTCACTCAAATCGTCGAAAAGGCTCGGTGGGCATGTCAAAAAATGTTTACTCCAAATCTTCCAGCAAGGACGGCCATATTTGACAGTTGGAGGTTCCCTCCCACCCCATCCCCGCAAAGTGATACCATCTCCGATTGGCCAAAACATTTTAATTATTTACTCGGTGATTATTCCGATTTTCGAAAAATGGTACATAACTTTCATCTCGAAATTTCACCCTCTACCACCACCCTTCTGCATCGAACTCATACCGCACACCACGTATAAATAATAACCCGGCAAGTAAATACTTTGGTTCGACTTCAAAGGGAAATCTATGTACTTGTTGCATTCGTAGGGTTCGGGTCTCATTATCGTCGGTATTCATTTTAACGGAGTACACTCCTACTCGGTGTGTTTATGTCTTCTATAAGAAATAGGTAAGTGATAGGTATAAAAGGGTGGAAGGTTGATATCAACATTTATGTGACGTTTAAGATATATCCAAGAATGCACATAAGGTGGAATTTAGAATCGCTGTAGGTATCACCTGTAAAAGATATGTACATGCACGAGTACCTACACAAATATACGGGTATGTGTGCGTGCGTGTGGGGTTGGATGCAAAACGGCTGGAAAACAAGTTACTAATTACACATGTACGTGCGTGTGTATACATAATAGCGCAAGGTTTGCACCTAAGGAAATACGACGCCACTCGACCAGCAATTACCCTTTAATTTACAACAACCCCGTGTAATTATCGTGAAAGCTGGCGATATTATTGTAACAGTTATGGATCCTGTAAGGACATAGTATTTGTCGAAGGAGTTTCCCTTCTTAACTATTACCTGGGATGGGTATCTTATGTGCTTCATTTCACCGCGAAAAGGATTAATACGGATTAATTCGAGAACACGTGGAGACAAACGATTTGCGAAATTCGTGAAGGAAAGTCGTGACGAAAAGTAACAAAAGTTACAGGAAAATTTTTTCAAGTATTAGGTATTGTCTTTCTTTTTTGTTATTTGTAATTAACTAATTTTGTCGAAGGACTTAAGTAACAAATTTTGGCATTTTTAATAAAATCATCAATCGAAAGTTTGAATTCTGCAGATTTTAGTCGAGGGATTTAAGTTTTTGAAAAATAGCTTCTGTCCCAATATCTTCAGTTAAGAGGTTACATCTAGATGGCGGCCGAAAAAAGGCGTGTTTTTGTGAATTTTTTTTGGAAAAATGATTGCAGGTTTCGTACTGTTTTTTTTTCATAGTAAGGGGTATATTTTCGACTATGTTTCATAATTTTTTTATTAAAAGAAATTCACAAATGTAGGAGATACAATGCATTTCCCGGACCGCTAGGTCTTCTGCGGTGACCACTGTATCTTCCACCTCACTCGTCTAAAATCAAAAAATTAAATAGAATATGTTTTTGCATCGAATTATCTAGTCCTTAATCGAAGGATTTGAGAAAATATTAATTTTCGAAAAAATGGTCGACGATTGAACGCGAAAGTTCAAATTTTGATGAATAAATCACTTCATTTTCGTCGACCATGCATATCTCCTACATTTGTGAATTTTTTTCAACAAAAAAATTATGAAACATAGTCGAAGATATACCCTTTACTATGAAAAAAAACCAATTCGAAACCTGCAAACATTTTCCCCAAAGAAATTCATAAAAACACGCCTTTTTTTCGGCCGCCAACTAGATGTAATCCCTTAAGGGTCTTGACCCAGAGCGTTAAGAGGGACCGCCAGTGTGACCGCCTAAAAAAAGGTGGTATTCGAAATTTTGCAAAAAGAAACGTAAATTTATACGTAATGGAATAGCAACCAGCACAGATTAGCTGAAGATATGGCAAACAACGATTTATAACGGTGAAATCCGTACTTTAAACTTTGAATGCGTTTTTCTCGAAACAACATTTTTCATATTTGCTGCAGCTCTAATTTTAATACAAATCATTCGATCGACTTGAATCTTTTTCGAGTATATTCAGTACATATTTCTACATCCCATGAGCTTTGGATTTTTTAATTCGATGAAAAATATCAGTTTAGCATGAATAAAACCGCCATACTTTTCGAGATAAAGTTATAGCTTTTTTTCAAACTCAGCCATTTTCTTGCATTTCAATATTTTTTCAAAATCTCGCGCCATGGTATGAAAAATATCTTCCAGTTTAATGGAAATTGTTTGCTTTTTCATTTCGGGTACTCTAAAAGCCGCAATCACTGCAGCAGCGGGAGAACTTTTTTCGGACGTCTGCGAGACGGCACAAAACTCGCCTAAAATCGATTATTTTCAAACCAAAAAATTACTATAGATTACTTGATTTTGTATAAATACATCCATAAAGTTTCGAAACATTTGATGCATTAGGTTTTTTATTAATTTCGAAAATCACCTTTTTTTCAGGCGGTCACGCTGTCGGACTCCCATAAATAAATAACTCCAACTCTAATTATTCAAAAGCATTTTAATGGTTTTGATGGTTAATAGCAAAAACGTAGTTACCTCGGCCTGTAAATCTTATAGTTCGCATTCTGCAATTGCATTTCCGCGAAATATAAAAATGATAGAAAAGGGGGGATTAAAATAATAAATAGAGCAAACACAGTTCCGCCGATGAAGCAATTAAAATGCTAACTGGTAGCAAATATGTATTACGTGGCTGACAGTATAAGTATTAAATACTGCATCGATATTCGGCGTATTAGAAAAATCATTTATAATAAAACGGTTCAAAAGTTCTTCATTTAATACCTATAACATGACTGGTAATGATCGTAAAGTATCGGAAATCATAGTGTTACGTCTTATCTATGTAAATATATATGTATGCACAGGTACAATACGCATACATAGAAAACCGTACGGCGTGTGTTTGTTTGGTGCCACCGCAGTTTTATACGGAAATATTTTTAACTTTTCTTTATCTTATTAATAATGTGACAGAATACTACTTTCATATCTTTATTATGAGAGGTAAACATGTATTTAAAATATATTTCTAACAAGAAACCAATTAATAATCGTATTTAAATGACTCGTTTTACTATTGAAGTGATTATATTTCATATTTCAAACACTGATTTTGTAATTCCAATATTTATTTTGCCATTTTCTTTGCTATCGAGTCTAGATGTATAATAAATCTGCCGCGCATTCGAACTAAAGGTAGTCGTTTTATTACATATATTATATTATATTTCTTTGGCCTCAGCCCGATCTGGCTTGTAGGAGAAAACCGTTTAATGTCTTTTTTCGATTTTTTCCAAGTTTGCCCTGATAACAAAAGGAGTGAAACTGGGAAATAAATGAAATTCTGTCAAGTCTCCCGCTGGTGTCTCGTTTTAACACTACTTCTACCGCGCCAATTATACGTAATTAAAAATCCAAAACCAATAATATAGAATTATAATTAAAATAGATTTTTTAAGTTAATTTCAAATTTTTTACAAATGCATAATTGCTCTATTAAGCACCTCCCATTTGTAGGTTTCAAAAAAAAGATTAAACTAAACCTCGAAAATAATATTTCATATTTGAAACACTGAGATATTGTAATTCCAATAATTATTTTGCCACTTTTTTTTGCAATCAAGAATATATGTACAATAAATCGGCCTTACATTGAATCTAAAAGTAGTGATTTCATTATACATTTTATACTATATATTTTTTTAGCCGCAACAAACAGAGTGAAACTGCAAAAGTAAATGAAACTCTATCAAAATATGGCGAGTATCAGTATTCATTACTTTTTTTCAAAGTGAATTTCAATTAATTTAAACTGAATGATGCAGATCGTATCCTTCTGCATCTATTCATGTCTTTTTGTTATAATATATTCGTTTAATTAATATTTCACATAGACACTTAGACACTGAAGAACTTTTTCCTAGATTAAAAGGAAAATTGCACTCAAAATCTAGGATTTAAAATTTGTTGTTTTAAAAAAGCACTATTGGTTGCATTTGATAAGAAACTAATTAACAATGCTAATTTCTAATTCCTAAATTTTAAACTCCAAAGGTTTTACCATCGAAGTGATTATATTCCATATTTCAAACACTGATTTTGTAATTCCGATTTTTATTTTGCCATTTCCTTTGCAATCAAGTCTAGATGTACAATAAATCTGCCGTGCATTCAAACTAAAAGTAGTCGTTTTATTACATATATTACATTATATTATACTTCTTTGGCCCCAGTCCGATCTGGCTTGTAAGAGAGAACCATTTAATGCCTAGAATAATAAATGGAACTTTTTTGAAGCTTGCCCCGATAACAAAAGGAGTTAAAATGGAAAGCAAATGAAATTCTGTCAAGTCTCCTACTAGTCTACTACGGGGATATTTGACTAAATCAGAGGATTTCTCTGATAACTGGATAAATTCTCAAGGAATTGGTTTAGCAAAGTATGGGGAATGTCATTTTCAGTGTGTTCTTTCGTATAAATTAAAGGATATGGATAAGTCGAAATTTTGGCCCTGGAAATGGTTAAAAATTGGAATATGTAGAATTTATTTAATAATAATCTTTTCAACACTATTTCTACCGAAGGTGTCAAGAGGCATCTTTTAGAATTTTAATTTAGAATTAGATTCGAGGATTAACTTAATTTTTTTTTTTAAATCCACAAACGGGAGGTGCTTAATAGAGCAATTATGCGTCTGTAAAAAATTTCGTATCAATTAAGAAAATCTATTTTAATTATAAGATTATATTTTTGGTTTTGGATTTTTGATTACGTATAAGTAGTGCGGTAGAAAAAGTGTTTCTATTTTTTTCCAAAAAAATACCTTTTTTAGGATATTGATCCGCATTTTTTAATATGAGCACAATTACGCACGACTTTCTTTGTTATGTATATTGTAGAAAACATCAAAGCAGATTATGTATATAAAAATGAAGATCGTGAGATTCTGTGCTCCGTTAGGGCCAAAAAGCCGCCTTATGGACTCTCATCCTTACGCGAACGGCATCCTGCTAAATGTATTTATGTTTTTGCTTATTATAACCGTTTTACTAGTATTTCAGGTCATAGGGATCAGACGGAAAATTGAACTTAAATTATAGGATCATTAACTTTTTTCTTTTTTGCACAGATTATTCGTTGTTTTTAACTTTAAATAATATTACAGGTAGTTTCCCTTATCGTGAATAATTCCTTTTTGGAATTTGTTGCGCTGCAAAACGTATAACATTTTTCACAGCAATTTTTGCTATTTCAAGGAAAAATATAGTAACACTAATAATTTATTACCATCAAATTTAATCAGATGTCCTAAACAGAAAAAGTATGAATCAAACGTATGAAGTATGAATTGAACCAAAAAAAAAAACATGAATTATAATTTCCTTTCTAGCTTTACTGCAATTAAATAAATATTATTCAAATCTAATAAATATTTATTAGAAATCAATGGGATAATTCTTTCTCGAAACGAAAATTTCTAGTAATTATCATAAATAAACATTCTATCGAGATCCTTGTTTTTAGTATTCTTATTTAAACTAAATATATTTAAAAATTCTTGTTTTTAATATATTTCTTTCCCATTTTATCTCACGGATTTCCTTCCCGTTTTATCCCACGTAAAAAAAAATGAATCCAGTGCAGAATCTTCGCGGTAAGATTTATATAAAACGTCATTTTAATCATTCTTCTTTTTACCTTCAAACACAGGTTACTAATTTTCCAAATTTGTCTTTCATCCATATTTCAGAACTGCTCGGAAATGTATCATCAATATTCATTTTCTTTTTTTTCTCAGTAATAATCACCTTATCCCATGCGAGAGCGTCGAGTACATATATTTCGAAGTATATTATGCGTTTTGCGTATATATATTTTCTTCGCGAGAGAGAAAAGAGTAGCAGCGTGTAATTACATAAACAATTGTTCGTTTATATACGACTATGAAGAGACAGAGGGATGTGTATATATATATATATACACATATGGGAGAGTGAAATTGGTAGTCTTTTAAAAGTGAAGTAAAGACACACACGTTGTTGATGGGCAGCGGTCAAGTGATCGTTTGAGCAGATTTTATTTCTGACAAACTGGTTCCCTGAGGCGATTAATCGCCCCCACTTTATGCCAGGATACCCTATGCCTTCTTTGATTCCTCTTTTATTTTCCAAATCCTCCTCACTCCGCTTTTATCTTCCTTAGAAAGGAGCCACGTAGCGAGCTAATTGCAAATGAATGCCTTGGATACAACGGGTGTCTTAAACACCATCTTCCTTGTGACTAATTTTCAATCGATTTAGCGTAACTTGAGACACGAGGGACCCGGCAGACAAAATTACACTGTATTGTAAAATGACGTAATTCGACGTTCCAAGAATTAGACATACCCATAGGAAATGTGTTGAAGAAAAGGTCCCATGAATGCTCTTGAAGAAAGGAAGGAACGAATAACTCGAATAATAAATAGTACTTAAATAATAAATAGAACTTTTTGAAGCTTGCCCGGATAAGAGAAATAGAACGAAAATGGCAAGTAAATGAAATTCTGATAAGTCTCCTATCAGATTATTATGGAGATGTTTGGATACGTGCGAAAATTTTCAGTAAATTGATTTACCAAGTTATGGTGGAGATCATGTCAGTGGCATAGGCTACACTGAATAGAAGAATTAGTAAAATTCACTATACTTTTACTATACAACTACACTAATAAAATGATACCACTAATTATGTAATTTCTATATTAAATTTTAGGTGCTATTATTTCTTCTGGCTTAACGACTTACATTGGAAATTTCATCTAAATCAACTGAAATTATTTTTATTCGCAAATCTTGTAATACTGAGACAAAGCAATAATTTGTACCTTTCCTCGCATTTTTTAAGCGAAAAGTGATACATGGAAAAATAACCCGCGACCTGGACTTGAACCAGGGGCCTGCACTTTAATTTCTAGTTGACTTAATCACAAAAATAGTTGGAATAACAATAAATGTAGTTAGAATTACTAGAAATATATTGTTGATACTGGATTTAACTATAGCGATAATTAGAATTGCTATACATTTTTTTTTTCAGGGTGGGTAGTATGGTGTTTCAAATATGTTTGGGTTGGCAAATAAGTTCGTTCGGTTTTTGTGTTTTATTCGACTGTTAAAAACCGAACGAACTTATTTACCAACCCAATAGTTTACTTTAAAGGTTGATTGTACAGTGAGTGATGGTGATGGGAGTAGTAGGGGTTAATTGTATCATCAAATTAAAATATTAAATCATTTGTTAATAAATAATGTTTGAATCAACTTATCGAAAATCCCGTACATATTTTACTTGAAAATGTTACTCTAAGGATACCGTTTTGAAAAATCTTGTTTAAATAAAACGCGTTTAAAGTTTACAAAATATGGTAGAGACGTGACAAAATTCGGCTGTTTAATTTTTGTCATCAATCTCCCATCCAAGACCTTCCTTTTTGCCCCATATTTTAGAAGGTCCAAAGCAAGCCAATAAAGAAGATCGATTTAGTGAAAAATATGCAGCAATGTTAATCCTTTATATTCAGATAAATTAAACAAACGAACAACTATTATTATAGTCGTCGATTAAGTAGTCGATTAACTATTGTTATAGTAGCAACAATTGTATTACTGTTTTGCTACTATAACAATGGTTAACCGATAGCTACTGTAATTTTAAACTACAATAGTTAAAGATCACATTTTCATGATGAATGCAGTTAAAAGTCGAATCCCGTCGATACTGTACTCGGTTTTCCTCCACTTTAGAATTTCGTTTTCGATGTTTTCTGAGATAAGTTCGTGGCATCTGAGAAAGAATCCTTGAAACAAACGCATGAGATTCTATGAGGTCCTTCACCTATTCCTGTACTTACAATGACACATGTGCGTCATCTCTAAAAATTTATTGCTTCCATCCGCTTACTATGTGAAGAAAAATCGCACGAGCGAATGGACGAGGAATTTCAAGTGTTTTCACAAGCATTCTATCAAAGGTTTCCTTTCGGAAAGCAAATTCTTCCGGCAGCTTTTACCTCTTCGTGATTTTACGATTGATTCTTCGAGTGTTTTTACTTTAAACCACCGTAATTGATGGTCCAATTATTTTATTGCTGTCGGTCTTGCGCTACTGAAAGTGAGATATTCTCTGCAGCAAACGGATTGTTGGATTTCACGTAGAAGGATGCAATTTCTTTCAGTCGTCAGGGAGCAAAGCACGAATAGTAAAAATTTCCTCAAATCCGTGGGAATTCTAAAACCAGAAATAAGTTAAACAACGGTTGTTCTGAAATTCTCATTTTTGCAAAACTCTGTATATGAAGTTTTGGCATTAATCTCTAAGGAGAAGAAAAAATATAATTGATCCAAGAACAAAATTTTCACGGGCTGCCACAAATATATGATAGTTATTCTTTCTAATTTTGTTACTAAATATTTGTTGCTATTGAATATTTATTGTTATTAGAGTAAACTGCCCAGTAATTGACCGTATGCCAGCGTATCTTCTTTTGTTGCTGTTATAAACTGCATATTTTCATCCGCGCTTTAGGGACTAGTCTCAGAGTATTTAAGGTAGGCGTCTAGTCTAGAGAGCGAAAAAACAAGCTTATTTTCGTAAACGTTTTTCTCAGCTTCTTTATTAGATATTACAATTACAACATTTTCTAGGACATAATGCTATCCTTATCGAATGGGGAAAAAATGGTTTACATCGTACGGCGTTTTTTTTTTTTCAATTTTCAGAAGACGCCAAAGTCAAGTCCTCAATAAAAAGGTGTTCCCATGGCGGACAAACAATCTCCGCAACCACTACATCGATTTTGATGAAACTTTGTACGATTCTTTATTAAGGTGTTTTGTATGGTAATTCACCAGTTTTTTTGAAAAAAATGTATAATATAAAAATTTACAGGACGCAAACGGTGCAAAAATATGTCGATTTTCGTACAGTGTTTTTCAAATAGCCGCCATTTTTTTTCTATTATCGATTTTCGGCTAACGGTGGTGAATTACCATGTGGCAAACCTTCCTCTTTAAAAAGTTTTTTCCTATTTTTGTTTCAAACGTTCCAATCCGAAGATTGTTAGTCCGCCATGGGAACGCCTTTTTATTGAGGACTCGACTTTGGCGCCTTTTGAAAATTGGAAAAAAAGCTGGACGATGTAAACCATTTTTTTTTCCATTCGATAAGGATAGCATTATATCCTAGAAAATTTTGTAATTGTAATATCTAATAAAGAAGCTGAGAAAAACGTTTTCGAAAATAAGCTTGTTTTTCGCTCTCTAGACTAGACACCTACTTTAAACTATTTGCATCCAAGACCCAAATGGTTTAAATAAATAACTCCGACTCATTGCGATTGGTCTATTTTTTTAACACCATTTCTACTGCCTCTAATTATACGTAATCAAAAATCCAAAACCAAAACTGTAGAATTACAATTGAAACCGATTTTTTTAATTAATAGCAAATTTTGTGCAGACTCATAATTGCTCTACTGAGCACCTCCCGTTTGTGGATTTCAAAAAAAGATTCAATTAAACTTCGAAAATAATTCGAAATTCAAATCCTAAACGGTGTATTTTAACACCTTCGGTAGAAATAGTGTTAAATTTACGTCCCACTGCATTTTCCGTTTGAGGACCTACGGCGAAAACCCTCTTGACTCGTCATCGCATTATTTCCTGAGCTTACACCAGAGGTCAGTTCTTATGAGGGTAAACAACCATCCCTCAACGATACCGCGTTGACAGGGAAGTATGGCAAAGGTCTACGGCAAGTATCGCTGGAACGACGACACGTCGAGTCCCGTACTTCAAAGTGCAGTCCCAGTCACAGGATTTCGCCATGTCGTCATCCTCCAACGAATAAATTGAGATAGCTCGTCGTTTCTCTCGGTTCGGTTGGAATTCCTCTGTGGTATTATTATAAAGCAAATATAATATTAATGCAGACTGAGAGCTATCATAACAGTTCCGCATATTATGAGTTTATGCATATATACTTGAGCCGAGATCGGTGGATGACATACGTCCAACCCACGTGTCTTCGAAATACAGTTGACGTCTATAGCGGCTTCTGCAGTTAACACGTGATCATTGCATACGGCTGCATAGCGCAATATCTTAAAAGAGACGGCATTATCCTCTTTGCCGAGGAAGATGAAGCCAGAATTAACACCGGTAAGCTAACACCGCATTTCAAAACAAACTATTCGGCCTCGCTCTCGTGGCGTTAACTCTTTCGATTCTTTCCTACGAGAGCGAAGATAGCGCCTATGCTATTATCTCACACATAGATAGGATTTATCGAAGTTACGATATGTAACAAAAAATATCAGCGGATTGAAAATTGACGTACATGTATTTTACATGTATCGAGATATCAAGGCTCTATACTATTGTGCCGGTCAACGATATGAAGGGATTAAGGGGTTACAACACAGTGCGCGCGCGGTACGAGGGTGTATTTTTAATAATTTTTTTCGAGCAAACGATTGTTTTTTTTCTTTCTATTGTTACTTGTATTCAATATATATATATAAACAAGACTCTACACAAATTTTTGTATCCCAATCTGACTAATAGTTTGCGGTGTACGCCGCTTTCAAAAGGACACTCCGATTTCGTGGTTGACAGCAATTAAGCCATACGGTTCATGTGAAAAAAAAAATTCCTTTATAAACTAGACATATAGATTTATAGCATCACGGGACGAAGTTTCGATATCTAAAAAAATAAAAAAATGGCGGACCAGCGAATTTTATCGCATAAAATTGTCATCGTTTATGAAAAAAAAAAAAAAATAGAAGGGGGCCCTTTATAAAAAAAAATTCGCCGTGGTGTCATAGAGACTGGATTTTCAAACATTTTAAGACTTTGTACATGCAAATCGGATGAATAGTTTTTTAAATATGCTGTCAACCAGGTTGAAAAACATAGTTTCGAGAAAAACGCGTTCAAAGTTTTGCTGAGAAAGGATAATAATATGACATAGAAACTAAATTTTACTTGTATCTCCGTCAATTTTACGAATTTCTTTACAAAATTTGGTGAAAGTATTCTTAACAAATGCAGCTTTCAGAAAATAAAAAAAAATTAAAAAAATTTTTTTTTACTGTTGTAACCTCTTAACTTTGGAAGTCCAGCCTGGAAATTTGAGTCACACGTTTGTCGGTGGAATTTAAAAAATCGAATGTTAATTTTCATCCGGCCCAATTGGTGTAAATAATTCGGTTCTTAATATGTTATGTCGATAGGGTGAATTTAGTTGTGATGGAATTGCAAAAGTTACTCGTATGTAGTATAATTAGTTAACATTTATTTTTACGGCATTGTTGCTCTTATTGTTATTATTATTAATAATAATAGTTTAGTGGTTTAAGTCTACACAAAACAATTTTAAAGAAATGTTTGAAGTTAAATGTTTAGTTAAAATTTCGTCTTATAAATTATAACTATAATATTAAAATATTAATAGTATTTATTTATGATTAAAAATAAATCAATATTACCAAAATTGCTTATTTCTCATTTCTATCGATAGTTTAATAGTTTAAGTTTGCAAAAAGGAATTGTAAAGAATCTTTTTTTGTAAAATATTTATTTAAAACTACTTTTTGCAAACTTCAACTTTGAAAGTATTAATGGAATTCCAAAATAAGCAGGTTTTACACCGATTCATTTATCATAACAAATGGAACCATAATAATAAAATAACTATCACAAAACCGTAGCATGCAGTTGAATATTTTTTGAAATTCCTTTCGTGAATTTCAACTAATTAACTATTAATACAATTTATTTCTGATAATAAATAAATCTACACAAAACTGCTCATTTTCGAATTCCATCAATAGCTTAATGGTTGAAATTTGCAAACAGTAATTTTTAATAAACATTAACTTCATATTAGAGTTTTATTACAATTAATTTATTTTATCATTATCACCATTATATTTATCTAAGTAAAATGGCACCTTTTGTTATTTTACATACTTCAATTTATTTTTTAAATTATTTCGGTATCCACTGTTTTTCTACTATTCATCTTTTTTTCCGAAACAAAAGAAAATTTGGTTTACAGGAGGTTGAAATTGACCAAATTGCAATTTCATGAGTGAGTAAGATATAATTTTTAAATTCAGGAAAGGCAAGATTTTCTAATAGGGACACCATATCTAAAAGAATTTTACGCTCATCACGTTTATACGAATTTTTGCAAAATGCATTTTTGAAATCGCACGGATTGCATGCCAGTTACTTTTTCCGCTCGAGGTCAGAAAAGTAGCACCGCGCTGGTTCTCCGATGAGTAGTCATAATTACTAGATCACTCACCCGGTATAGCAAAACTCTGTTAGCATTGAAAAGAGCTTCTTGCTGCCAAGAATACACCAACTGATGAGTACCACCTGTAGTCTCTCTCTATACGTAAAGGATAATTTAGCGAAACATGCGAGCTTTTTAATCCTAATAACATGTACACGCACGTGATGTGTTGCCGACTTATATTATGTACTCAGGGTGGATAATTACATTTTATGTAAAACTTCAAGTTTCTTCTGATATACGCAGGGAAATTAATGAGCGGACGGAAAAAAGCACGAGTAGACAGAGACTTTCGAATTATTATATAACCACGAAGAATCTGATCAAGTTGCCTCCAGATTTTTACCAACTCGTTCGTGACTGTGACTTTGTTAATATGAAATTGTAAAAAGATTCTGGTCCGAGTAAAAGAAAATAGAACAAGGCTGCTTTGGAATACGTGACACTCTACCGAAGGTGACAAAAGGCACCTTTCATCACCTTAACCCTTTACGAACGGATAGGTCTTCGTCCCACGTCCCACGATTTTCGAGCACATTAATTGATAAGCTGGGGATTTATACTAGTCACCATTCGTAACTTATTATTATAATTATTAATTTATTATATATTTAAGGGAAGACTAAACTGAAAAATGAAAATTTGTTGACAAGTAAATATAAAAAAATTTTTTTTTCCTTGAAATAAGGTATAAATTGAAATTCTAATCTGGAGTTATTATTTTTTAGGGCTTTTTAAATTATTTTAGATGTCCAGCAGTCATATATACCTTCTCACTTTGCGCATGGGCTTATTCTCTCCGACACCTGTTTTACGTATAAAATTTAGGTTGTAGGCTATAAATTTTTGTTTTGGGGGCTGTCACTAGGTGGAATCTCTTAAAAACCTCATTTTACTCCTAGGGAACCATAAAGAAAAAGGTTTAAAGACAACAGCAGCGAATTTTCATTTTTCAGTTTAGTCTTCCCTTAATCAAATTTAACTGCAGTGTATATTTAAAGCTCTTTTATACGAATTTTATTCTCCTTCATCGCAATCGTTAAATGGTGATGACAATTAATATAGAAATGTTACAATTTTAATAATCACCGGTCAATGACTGTAACGAAGAAAAGTAAAACTCAAATTTACAAAGATTGTAATACATAAAAATTCATGTGAGCAAATTTCACAAACGTTGTAAAAATAATATTATTTATTTAAAGCACTTTTCAGCCTCGGTTGATGGTAAGAAACCACTTTTGTGGCTTCAAGGACCTTTCGAGTGCTACTAGCTGGAAAATCAACACCTCGCCAATATTTCTCAAAAACAAGAATTATAGAATTGATTTAACACACTAATTGAATAACAATTCTTTTCCAAAGAATTCACAAGGACTTTAAAACTTCAAAATTCATGCGAACAAATTTTACAAGCTCTGTAAAAATAATATACATTATTTAAAGCACTCGTTAGCCTCGATCAACGGTAAGAAGCCACCTTTGTGGTCTTAAGGACCTTTTGAGTGCGGTTGAATGAAAGTTCAACGCCGCGACAACATTTTACGATAGGATTTCTGTAAAATTTGCATTATTTAATAATATTGCAACAATTCATTTATATTTAGTAAAGTTTAACTGCAATGCATTATTCGAATCACCAACACTGTTTCTACCAAAAGTTTTAAAGGACTTTTAGAATTTTTATTTACAATTATTTTTGAGCTTTAATTTAATCTTTTTCCGAAATCCACAAACAGGAGGTACTTGGTAGAGCAATTATGCGTCTGTCGAAAATTTGGTATTAATTAAAAAAATCTGTTTTAATTATAATTTTATATTTTTGGATTTGGATTTTTGATTACATATAATTAGCGCGGTAGAAACAGCGTTAAATATCACTAAGTAAATGATTGAATTCTTTCTGCCAATTTACAGGGGTTTCAATAATTGAAAAATTCACCAAATCAAACTTTACAAAATTGGAATTCATTCAAAATATTAGGGTAAACCAACCAGTGAATGACCGAATTCTTGAATCCACCATAGTTTAAGGTTATATTTGAATAAATTGATTTATTATAATGACACAACCGTTGAAATTGAATAGAAGATTAATTTTTGTTTACATATTTGCAAAAATAGGTTACCTTTTGTTGCCGCAATTACTTTTAAATTAACTGTAAAGGGCCATCACATGTAAATGCCCAGTAGATGACCGAATATTTGTACTTATACGATACTTGTACGAAAATATGGAAGATTGAAGCTCTGAATAAACCAGATTTCAAACATTTACTCATTTCAAAGCTTATAATTTACATGTGTCTGTGCAACGGTCATTTACTGGCATGCGGTCAATTACTGGACAGTTTACCCTAACAGAAGTAATAATTTCTTTCCAACAATTTAATACATCAAAATTCATGCGAGGAAGTTTTCCAGACATTGTAAGAATAACACACATTATTTGAAGCACTATTTAGCCTCGATGGCGAAAGAAAGAAAGCATTTTTGTGGCTTAAAGGACCCATGAGTGCCACTAAATGGAAGATCAGCACCTCCGTGACATTTCGCGAGGAGGTTATAGGTTTTTCTGAAATTCACTTTGACCGCATCTGTACCTCCGACAGTATTTTCAAACAAACAGAATTATAAACTCCACCGCAGATCTGCGAAAGACTCGCATTTCCACGAAGACAAATTTAGTAAATGTACAAATGTTTAGTGGGAAGCAGTTCTGCGCAAGTAGAGTGCAATTACTCCTAGGCTATAAAACTGCATATTCTACACAGCGATAGAATCAACTATAAGTACATACATCCGCTTTCTTCGTTGCTCCAAACTCGCGCTGCTCTTCGTTGGTTTTCTTGGATCGCAGAAATTTGCAAAATCAAAACAAATAATTGAGGCGTTTGGTAGGACTTACACGAGTGGTGTCAAGAAACTATGTTACATTATTCATCTTTGTAGAGTGATGCAGCGTAAAGAATTAGCAAGTGCTCCAAGGTGCATTGTACTCAAGATGATACAACACTTCACCGAACGTATGTAGATACAGCTTATATGTAAAAAGAGAAGGAGAAGAAGAAGAGATTTTCCGAACGGTAACTCCTATAGTTAATTCTTCGGCGTGTAACGATTCATCAATTTTTCTTTTTTCTTTCTTGTCGCTAATAAGTACACGCGAACATAAAGTCCATTAAGTCGTAAAATCACGTACACGAAGTGGAAAAACGAGTGAAAAATCCAGAAGAGTACATAGTTTCTCAGGGGGTTTCAACTATAGTAGGTAAAGGAACTGTGAGCTCACACTCGTGGACAAGTACGTCTCATTAACATCAATTACAAACATTTCCGTAACACGGTAATTCTTGTCGGGATACAAATTATGGTGTCTTAGGAAAATCCCCAAAGAGTTCTTCCTAGAAGAGTCCCCATGGAAGAAAATACAGTTTAAAGTTGGACTTATTTATTTAAATACGTTGTATATGTTTTTATCTTCTTCCTAGAAGAGTCCCCATGGAAGAAAATATAGGTTAAAGTTGGAGTCATTTGTTTAAATATTTTGTATTCGATTTCTTGCCTTACGGTTTTTCGGGTATTAATAAATGTTATAAATAGAAAATAAATAAAAATGTAATTTAAATGATGGAGTCTGTTTTGTTTCAATAACCAAAAATGTATCTTTATTACTTTAGAAGTAATAAATTTTCCTCTATAATTTTTATTATTTATTAATTTATCCCTATGGCTTTATAATTATCCCCTACAACCGTAAGGTAAATTTTTGTCCTTGCGAATCTCAGCATACGATATTCCATTCTTCGGTCCGGAAAAAAACCAAACTTAATATTGCAATTTTTTTTCAACGCGTATTGCATCCATTTTTTGTGTAAATGATTTTTATTTCGAATACTGTGTTTACTAAAATACTATTTGCTGGAAATTTAAAAAATCGCATTCTCCTAATGTTTATACCTTAATATCGTATTCTTTCCACCTTTATACATTGAAATCGTATTCCAACAATTCCCAGTATTCGATGAACAATTTTCCGACTGGAATACATACAATCTTACATCGTTGTTACAGGGTAAAAAGCTACAAAATGTATAGTCATATTCACCGATACAGGTTTTCCTATACACAGAGCCTATTTTTCTCCCCTTTTGTATCCGTCCCGTATTTATTATTGATAATCAAAAATATATCCCTTACTATTGTACAGTAAATTTTTATCCTCCAAATCCCGGCATACGATGTGCCATTTTTCGGACAAAAAAAAGCAAATTAAATATTTCCATTTCTTTGCAAGGTCATTTGCGTGCATTTTTTGTGTAAACATTTTTATTTCAAACACTGTATTTACTACTATGTGCTGGAAATTAAAACAACCTCATTCTCCCAATCCTTATACAGTAGAATCTCCGTACAAGATACCTTCGAATGCTTTCGTACAAGATACCACGGGTTCCCCTTCGTTAATCCACTACCCCCACTCCTAATGCCTCCTCGCCTCTGAATGTTTGGAGTTGCGTACTCCGCACAAGATACCACGGAAATAAATGAGAAAAAATGAGAATTATTTACACATAACGATTTTTTAAATTTATTATCATAAATTATTCATTATTTAAGATCACATTTTAATTTTTTCTTTTTTAAAATTCACAGAGAATTTTCAATGACTCGTAAACGTAGTTTTTTGTCGGGGAAGTAGCGTTTCCGTGACGCACTGGACTAGTATGTTGAAAATTGATTTACTTACGTGAGATAATTGCACAAACGGTAAAAATAACTTTTCTTCTCTCTTTCTTTCTTGTCAACACTGCGAGAACTCCTCGTTTGCGGACTTCTAGTCGCGTGACAAAAAAAGGAAGGAAAAGGATATGGAATACAAAGCATCCTACATTATCGGTTTAACTTTAAACTATTTTGCATGGTATCTTATACGAAGGACGTGAGTTCTATTCCTCTCCGGCGTAGCAGGCCGCTGAGTGGGGGAACGGTAATTTTCGGAACCATATTCCCCACCGGTTCCTTGTGGTATCTTGTACGGAGATTCTACTGTACATTAAAATCGTATTGCAACAATTCCTAGTTATCGTTGTACCATTTTCTGACTGGAATACGTTCAATTTTTCAACATCGTAAACAACTTTGGAATTCACACCATACAAGTTTTCTCCTAAACGTAGCGCCTATTTTTGTCCCGTGTGTCCGTCCCTTGTTCATCGTTAATAATAAAAAAAAACATATCCCCTATTATTGT
The DNA here is from genome assembly GCA_949825005.1 of Gasteruption jaculator. Taxonomy (NCBI): domain Eukaryota; kingdom Metazoa; phylum Arthropoda; class Insecta; order Hymenoptera; family Gasteruptiidae; genus Gasteruption; species Gasteruption jaculator. The sequence goes on along the minus strand of OX463765.1, from coordinate 3,060,085 downwards.
ACGGTAAATTTTCGTCCTTGCGAATCTCATGATCCGATATGCCATTTTTCAGACCAAGAGGAGCAAATTTAATATCCCCATTTCTTTACAAAGTAGATTGCATACGTTTCTTGCCTGACTAATCTTCTTCTTTTTTTTTTCAAACTCCCTTTTAATACCCTTTTTACCATACGCAAATCCATTCATTTATCATAACTAAGACTTAGTACGCATATTGATTTTTATTGAATGCGAAATTTTTATCGTTTCTTTTTTTCTCAAGCGTTTCTGGCTAGAAAATAAGAAAACCTCCACTTAGTCTTTTCATATAAGATCAAACTAAACGTGGATCAGCTTTTTATTCATATAAATATAAATCCTGCTGGAATGTAGTAAAGACAAAACGACAAAACGAAGAAACATATTATTCCCATGCATCTCTATTCCCTTTCTGATTATACGATGAGCTTTATTCGCGCGCGTTAAATGCCATGAGAAATTGTATGCATATATATAACTCCGAGAGATACACTGGGACATTACCAAGGATACCACAGGACAGATTAAGAAAGACTTTTACATAAAAGAATTTTTATATTTTCTTTTTACTCGTCTCGCATTCCTTCGAAGGAAACTTATCTTTTTGTGACATATATCTATATAATTATCGATTGTATTATGTACAGAATTTGCCATCGTCTTCCCATATTCGATCCCATGCTAAATCATCCTTGCTCTTACATTCTCTTTTTGTTTCTTTTTTTTATACCAGCGAATAACCCGAAAAGCCACTTTGCGACATTGCAATGACGAATAAATGTTTTCTCGATATCTTCGACCCCCACAATCGGCAAATAATTATCGTAAAGATAAAAATAGAAAATAAAAGGTCCATTCGGTGGCACTCGCAATTGGAATGTTCGAAACAATCCTTTCCGGCTTTGCGAAGTGCCGAAAAAGAGCACCGATCATTTCTTCGCCCATTGGATGACACTCGACAGTGCGATTAATGAACTTCTGTTACTCAAAAGTACCTACTCTAGCGGAATTTTCACGCATTGAAACCCCAAAAGTGCCATATATGAATTGATCTCTCATTCAGCGGCACTTGGAGTGCTTGAAATGCACGTTTCATCCATTGCAACGCTTTGGAAAGTGGTACGAATCAGCTTTTTTCCTCCCCGAGTGACGTTCGATTCACCGTTCGATATATATTTTTTACACAGAGTTGGAAGATTTTGAAATTGCAAGAATATTGTAAAGTTATAGATTTCAGGGTGGAATGTATAAAAAGTATCATTGATGATAGAATGTACATCATCATTGCGTATTTTAGCATAATATTCCAATTTTCTATTTATTTATAAATTTTTTTATGTATTTTACTAATTGTAATAATAATTCTTATGTTAGTTGGTCTTGCTATTTGATAATTTTTTACAATACACCAATATTATAAAAATACATCAATATTACAATATTATATCAAAATAATGACAAGGCAATATTTAATTTATAATTAAACCTTTTCTTTTAACAAATACAATTTAGGGATTATGTTCAATTAAATAGTTATTATTCTAATTACTTTAATTTCTTGATTTCAAATTTTATTCTCAAACTTTTTTAAAATCCTACTCTCAACCACCATTCGTACAATTCTTCGATTTCTATCTTTTGTTCACTTTTTGGCCAATGACATAACTAATTTTATATAAATGTTAACCACTTCCACTCCGAAGGAATTGCTCGTTACGTGTAAAATCTCGTCCTAGAGGCGACATTGGAGTGCAAAGGGTTATTAATAAAATTTGTCCACTTTTCACTTTACTAATTTGTACTTTTAATATTGGAAATTCAAAATGAAAGAAATTGCAACAAAGTTTCATGATCGATTTTACATTCTTTGTTTGTCAAATTATTGACACGACTTTTTTTTATTTCTTTGAATAAAGAAATAAAAAATCTTAAGAAGGTTTCTTACAAACATAAAAATATGATTAAAAATGCAGATCCTTTATTTTAAATTTCTAATCAGGTGTGATCGTGATAATAATAACAATGAAATAGTACTAAACGAATGAAATTGTCCATCATCATACTGCACTATACAATGTGAATATTTTAATAAAAATGCAGATTTTAGTTCCAAAAATGAACCGAGTAGTCATTATCGGAACTATAATTACTACACTTATTTTATTACAAAATTCAATCATATTTTTTAAAGTAGTAGCTGTAAGTTGTATATTTATAACTTTGATGACCACGAAAAATTATAACAAGTATAGCAATAAACAGCCTATGGAAGAAAAATGTCAAAATTTAATAACCATAAATAGTAACATATAATTAATTATAATATAGGATATGAAATAGACCTCTTTGAATCCCCATACACTATTCTTCAAAAAAATAAAAGAATCGTACATAGACATTTGTGCCCATAATTATGAAAGTGGTCTAAGTCAAGATTTGAAAAAGATGAGATTTCCAGTTATCTCGCATCATTTCATCTTGCAATACTTTTTTTTTCTTCATTAATCAAGACCAATAAAACTCCAACTTTCAATGTTAGTTGCAGAATGTAAAAACATTTTTTATTTTATTTAAAACAAATCCTTTCAATTTATCAACACAAAAAAATATGACTTAGACCACTTTCATAATTATGGGCACATTTAAGAGGGTATATTTCACAACCAAATGTTAATTATATATTTCATCATATAAACCAACTAAGTAAAAAAAAACCAAATTAATAGCACAATAACAATAAAATGACAGAACACGCAAAGAAACCATTATCGTTACAATCATAATTGCACAAAGTGCAAATCCTTAATTTCAATTTCTAATCAGGTATAATAATGATAATAATAATAACGATAAAATAATAATAAATTAATGTAATTGCACATTATCATGCTACATACGGATATATATAGCGAATATACGTCCTTTCGACTATTATGCGTCGACGGAACGTTAATACTCCCATATACACTCGCCAAATTATATTATTAATATACATTTGTTCACGAAATACACGTAAAGTGGGGAAAGTGCAAATGCAATTTGACCAGCAAAAAATATCACATAATCGCAGATTGTCACGAAAAAGTTATACATATTATCCTGAAAAATAATACACTATAATAGATAATTCCACAACCCAACTAAAAACACTTCACGCTCTAAATATGTAACATTTTTCACTCCCACTTCTAATATAACACATTCTGATCTCCCAGTTCTCATTTCTTCTTATGAAACGTGACAGTACAATAAATTTGCACTGCAATATCTTACAGATCACAGAAATGCTTTTCGAAATTTACTACGTCCGTATGACGTTAAACTCGAATAAACTTGCATAATCTCATTTTATACCATAACAAAAGTGTCTTGATTTTCATAATATTTGCGAACGGGCTAGTTCTTTTTTAATAGCAGGTTAACCCGTTAACTGAGTGTGACGAGTTAATTCGTGGCGAAAATTCAAACGTTACGCATATGCAACATGATATTCGTAATATTAACAATGGAATAATAATAATTAATAACTATTATTTAATTATAATTAAATAATAATTATTGTTCCATGATTATTATTGTAACAGTGAAATAATAGTAACAATTGTTATTCCATTGTTATTAATATTTTTATCATACAAAATTAGAAACATAAAATATTAGCAACTGTATTAAATTATGAAATTTTTAACAAGAATGGTTTATTCGCGTATTCTCTAATTTCATTATTATAAATAATATTGCTATTTATTGTTATTAAAATTTGATAGTTTTCCTCCATCGACTGTTTATTACTTTATTTATTATAATTTACGTTTTTCAGGTTTCTATCAACGAGCATATAATATATTCTCCAAAATTATAAAATTATCCAATAAAAAACTCGAAATAAATAAATAAATAATTGTAATTCCGATACCATTGGTCGAAATATTAATAGATACTTAAAATATTTTAAGTATAATAAATAATTTTTTCAATCCGAAGACTGAAAAACGATATAATTTATTAAAAGAACTAAATTAGAAATAAAACATTAGATATAAATAAATTAACGCAATTCGCGTTAATCGTGGGCAGGACGAGTTAATTCGTCTTTACGCCATGATTTACTTAACTAAGTGGTTAAAAGAAAAATTGTAAGTCGGAGTATAAATGCATAATTGCATAATTGTCTATTTTCATCGTCAGTGCTGCGTTATTATTTTTGGATGCAATTCTTAATACGTTAATGAATACGACCTACCTATTTATCACACCTACCGCTATACATGTAAACAGATATATGTTCGCCGATTATATCGATGAATATGTAACATCGAAAAATTTGCATACCGTGGGGTTTTGTGGAATTCGCGGTATCTTATGGCATAGGGATAAACTTCAGAAGGCCGATGAAGTTTGCAATATTTTTCCAAGCAAAGACCACAAAGCTGAGAAATATTGAAGCACTTTTGGAATTTGACATTTCATACTCCTCAAATTATTCCTCCAGGAAGCTTAAGAAACAAAATGATACTTCATGATTTGCAAATGATGCTTCAGTTTAAGATTTCTTAATGATTCAAATGATAGTTAATTAACTTTTACTTGAAATTCAAAAATATTCTGGTTCCAAATGTCATATTCCGATATAAAAAAAGCTATTAACAATAAAAAATTAAACTTAGTTGTAAAAACCATCTGATTATTATTCATTTCTCTAATTCAAAAGTAATGACCAAGTAAATACTTTATATTACAATTTTATTGTTTAAATAAAAGTAATTTCCGCTAACTTCAGTATGAAATCGCTGCTAATTTCTAACGCGACATGTTTTAGACAATGTTTTGAAGAATAAAATTTGGAAATTTGATGAAATTACGACAGTTATGAAACAAACTGACAGTCACATTCGGAGTCGAGTTGCAATTCTTTGCCAAACTCTTAATATTTTTGAGATATAATTTCTTGTACCAATAGGTCAAGGTTTTTGTACGTCAATTTTCTGTTTAATCCTCCGAGCGTGCACGTATTTTTTCGATCACGGAGCATCTTGTGGGTTTTTAATAAACCTGTGCACTTTTTTTATTGCAATCATTCGCTAACAAAAATAATAAAGGCTCAGTTACACAACATTTTTGAAACATGAGAGCATTTTTTGAAAAATATTGTATGGAATAATAAATTCACATAATTACTATAAAAGTTAAATTCGCTACAATATTACAGTAAAATCTCCGTACAAGATACCTTCGAATGCTTTCGTACAAGATACCACGGGTTCCCCTTCGCTAATCCACTACCCCCACTCCTAATGCCTCTTCGCCTCTGAATGTTTGGAGTTGCGTACTCCGTACAAGATACCACGGAAACAAATGAGAACAAATGAGAATTATTTACACATAACGATTTTTTTATTTATTATCATAAATTATCAATTATTTAAGATCACATTTTAATTTTTTGTCGGTTTAAAATTCATAGAGAATTTTCAATGACTCGTAAACGTAGTTTTTTGTCGGGGAAGTGGCGTTTCCGTGACGTACTGGACTAGTATGTTTAAAATTGATTTACTTACGTGAGATAATTGCACAAAAGGTAAAAATAACATTTCTTCTCTCTTTTTTTCTTGTCAACACTGCGAGAACTCCTCGTTTGCGGCTTTCTTGTCACGTGACAAAAAAAAGAAGGAAAAGGATATGAAATACAAAGCAACCTACATTATCGGTTTAACTTTAAACTATTTTGCATGGTATCTTATACGAAGGACGTGAGTTCTATTCCTCTCCGGGGTAGCAGGCCGCTGAGTGGGGGAACGGCAATTTTCGGAATCATATTCCCCCCCGGTCCCTTGTGGTATCTTGTACGGCGATTCTACTGTATATTATAAATTATTTATTGTATAACATAGAATTAAAAACGAAGAATATTGGTACATATGTGACACAGAAGGACCAACAAAGTACACCAAATTTTATTTAATTATTAGCCTCCAATCTTTCATGTTTCTAGTCAATTTCGATATTTTACGTCATAATGCACATAATTTGTCGCGATTTCCATCATTTCCACGATTGATTATTTTTTTCAGAACCGGAATTATGGTTTTGGGAATTTCGTAGGCGGCTTGTCCGTTTCCGAACCTTCAACCCTGTGGTCGACGTGTAGCAGGAACGTGGTAGCAGCATTTTCAGAAATCTGACAATGAAACTTATCATTCTAGGGAACCCCGTACTTGCTTGCAGGGTAAATTCCAGTCCATAACACTTGCTGTTATTTTCTCATCCATTATACATGTAATTTCCACCGGTATAGACGTTAAAGTCAAACAGAAGCTTACTTTTTGACATCCAACCGCTGGATTTGTGATGCTAAAGTTCCACCAAATGGATTCAAATGGATTCAAATTAATACCGAATTTTTGTTTACAGCATATCATCGATCCAAACTTCACTTCTACCTGTACCAAGTACTCGCTGTTATTTTTTCATTCATGCATTAGTACTAAGGCTCGCTGTAATTATCATTTTCAGCGATGGTGAACACGATTTCGTGTCTAACTTCGAAATATTTCTGAAAGTTAAGGGGTAACACCACTGTAACGTTTATAAAAGCCTTCAGCTTCACCTTGTCATATAAATTCCTTAACGGTGAAAAAATCATTTTCACGTAGAGATTCCAGAGATATTTGATAATAAGCTCGCAAGAGTTCAAATGACCACTGAATTATTTCTCATTCTTTTCAATCATTTTTTACGTCTGTGTATTAATTCTAAATTTCGCTGTAAATATCACATTCAGTTGCGAGAAAGTTATTTTCGTCTCAAAATTCAGGACTCTTCTGATAATTGCTCCCTACGAGATCAAATTAACACCGGATTTTTCCTCGCACAGTTGCGGAGCGAAACTGGTTTCGTTAGGAAGCATGTGAAGAGTCGCGTGTCTCCTACAATGTTTTAATCATTTAATCGGTCGGGACAGAGATCTCGAATTTGAATTTTGCGAAGAGGGATTCACGCTCCGATGTATCTCAAGGATCTCAGTTTATTCGTTCATTGATTTTTAATGGAATCGAATTGGATTCGTCCGTATACAAGGGAATTTGTATATTATCTCTCAAATGAAAGGTTTCACGGGAGGTTTCGCTGCGAGTCCAACTGCAGGACACGCACGTCAAATCAGTGTTTTTCCGAAATTGATCATCCGACCTAATAATTTTATTATTTTTATAAATATTTTCTAATAATTTAATTTTTCTCAGTTTTATTAATATAATTTTATTATTCTTACAATTAAAAATAAATGAATTTAATAAAATCTCATTTTGTAACAATAAATTCATAACAATGACAACGATTCTTTACTTTTATCTAAAAATTGGTGTCTAGGGTTACCTTTGAGTCGCGTTTGGGGACCATTTGAAAATAGCAAGAGTGTCAAAGATCGCCAAAGTGTTAGACAAATGTTCATTTCCTAGTTTTAAGGAAAACCCGTGTGAATAATCGAGATTGCGTTTCTATAAACGGTTAAAAGTTTTGATAATTATCGACGTATTATTATTTTAATAAAATTCCGTCTTTAGCCCCAACATTTACAACAAGCAATTTCTTTAATTGTACTTCGAATGGTTAGAATCGCCGGTGGCAACAACAGTTTTCTTTTAAGGGTTAAAAATTTGAATTTTCACAACGCTTGGAGACCATTTGGACATCGCCAATGTCAAAGATCGCCAAACTGTTAGATGAATTTTTATTCTCCGATTTTGAAAAAGAAAACGGTCCAAATAACCGAAGTTGGGTTTCCACAAACAGTTAAAAGGATTCGTGAATTTTCGACCTATTATTATTTCAACAAAATTCACTCCTTAACCCCAACATTTGCAATCCTCGATTTTTTCAATTCGGTTTCAAACGTTTAGAATCTCTTGCAGCAAGTGCAGTTGGTGTTAAGAGATTGAAATGTGCTGAAGATCGCGAAAATGTTAGACAAATGTTAATTCTCAATTTTTGAGAATAAAAAAACAGAACAAATAATCGAAATGACCTAGAAAAAAATTTGAATCATCGATGTATTATTATTTCAACAAAATTCCGCCTTTAACCCCAACATTTACAACAAGCAATTTCTTCAATTGCACTTCGAATGGTTAGAATCGCCGGTGGCAAGGGTAATTTGATGTTAAGGGTTCAAAATTTAAATTTTGACATCGCTTTTGGGGATCATTTGGAAATCGCCAATGTCAAAGATCACCAAAACCGTTCAACAAATTTTCATTCTCCGCTTTTGAGAAAGAAAACGGACCAAATAATCGAGGTTGCGCTTCCACGAACTGTTAAAAAAGCTCTTGAACTTTCAACCTATCGTTTTTCCAACAAAAACCGCTCTTTAACCCCGACACTTACAATCCTCGATTTCTTCAACTCTGTTTCAAACGGTTAGAATCTCCGCTGGCAAGGAGAGTTTGGTATCAAAAGGTAACGGCTTGGGAATCATTTGGAATTCGCAAAAACAGGGAATATCGCGAAACTGTTAATCCGGTACCGTAGGTTTGAGAAGCAAACAGAGTAAATAATTGCGGTCGACTTACCACCAATTAGCTTCGACAAGGCATGGCCGCGCGACGAGTACGAGGAAAATGGTAACAACAAGTGCTGGCGACTGCATCGTGGAACGTAGTCTTCTTGAAGCGCACACTTTTGCTTCGCACCCAAGCAAACCGAGCAAACAGGTGCCAAAGCCCACAACCACCCTCAACTATTTTCCTCCCCTATTAATCTCGCATTTTCTTCTTCGCCCGCTGCTTATTCCTCCTGTACCATTGAAACCGAGAAACCGCTGTTTCGTGGATTTCGCTCTCGCTGCGCGTGGGAAAACTTCACTGTGTTTCGCAAAACGCCGACAAGTTCCTCCGTGTCGTCGAATTCCACGGAATTCCACTAAACACGTAAAAAAAAGGCCACAAAATCAACAGAGATAAGACGACCGCCTTTGTGCGATGTTCCGACGGTCGGGGATACCTTTCAAGTGTAACCAGCTTCGTGTGTCCTTTTATTTAAAGTCCGGTTAAATGAGTAATCAATGAATCCCGAAGGAAAACGCTCGGGTGGCCCGATTCGAGCGTTTCGAGATTTCCTCGACGACTTCTTCCGCGTTCGCTCGTTCGTCGAAATCGCTGGAGAAGTTTGTGATTGTTGTACGGTAAATAGAAAAGGTATGCCAAGTTGATAAAGACACGTTGCCCGCGTGCAAGAGTAGAGGCAAGATGCCACTCGGTGAACGTTCGCGTACAGACTGTGCTCGGTTGTCACGAGGAAAAGGGCAACGGGATGGTAGAAGGCGGAGTTTATCTTCAAATGCTCCCACCCAATTGGTCGACTTAAGGGTAAAACCGGAGGGTTAATTTTGCCCCGTGTACGCGTACACATAATGCCTATATATATGTATATAGAAATGTATATGCAGTGGCAATTTTTATCGTTATCTCGTCATGTGACTGTCATCTAATAGGTACGCGCAAATCGGCGAGGGTATGATTTAATTTCCATTGCTTATTTTTTTATGTTTCATTATTTTTTTATGTAATTAATTTATGTGATTATCGTGGAATTAGTAATCGCTCTCTATAGTAAATGTATTGTTTCTATAGTAGATGTATTGTATTTATTTTTAATTATTTTTAAGCTAAACGCTCAAGTTTTTCTTCCAAAACAATACAAAGTGAGAATTTTCAATGTTCCGATAGATTTATTAGAAGTCGATTCTGAATTGGACACCTGCTCGATTTTGGAATTTCGAATTAATTCTAAGTCTATCGACTCTTTAGGAAAACCTTATCGACTTCGAAAATATCGTTTTCAAATTCAGAGTAAAACGCGAATTAGAAATTTTGGATCTGAGAATTCTTTCAACAGATAATTGATATAATAAATCTAATGTATTTTTAATTATTTTATTTTAATAAATCTAATGTATTTTTAATTATTTTATTTTAAATGCAATTGTTGTGGAATTCATGGTTGCTCTTTGTTATATAATAAATGTATTTTAATTTGTTATTATTTTTCAGCTAGACGTTCAAGTTCTTCTCCCAAAATAATACAAAGTGAGAATTTTCAATGTTCCGATAGATTTATTAGAAGTCAATTCTGAATTGGACACCTGCTCGATTTTGGAATTTCGAACTAATTCTAAGTCCACCGACTCTTAGGAAAACCTTATCGACTTCGAAAATATCGTTTTCAAATTCAAAGTAAAACACGAATTAGAAATTTTCGATCTGAGAAATCTTTCAACAAATAATTGATATAATAAATCTATTGTATTTTTAATTATTTTATTTTAAATGTAATCGTTGTGGAATTCATGGTTGCTCTTTGTTATATAAGAAATGTATTGTATTTTTGATTATTTTTTAGCTAGACGTTCAAGTTCTTCTCGCAAAATAATTCAAAGTAAGAATTTTCAGTGTTCCGATAGATTTATTCGAAGTCGAATCTAAATTGGACACCTGCTCAATTTCGGAATTTCAAAATAAGCCTATCGACTTCGAAAATTCATTTCCGAATTCAAAGTAAATGACGAATTAGAAATTTTCGATCTAAGAAAAATTTTCAATGGGTAATTAATTTAATATGAGTGAGCTTTCAATGCATTTATTAATAAGGTAATTTGAGAATGTTATTGCTTAGTCGATTTTGGGAATCCAAAATTAGTTCATCGACTCGAAGGTTGGTCTATCAGAGATGAGCAGGGACTAGAAATTTTGGATCCAATAAATTTTGGATATGTGATTTTGAACGCACATCACAATGCATTAATTTAACTCCTTCTGCGAGTATAATTGCAATTTTTCAATGCAAGCAAGATTTCAATCCGTTTATCATTCCTTTCCAAACCACGTGCTATTAAATTATTTCAAGTCATTTTAAAATTACTGTATTTTTTCTACTATATTTAAAACTACAGCATTTTATGTCTCTCTTTTGTATAATAAATTGTTTATCTTTGGAAGATAAATCTTTGTTATATTTGGATCAGCTTTTCTTAGAACAGCGATGAAAGAGCATTTCAAAGTGCGTACATCATTTTTGCGTAAATGATATATTTGTAGATGGACAATAACGTGGGGGATAAAATTAACCCCACATGGTTCAGAGAGTTACTTTTATTAACCCTGGAGGGTTAAGGGTCGCTTTCTAATTATGGACTCTGATTGTATTTCAGAACAAAATGCAAAACAAAACAAAACAAAACCTCACATAATTCAGGTATTGACAGTTTACGCGTCAAAGTAGAGTAGAGATTCGAAATTTCAAGAACCAAAAATTCGTAATTCATCTGTCAAAGCTCTGAAATCTGCCAAATTCTTTTCCAAAATCTTGCTCTAATTCTAGTTTGCAATTCCATGACAAAGATGTTAATAAATAAATATTATTGTTACTATTATTATTATTATTATTATTATTATTATTATTATTATTATTTTGTTCAATTGTCAATTGGTCGACGTTGAATAATTCTTTATTTTAGCCGAATTAAAAAACCAAGGGAAATAAAATATTATTATTATTATTATTATTATTATTATTATTATTATTATTGGTGTTGTGGTTATTGTTATAATAATAAATGAGATATTGGTTCTTCGTATATCAAACTAAAAAAGAAATTTGGCGATTTTGGAAGCAAAAAATCTCCAATTCATTCGCCGAAGCTCATTTTCAATGTCGTGCTCCCATTCTAACTTGCAAATCCAAAACAAGGGCGTAATGCAACTTTGGTCTTCGCCTTACTTTGGATTCTATCTTGAGGCCACTCGTTACAATGCCGCCTGCAGCGGCAACGGCGATCTTTGTGCATATGCATACGATACCGTACGTATATAAACACCGGTACCGAGATATTACAATTTTCTTTTTTGCATATACACGCATAGATACGATCAACATCTGTACACGTCATGATATATAAACAAATAAAACACAGGACGATCTTAATAGCTACGGCCGCTATTTTCACGGATCTTATCCCGGTGTTCTTATATATACTCATATAAACCGCACGTATCTTATTCAATGCATTCATAATAAAACACGGCAACACACATACACACACACACATATGCACACACAAAAGCGTGAACTTCGTGCACACATTCGTACACGCGAAACTCAGAAATGAATGATGAATCATGAAATTTCTATACACATGATGTCGTTATAATGGTATATACGAAATCTTGATTCTCCGTGAACATATTTCGCGCTATCCAGCACTCGCTGACATAAGTAAAACGGAACAAATTGAAACCGTGAAATCCTTCTTCTTCCACAACCCCGGAGAAAGTCTCGAAGTTCACGCTTTTCTGTTCTTTGCAGCACCGATGAAGGAAATATCACGATGGAGAGAAAAAAAAAATGTCGAGAAAGAACTCGTAGAACACGCGGAAAAAATGGACCTCGAAATTTAAGTCATTCTATTGATTGGAAGTCAATCGACGGAAATCTTTGGTTCCGATCGATGGAAATCTTTGAAGTCATATCGATGAAATTCAAGAATTTTTATTGAAATGGATCGAAGATATTCAGTAACGGATTTTAGTCAATAGAAATGACCGAATGTCAAGTTAATAGAAATTAGTATTATCCTTTGTATTAATTCGATAGAAATTGAGGAAATCCATTAATTGATTTCCAATCCATACGAATTTTGGGGTTACTATCGATCGATGGAAATTTTGACATCTATAAAATTTCTCTAAAGTAAATCTAAACCTAACTGGAAGTGAAATCGATAGGCATTAGTGACATCTTTTAAATATGATTATTGCAAATCGTCGAAATTCATTAATAACGGAATCTCTCGAAAATTTAAGGATTGTATTGATTAGAAGTCAATCGATGGAAATTTTTGGTTCCGATCGATGGAAATCTTTGAAGTCATGTCGATGAAATGCAAGAATTTTTATTGAAATGGCTCGAAGATGTTCAGTAACGGGTTTTAGTCAATAGAAATGACCGAATCTCAAGTTAATAGAAATTAATATTATCCTTTGTATTGAATCGATAGAAATTGAGGAAATCCATTAATTGATTTCCAATCAATACGAATTTTGGGGTTACTATCGATCGATGGAAATTTTGACATCTACAAAATTTCTCCAAAGTAAATCTAAACCTAACTGGAAGTGAAATCGATAGGCATTAGTGACATCTTTTAAATATGATTATTGCAAATCGTCGAAATTCATTAATAACGGAATCTCTCGAAAATTTAAGGATTGCATTGATTGGAAGTCAATCGACGGAAATTTTTGGTTCCGATCGATGGAAATCTTTGAAGTCATGTCGATGAAATGCAAGAATTTTTATTGAAATGGCTCGAAGATGTTCAGTAACGGGTTTTAGTCAATAGAAATGACCGAATCTCAAGTTAATAGAAATTAGTATTATCCTTTGTATTAATTCGATAGAAATTGAGGAAATCCATTAATTGATTTCCAATCCATGCGAATTTGGAGTTTTTATCGATCAATGGATATTTTGAAATCTAATAAATCCACCCAGAACACAAAAAACACAAATTTTCAGTTATAACTTCAAATGATATACCTTCAACAAAAACATAAATTTTGACATCCAACGCAATTCTACAAAATCAATAGAAACCCAACTAGAAGTGAAATCGAGTAATGACATTGGTAAATAAAATCATTGCAAACCGTAGAAACGTATTAATAAAGAAATTTCTCGTAAATTAAAAATTACTATTGATTGAAAGTCAATCGATAGAAATCTTTGAAAAAACTAAGAATATGAGTCAATAAAAATAACCGAATGTCAAATTAATAGAACTCGGTGATATCATTTAAAATAAATCCACAGAAACTGAAGAAATCTATCAATTGATTTCGACGAATCGACTAGAATCGATACGTATTTGGGGTTTCTATTGATCCATGGAAATTTTGACATCCAAAAAATTTCTCCAAAGTCAATATAAGCCTAACTGGAAGTGAAACCAATTGAATTAGTGACTATTCTTGAACATGATCATTGCAAATCGTAGAAATTCATTAATAACGAAATTCCTCGGAAATCGAAGGTTTTTATTGATTGGAAGTCAACCGACAGAACTCTTTGATTCCAAATAATAAACATTTTTTAAGTTACATCGACAAAATTCAAGGATTTCTATTGAATTAAATCGGAGACGTCTAGTAATTGATTTTATCTACTTTTATGAAATAGATTTAATAAAGAGGTAGACAGTAATTTGTAATTTATTATAAAATTAGAAATTATCGAATTCTACATTGTCAGAAATCAGTGAAATCTTTTGAGTTAAAATCGATAGACATTGAATAAATCCATTCAGAACATAAAAAACACAAATTTTCAGTTACACCTTCAAATGGTACCTTCAACAACAAAAAGTACCTTTAATAAAAAACAATCTAATTAAGACTAATGAAATCTAATTAAATTCAATTAAATAAAAACAATAACCCGATCGGTGCTTATTTTTTTATTTTGCCACGATTTTTTCTAAAACTACAGAAATTATTTTTCCCTTTCGTGAAATTCGTATCTTTAGAGTTGTCCCACCTTTGTAGCAACGGTGAGAGATATTGATAGAGAAATTAAATTTTTTCATAATTTTTCTAAATTTTTCGTAATTGTTCGGCCGCGTTTTTCTTCACGTACCTACATATGTAGTCGGAAGATGAAAGTCTTCGTCAATAATTGATAGTGGCCACCAGTGTATGTGTACACATATGTGTATATGTACTTTTTCCAAGCAACCAAAAAAAGCCAAAGGGCAAAATCAACAAGGGCACACCTGGTTTGGTTAAAGCCTTTACGTGCGCGTTACCCCCATTTTTCATGGAATAGATAAGACACGTCGGACTTCGGTGCCTTTAACCAAACCAGAGTTCTCGCTTTTATTTACTTCACAAATAGAAGAGACATCATTTAAAGTCTCGGGAGAGGTAAACCTTATAGCTTTACTTGTCCAGTTACCTTCTTCTTCTTCCTCTTCGTCTTCCTTTCCATCTGTTTCATCTTCTTCTTCAGCACCACCGTCATCATCATCATCATCATCATCTTCTTCATCTTTTCTTATATTCTCTCTCACCGGAAGTGTGATGTATGAGAATGGTTGGTCCGGACAAAGTTTACAATCATTTCTGACTCTCTTATTTCACGAACATGTCTTTTTTTATTTATCCAGAGAAAAACGATTGTATGAAATTCGCTAAAAGAATAATAAAAATGCGTTCGTGGCGAAGAATAATAAAATGTATTATAAAAATAGTGAGAATTGATAGAAATCTAATAGTTAACACTAGAACTACCACACCAGTCATTTTGACTGGTTAGACAATTTTATTTTATTATTCCTACTTCATGTTACATTTTTTTTTGCAATGATGTAATGACTTTTGGAAAGATAGCTAAAGGATTAATATAATGAACTTTAATTTTGTTTCATACATTTAAAATAAAAGTAATTTTTTTTAAGTAGAAATAGCTACGTCTCAACTGTCGGTAGTTCTAGTGTTAACTGTATTTTACCGTAAACGTTTAGGTTTATTATAATATTTTATATATTAGATGTTATTATTTTTGTAAAGGAATTTTTGAATTTTCGCAACTTCGGAATTTTTTATGACTTTTATTATTTTAATATACGATTTTACTATTATTTGTTCTAAACGAATTTTGGGTATTTTTATAAAAAAATTTATGAAAGAATAACAAAAATGCGTTCGTGACGTAAAATAATAAAATGAATCACAAAAATAATGAATTTTACCATAAATGTTTGCGTTTATTATTTTATATATTACTTTTGTGAAGGAATTTTTGAATGTTCTTTTATTATTTCAGTATACAATTGTACTATTATTTGTTATGAGCGCTTTTTAAAAATTTTCATAAGGAATTTGATAAAACAATTTTCTAATTCACGAAATTTCTTTATAAAAATAACTTCTAAAATAGTTAACGCTAACTATCAAATCGCAGTAATCATTAATTTTCTAGGGATATCTATTATTTAGTTAGTTCCTTTCGTCATTTGACATCACTGGTGCATGTTTATTATTTTTGTAACAATTACAAAATATTTTTCCCCAGTGTACAAAAATAAAAGTTACAACAAATTTTCTAATTGAAAGAAAGAAATTTCTTTGCAAAAATAACATACAAGATTTAGTAAATGCTAACATTTCTTGTAAAATTAGAGTGAAATACTAACTTTCTGAGGATGTCTATACTATTACTTTGTTACTTCCTTTCATTAATTTGCGCATATTTATTATTTTTAGCAGCAATTCCCATTATTTTTGGTAGCAATTTGCGTTACTTTGACGATTCTTCATTTTTCAGTGCAACATCCGTTGACTTGATTTTTATCGATACAACAACAACGACGACTACGCTATGAAAATATGAGCACACTTCCTTCTCTCAGTCTCGAATTTCTCTGCATTTTCTTTCTCTCTCCTGTCCAAGATCCTCAACAGGTTTAATAGCAGGTCCTTGAGATACCCATCAATTATCGTGATATACACTGCAGGCAAGAGAAGGGAAGCAATAATATTCGTTGGCCAACAATTAAGTACCTACGTTTCTTCCTTTCTGGCATGATCTTACGTCATGTGAAAATATGACGAAAGAAAAACAATCATACGTTGATTGTTGCAAAAATGAGGAAGATACGGTAGATGTGCATTCTTGGCAGGTCACTGGGATAATCTTGTTAAAATCGCTTGCTCGCTACCGCAAATGCTACAAGCTGTACTTGATGCAGGTGCAAGAACCGTTGCACCGCTACCCTTACCTTCACAAAAATCCGACTATTGCAACTATTCTACGTCAAAGTAACATATTTTTGTTGTGGCACTTATGTATAAAAGAAATTATACAAATTTGAGTAAAAAAATGACTTTAATATTTCCCCGATTGTCAACTATAGTCGTGGTTAAAATTATTATTTTCTTTAAGCGCAGTTTCTAATTGGAAAAAATTATAACTCATTCAATTATTAAAATATACAAAATAATCTGATAATACAGAATGTTGTTGACGCAATTAGTTTTTTTCCATGTTCAATTGATACTATTTTCAACTATAGTTTGAACTACAGCTGTTCAAATGACTATTTTCTGTCAGTGTAATTCGCACTATTAAAAAATTGTAGTTATTTCAACTTGTAAAATGTAGTACAAAATTTGTTTAACACTATCCTTGTTTTAAAAATAAAATTACTATACAAATATACGGTTGACACCCAAGCTCAACTGTAGCCGTGTTAAAACTACTATTTTCTTTCAGCGCAGTTTGCAATTGTAATAAATTATATTATAACTCATTCAATTATTAAAATATACAAAATAATTTGATAATACAGAATGTTGTTGGCTCAATTTGTTTTTTTCTATGTTCAATTGATACTATAGTATAAATATAGCATAAATATTCAACTATAGTTTTAACGATAGTCGTCGCTCGAATAACTAGTTCCCTTTCACTGTAGTTCACAATATCAATAAATTGTAACTCTTTCAACTATTAAAATTTAGTAAAAATTTCGTTTAACACTACTTTTGTTATAAAAACACAATTACTATACAAATATACTGTTGATACCATGTTCGACTCGTAGTTAAAATTACTACTTGGTTAAATATACAAAATGTTGTTGTCTCAATTCGTTCATTTTCCATATTCAATTGGAACTATATTCAACTATATTCTTTTTTCAAGTAACTATTTCCCTTCAATGTAGTTCATAATATTAAACAAATAAAAACTTTCAACTATCAAAATATACTATAAACAAAATGTAGAATTCTTTTTTGTTGAAAGAAAAAATAACCCAAATCTAATTAACTCAACAAATTTGTTTTTTTTTGTCAAGAATACTGCCACAAAAATTTATTGCCCTGCCACAATTGCTCAAAAATACTTGAATCCTCACTTCTTATTATTTTCGGGGTATATTTCTAAAAATCAAATTTCCAAAATAGCAAATTCGCTTCACGAAATCTCCCATCCTATACCAATTAGAGGATAGGATCTTTTAACCCATTTGCATCATAAGCGTATATAATACACTCAGTTTTTCATGCATAATTGAGCGTATATATGTTGTTATATCACTTCACTAGCAGTTTTTCGTAATAAACACTATGCCTACCTACTAAACTCAGGACTGACAGATCAATTTCTGATAAATGAATCACATTGTCAGTGCAGAATTAATTTCTGCCAGAGCACCTTTGTCCTGGCTCTTCTCGTCTTTGTCCTCTTCTCTAACCCTAGCTTTACCCAATAATATAACTAATCTAATCTAATAATTACCAATACTTTAAAATTTATTCCTTTATTTCTGTCATCGCGTATTGATTTTTAATCTTAAGTACTTATTTTTTTTCAACTGTTCGTGTTTAGATAACACACTTTCACACATCATTTATACTATATTTTATAATATATATAATAATATTATTATACCGTATCTTGTGTATGCTCATATGTAATCGACTCTCTTGTCCTAAGGCAACAGGGGCATAAATTTAAATAAATAGAAATAGAAATATAGATATACGCTTATGAAGCAAATGGGTTAAAATCAATTCCCAGCGATTCCGTTACAACTGCAAAATGAATGAAATTCGTAATCGTAACATTCTCGTTCGATGTAAGTTCTTGAAACCATGCGTACGTCTTATGGACGTGTATATCCATCTTGAGGGACATAGGTATGTATTTACTGCGTAGACTCTTGCATAATCTGCCATCCATCAATGTGTTAGAAAGAAAAAAGAATCAAAGGTACCGTATTGCACGTTTATCCGTGGTGCTTTTAGTTGTGTTGGCACGCAATGAGAAGGACCCAGCATGCCTGATTAGCTACGCAGAATGAGGTAGGGCGCGTAACAATACCATAGCGATACAAGTAGCCCTTGTACGCTACGCTCGGAGGTTCGAGATCGGTTTTGGATACCTATACACCAAACCGTGAATACGCTGTTTTCCAAATGTACGGGAAAACAAGTGGGCCTTCACTGCTGGCTCTTTCACTCTCGATTTTCATTTCATCGGTTTCAACATTTTCCCAGACGTTACTTTGATTCGTTCCAAGCTTGCATAAAACCTTTCTATGCTCTATAGTTTTCAGCGTTTCTTTTGTGGGATGGACATCTTTCTCTTTTTTCTGTCCTTTCATGAATGAGATTTATTATTGCACTCTTTCAAGAAACAGAGAACTATAGATACGCCTGTTTCTATTAAAATGTTGGCAACGATTTTATGGAGCTTTCCGAGCTCGGGCCTTGAGATACTGGGGAAATGAGGGAGAAAAATGTGGAAAATAATTGATTTTGTTCTACTGCAATTTACTGTCGTCTGCTAAGAGACGCTGAATGTAATATTATAAATTGCATAGAGATCAATATTTTTTTGACACTTGATCATCATTAAGGAAGGATATTTTAATGGGTAGTTTATAAATTTGATTAATTTTCTAATACAATTTAATAAAATAATAAGCTACATTGATTAAAGGGGGCCACCAGTGTGACCGCCTGGAAAGAAGGGTGATTTTCGTAATTTATAAAAAAAATGTAACGTATTAAATATTTCGAAATATTCAGGATGTATTTATATGTAATCGAAGAACCTACAGTAATTTTTTTGTGGGCAAATAATTGATTTTGAGCCGGTCGTGTGTCATCTTCCGGATCTCCAAGAAAAAGTTCTATCACTGTTACAGTGATTGCGACTTTGAGAGTATAGGAAATAAAAAAAAGAAAGGGTTTTTAAAAAAAAGTTGAAATCCAACAAAATGGGTAAATGTAAAAAAAATGGTGAAAATTTTGTCTAAAAATATGGCGGTTTTATTCATGTCAAATTGAAATTTTGTATCCAATCAAAAAAGTCGTGGGTCATGGTATGATAAAACATATACCGAACATGCTCGAAAAAGATTCAAGTCAATTAAATGATTTGTATTAGAATTAGAGCTATAATAAATTTGAACAATGTCAATTTATTATAATGTACTACAAAATTTGATTAACATTACCTCCTGTTATAAAAATAGAATGACTACAACTATACTCGATACCCTTTCAATTGTTAAAATGTACAAAATAATCCATTTTATAATCTCTGCTGTTATAATTAACAATACAACAATTTTGTTCGTTATAATTGTACTAGCGCGATGAATCAATATTTTTGTAAAAAAATATAAATGTATATGCAAAGATCTACACAAAAAAAAATTATTGATTCAAGAACAAAATTATTACTGTTTACCACAAACGTACGATAGTTACACCGAACAAAATAAAGGCACTAATTGTATTTCATGTCTAATTGACTTAATCATGAAAGTAGTTGAAATAACAATAAATGTTCTTAAAATTACTAGAAATATATGGTTGATGCTTTATGCAACTACGGCAAAAGTTAGAATTACTATAAATCTGTTTCAGTATATTCTATCTATGTTCGTTACTGAAGCGATGAAAAATTGTTTAATCAAATCTGTTGAATACTTGACGCATCATTTTTGCTAAGGTTATTAATGTATCAATTTCATTTTTTTTATTAGGCTAATGTAGTTAAAATGCCGAGCATTTTTTTCGGTGTACGATTTTAATGTATAAGGTTCAATAAAATAATATCAAACGTCTTTCCAAAAAAAATTCTTGAAAAATCACAAGAAATTGAAAGTTTGTGAAAATCATTATCGCACAATTACGGGTATCAGTATATATAAGTACGTAAAAACGGGAGAGGATTCGCATCTAACCGAGAAACCACGTCTTAGCGTAATTATGAAAAGAATTTAAGTAAGTAGCAATCGAAAGGACATGGTGAAACGTGTTTTTTGACACAGAAATCATTCGTCTTCGTCTGCCCATTATCGAGATACAAAGACTTAAATTTTGCTAATTTATTTATTTAATATATTCTTCTTTATTTATTTCATGAAGAGACAAAAATGTCTCATATCAATCCTTCACTTGTGCGTTCTAAAGTAATTGGGCCACTATCAAGTTTATAAAATGGAAAGGAAAGGACCTCATTCAGAAGAACTACAGCTTCACAACGAAATTAATGATACAAGGAAATTTTTTTGGTAATGAGGATATTTTTTGTTTGAACCACACCGAATAGGACTAATTAGTGCGACGATTGCATCAGGAAGTGTTGATTTTGAAGTACTTTATATCAATCCGATTATCAAAATTTCTGAGTCAGAACTACGGCTTTTCTGGATTTTTCTCGCCTAAATTAAATAAATTAATTAACAAACTTTAAGATTTTATATCTAGAAAACGGGCAGACGAGGGCACATGATTTGTGTGCAAAAAAACACATTTCGCTATGCTCTTTTGATTATTGCTTACCTAAATTTTATTCATTATTACACTAAAGGCGTGGTTTCTGGTAAGGATAAGAAAATATACCATTATTATGAGACCGTACAACACAAATACGAATAAAAAATTAAAGTTTCTTTACAAAAAACTGCATTCCACTAGTTCTTCATTAAAGGCTTGGAGATAAATCGCATAAAATGTGAATATGAAGCATTTTCTGAATATCTCCCGTTTTCGAAATGCCTCTCTATTGGAATACGCGAGGAGGAGGCACGTTGCTGATTGTGAGATGCGTTATCTGACAATGAGATCTCATAGGGTCAGTTGCTATATCCCATGCCAAGTGTCCTCGTGCACTCGCGAATCTGAACCAAAGATATTTATAGCCAGGCCGATTTAAAAATGATCACGAAACGCTCGGCTCGTGTCGTCACGGGGACCGTAAAATATCCTGTAAATATTGGCCGGGGAAAAGAAGGAAAAAATGAGCGGGATCGTCGTATCGTTCGAGAGCAGTCGAAAGCTCATAAATCAGCCGTTTCAATTAACCAATTCGCCTTTTCCTATGCTCCGAACGTAAACCGACCACGCGGAGCGTAACTAATGCCTTGTAACTTCGCTGTAGCTTGTTGTTACGCTCGTATGAACAAAGTGCGCTTTAATGATGGGTCGCGAACTGTTAAAGAATGTCTTCGTTGTACTCTTATGATCTTCGGTATGTGACACTGCTGATTCTATTATGTACGGACATAGCATTTCAAAGTGGGAGAAAGTCTATCTCCTTTACTGTTACAGCTATTTATTGCGAGCATGCATTCGGAGGAGATTCCTTATAGACTTGTATCGCAATAACCGTAACAGCAGATAGGGAAGTGGAATTCCAGAGATTTGCGAAAGTATCAAATAATTGAAATGAAAGATTTTTATTGAAACTAAAGTGGCTGAATTCTGAACATGCATGGTCAGTATGAAGCCATTCGGGACATCGCTGGAGGGTCGATCTTAGGAGGTCCGAGATCGTGCAAAAAGGTCAATTTTAGGACCTACTATGGCATATCCCGGAAATGGGTCAAAAATAAATATTCAAAATCGAGTTCAACAAGGTCATTTTTAGGAGTAATTTGGCGCCTAGAATCGATTACGCGGGTGTGCGGTGTCGAAATCTCAATAGGAACAAAGTTATAACTATTATTAAAAAAAACCAAGGTTTTCGGGGCAACAGAGCCACATCCCTTGGGAAATCGGGGATTCCGATAGTGCCATTGCATTCTACGAGAAAAAATACGTCGGATAAGACCTTGTGGCAACCCCTATCTCGATTAGCCATCGCTGGAGGGTCGATCTTAGGAGGTCCAAAATTGTGCAAAAGGGACAATTTATGGACCAACTTTGGCATACCCCGGAAACGGTACCAAAAATAAATATTCAAAATCGAGCTCAACAAGATCGTTTCTAGGAATAAATTAGTGCGTAGAATCGATTGCGCTAGTGTCCGGGGCCGAAATCTCTGTAGGAGCAGAGTTAAACCGGATCTCTCGAAAAATGGAGTTATGAACAAAAGTATCATTTGTATGGGGATATCGAGGATTTCAACGGTGCCATTGTATTCCTTGTGAAAATACATCGGATAGGGAAAGCCCATAAAAGATTACCCGTTGCGGGAGATTCGACTTTTGTCATGCAAGGGCCTACTACCTAGCATGGGCCAAAATAAATGTTAAATGGATATTTCGACAAGAACGCTTCTAGAGATAATGTTGAGCGTAGAATCGATTCCGCGTATGTCCGTGGCCAAAATCTGAATAGTAGGGGAGTTTAACTGGATCTCTCGAAAAATTGAATTAAGGAAAAAGTATCGTTTACGTTGGAATATCCGGAATTTCAACGGTGCCATTGTATTTCTCGTGAAAAAATACATCGGATAGGGCCTTTGGGAAAGCCCCAAAAAGATAAGCCATCGCGGGAGATTCGATCATAAGAGGTCCGATTTTTGGCGTCTACTGGCCCACTCCCCGTAATGGGCCAAAATAAATATTCAACAGATATTTCGACAAGGCCGTTTCTAGGGTTAATTTAGCACGTAGAATCGATTGCACGAGTGTGCGGGCCGAAATCTCGATGGGAGTGGAGTTAAAACGGATCTGTTGCAAAAATAAAAGCATGGGCAAAAGTACAATTTGCTTTAGAATCTCGAGGATTTCAACAGTGCAATTGCATTCCTCGTGAAAAAATACATCGGATACGTCCTTTGGAAAAGCCCAAAAATGAATTCTCGTCGCGGGAGATTCGATCTTAGTCGGTTCAATTTTGGGCCTACATTGGCCCGCTCCCCGTTATCTACCAAAATCAATGTTTGAAATGAACAGCAAGATCATTTCTAGGGGTAAATTAACGCGCAGATCGAATGCGCGAATGTTCGGGGCAGAAATCCGAAATGGAACTGAGTTAAAACAGATCTCTTTGAAAAATGGAATTATGAGCAAAAGTGCTATTTACCATATATTTTAACTTATATTCTCCACACTTTGGAGAATATAACTTAAAAATTTATAAGTTGAACTTCTGAAAATTCATCTTTAAACAATTTTTCTTGGCTTCCCTTTGTGAAAATCTTTGAATATTTTTGTAATCCGGGTGGTTTTTTTTCCCTGAGTTCCCTTGCCTCTCACTACGTTTTGCTGTAATCGGTGTGGCTTTTAAAAAGGTCGTGTGAGTGGTATGATTCTGAATCCACGGGAATCATTTGTTTACCATTGAAAATAGTTGAGAAAGATAGAGATTAGGTTTCTGTTTGTCCATTTATATATACACACATACTGTGCTTTAGGCAGAATGAAGTGGCGCTTAAAATATAAATTTTCTGAGGTATGTTCCACCATTTGAAAAAATTTACAAAAAATATATATTGGAGCAGACAATTTGGAGAAAATCCGTTAAAAATTTCAATATGGTACCTTAGAAATTTCACCTTCAAAAAATTGTTCAATTTTTTTGAAAATTATTTGTGTTTCCCTTTACATTGAATATTTGAAAATTTGTATTAATAGTCTTGTCTGTCTATAAAGTATATATTTTTTCCAGCGAAATCGGTCCCATAGTTTTCGACAAAATAGCATTTTTTGATTTTACTTTTCCCCTTCTTAACTCCCACAAAAATTGATTTTTTTTAAACAAAAATTAGGTGCAATATTCCTTTATACTGTGAGTAACTTCTGACAAGAATTTCAGATTTGTTGGGTCAAAGGCAGAATTGTCATACTTATTCCGCTTTCTTTAATAACCGCTTTTTTTAATAAAAGTTGATATGCTTTTAGTTTATGGTGCGTGTCGTAAAAATACAAGGAACCAAATGCATAAAAGGGAAGTCTTCTCATAACCATGTTCAGCTTTTTGTTTCATTAAATTCAGAAGAGAATGAAGATAAATCTTCCCTGAAATAGGTGGTCGACATTTATCTAAGCACTTTGTACTTCATTTATTAAAAAAGTCTAAAAATTTTAATAAATCCATTAAAGAAATATTTACAAAAAATATAATACAGCCTTGGTAGCCTTATTTTTAATGATTTAATGGCATTAATGGCAAGAAGTTTTTCCGCTTTAACATACGTATAACTTCACGAAGCTTTTCAATTCTTTTCTTGTAGCGTTGTTCTCTTTTTCGGAAATTATAAATTTGTTGGCGAGTTAAACGCAATTTCTTTTTATGCGCTTCCCAAAGCTCCTTTTTTCCTGGGGAGTTAAATAACCTGCTTGGTGTAATAGCAGTTGAGCAGTCTATCTTTGGTAGATGAATAGAAGTACTAGGTGATTGTGCAACCTAAAAAATAAAAATTTCAAGTATGTTTTCAAATGTTTATGTATTTGTTAATGTATTTTTTAAACGTCTCAATAAAAATTTTGAAAAAATTCAGGGATGTTCCTCGATAAATTCTAAGCACTTTTTACTATTAGCATTTTTTTTCAGAGTTGATAATTTTTAAGTTATAGCGTCCGATTGATATGAAATAGAAATGTGTAATTTTTAACACCATTTTGAATCATCTAGGTGAGTAAAAAAATTTTGATACACATGTTTTTGAAGTTCAGACAATGGGGTCCACTATCCAAACCAGTTACAAGAAGATTGCATAATGAGAAGCTGACGAAAAATTAAATTTAGAAAATTTTTTCTATATTTTTTATTCTAAAACTTCATTGTACAATAATAAAAAAATTTGATTTTCAAATTTCCAGTGGTACCATCAAATAGAACTTCTAAGAAACTGCAAATTTCATATTTTCTTTATTATCGACTAAAAATAAATATTTCTTTATTTTTAAACGGTAAGTGCAAAAAAATCTTTGTTGCCGACATTGATGCATTGAGGTTTTCAGGTAATTTGAAATAAAAATTCCGAAAAGATTCTTATTCTGTATGAGCGTTGCCATGGTCGGAAGCTCAATTATTAACCCTATCGCTGCGCAACGCTCAGATCCAGCGCTCCGCCGCGAGCGCTCAATTCCATACCATCGCAGCTCATATTCGTCGTCCATTTGTCCATGATCGGGGCAAAATTTGTGGATAATTATATTTGATTATGTAAAACAATCTCTGTACGAGAAGCGTGTGCTGCTAGCGCGTCGAAAACAAACTACCTAATGGACATTATTGGGTAGTTACTGATAACAAATGAACTGCGCCAAAAGGCGCTGTTCGCTCGGAGTGAGCGTCTATAGCTGAGCGTCAAACCCGCTGTTCACCGTGAAAGAGTTAATTTATATTGCAAATTAACGAAATGGCTACTGTTTTTGGTAAAAAATAGAAACAGATTATTTTTTATCCTGTAATGGGGACAAAAAATAATTTGTAACTAATATGTTATCATAATTAAGGTTCCGATGATAGCTACACTAATAGAGATAAAGAACTTTTTAAATTTTTTGTTTCAGATATTTTGGGAGCCTCAAAACATCAACGACAGTAACAAAAGTATTTTTTACGCTTATTATTATAAATAAATAGAAATGTATTTCTATACGATAAGAAAATATTTTTCTATTCTATTAGAGTATACTTTTCCGTGAAGAAAAATTTAGTACCGTTACATGCATCACTTTTTGAGAGAAAATTCGTCAAAAAATGTTTTTTTTTTGGCGTTGACGTAAGACTACCCCCTTAAAACGTCAACAAAAGATTCAGTACCACTTACTGCCGATACAAAAGATGACGATGTCTCATTCATTTCTTCCGGTATACTTACAAATGCATTTGTAGATACAACAATATTTCCAGGTACACTTGCAGGTACGATAGAACTTGCCAAGTCATTTTCCTTGCTCACATCTCCTGTAATTTCTTCATTTTGTGTAGTTGAGCAGCTGGCAGACGAAGTACTCTTTCCACATAATGGATGCAGCTGAAACAAATATCAATATCATTTTTTAACCTTTAGAGGATTAGAGTTTAGGATTTGTGATTCCTCTAAGAAAATGCATAAAACTGAGGTCAGTTATCATAGGATGATCTTATATAAAGTGTCGGTCATGCGTCGAGTCAATATATTAGGTTTTCGGTCCTCTAGATGTTAATAAGCATAATTATTACTAGCAGTTTCGACAATTTGCATACTTATACAGAAAACTTCAAAATTAAATGTTCTACGTATAAATAGTTACTAACATTAATTGTATTGCATATAATCACAAGTTTTTGAAATAATTCTTTCCAAGAAAATTATTGTAACAATCGTACAAATACATACCGAAGGGATGGCTGTTTTCTTTAATATTCGAATTTTCGTACACGAATTTTCATAGTCGTTGTTTGTAAAATGCTCAGAGCAAATAGTGGCTGATTTTGGAGGGTCCCATCCACACAGCTCTAAAGCTGCTAGCCACATTTGGCATCTTTGTGGCTCTCGGGGGAATCTAAAAACGTATATGTATATGTATAATCTAACCTAAAAACGTATACGTATGAAAACATAACCTATTTTTACGATACAAAACTTGTTAACTAATATTAAGTTAGATTTAAACAAACTACGTACCTGTGAAAGGAAATTTTTCTGCATTTCTCTACTTCGACCTGCAAGTCGGATTTTCTTTTTGGATCACTCCGATTAGTGCAGCCTGAAACCGTGCAATACGGCATTTCGTCTATTAACCGTTTGAGTGTCAGGGGTCTTTTTTGTTTCCAAATTGAAAATTGCCAAGCGGCGCAGTAGCGCTCTTTTCATTCCGTTTTCCAAAAATGCTGGCATTTTTTTACATGAAATAGAAAAAGCGCGTTCGCGTCACCTGGCACTCAAACGGTTAAAAACACTGATATTTATAAAAAATAAACACGGTATAGTTCGCAGTAAATAAAATCTTTGAAAAAGTATGTAACAATTGACGATAGATGTGATGCATACATCACGGACTTCGTGGTATACATGCCATGTGTCCTACTCACAGAGATATTACAGAGAAGACAGGTCTGCGTGTGAGTGGAAATGTCCGACCGTTAGAAAGAGAAAGAAAATTGCGGTACCCCATCTATCTGTGTCTATTGGAGCATGCGCTGTAAAAGTCAGAGTGTGAATGCTGTTGAGTTAGCTCTGTATATCACGAATTTATAATATAGGAACATTTTTGACCCTCTTATTTGGCCATACCCTTTGTATGTTATACAATACTAATAACGATAAAATATAATAAGAAAATAATTGAAAATCCTTTATTCTAATTTGACATTTTATATCACTCATCAGTTTATCACTCTCGTGTTTCAAGCGTTTTTGTTGGAAGTATTTTAAGAGTTTCTGTGACCATTTTAACTCAAAGGATATTTACTTAATTTAATCTATAATCGCTTCTTAAAATTGTTTAAAACATAAAATTCTATTATTTCTACGAACTTCTTCATTATTAATTTTATTAACTATTTATTCAACTCAAATCTTAACAGTATACATATATTTATAGATTTATTCTATTAAAATTATTCTATAAATTGTCCAAAAT
Source organism: Gasteruption jaculator (assembly GCA_949825005.1). Classification (NCBI taxonomy): domain Eukaryota; kingdom Metazoa; phylum Arthropoda; class Insecta; order Hymenoptera; family Gasteruptiidae; genus Gasteruption; species Gasteruption jaculator. The sequence goes on along the minus strand of OX463765.1, from coordinate 3,031,692 downwards.
TGCATTTTTCCAACAACGCTATCTATGTATTTACTTGTGACCTAACATTTGAACCACTCGCTTAGAATAGTCCCTAGGAGAAATCGCGCGCCCAAAATCTGAAATCCCCGAAATCTTCATTGACAGTCAGCTGACGCGTTTCGGTGATTTTCCATTCCGTAGGTTGGCAGACCTGCAAATGAAGAGCAAGTATTTGACAATATCAATATGGTGCTCCGACTGGACGACGTTCTAATTGACGTAAAGACGGAGTTGGATTAAACGCCTCTTTTTTTTTTTGGTTGTCGATTAAATAACAAATAAAGGAGACAGAGCGCTTGAATTGCGCGGGGAAACCAGTGATATGAGTGAACGAGTGTGATGTTGTATAAACCAATGTTGAGATGAATTTAAGGCGCGTTATATATGGCGCCACGGCGAAACTACGCGATAGAGATTCGCAGCTCGCCCATCGACGGGCCCTGCGTTCCCTTGGATTATTAATCAATGGCTTTATTTGAGAAAAGATACACGAATAAAGTGCTCTTGGATGATACCGAGAAACTGACGAGCATCATTGAGAATGCCCGAATCATCGACGGACATACTGTAAGCGACTATCTTCATTTCTTTTTACTCACTCGCTCTCATCTTCCCCCTGACGACTCGTATATTCATTCATTCGCCGTTTCAACACATGTCAATTACTCGAATGTCATTCATTCCACTTCCAGTGCTTCTTGGATACTTGGGAATTTCCGCTCAACGAGAGTTTCCAATTTTCTACCCTCGCCGATATTCAATCGTTTACAAACTCCCAACTCTTGTTTTCTGGACATTTTTTGATAAATTATTTTTTTTTTGATTTTTTTTTGGAGGGCACGTTTATTCGGATACGTTATTCCGTCAACAGTCAGTCAGGACACGTCATTTAGTCGAGTGTCATTCAGTCTATTTCAGTACCAATTCAACTTCCTCTCAATGCTTCAATGATAGTTGAAAGGTTGTTTGGTACTTTTGGTGCAATTCAAAATATTCGACATGTAGGCCAGTCGGTAGAGCATTTTTGTATGACAAAAATAGTAACAGCAAACCGATTGTGGGATTACATAAAAGGCGATGCATAGATTAATAGGTATATGTTTTTCACTCCAAACTCTGGTCCCTTTGCTTGTTATAAACAATTTAATGCAAAAAATTGACTTTTTCGTCGTTTTTTGCTTATAACTTTTGAACTAACGCAGCAATGTCAGTGCTCCAACAAGATAAAATGTAGGTGATTAAAATACCTACAGAATGAGACCTGAAACGTCTGGATTGGATAATTAGGAATGGAGAAAATTCGGGAAAACCGGAAAATTCAGCATTTTTTCAAAAATTCATAACTCCGCCATTTTTTGAGCCGAAGTGCTGACCTTTTGGGAATAAGTAGCGATTAATGTGTTCTTTATGTGTGAAAAAATCAGAGATGGTCGGATAATTAGTTTTTTCACAATCGCAATCCGAATTTGTCAGTGCACTTTTTTTCCGGCAGGCCTGTTTGCGTTACCGTAAGACCGAATTTTATTTTAAAAAAAGATTTGAATAGTTGAGTTTTTGCACTAAAAAACGTATATTCTTATTTTTTGATAAAATATTTTAAAGTATAAGAAAAACCCCTCAAAACTTGACTAAAAACGGCTGAACTCTCGATCACGGCCCAGTGGTGGAGGACACAGAGGCAGCCAGGAGAAACATATATGTAGTTATAGACATGCGATGCGCTTACCCTTTTAATCTTTACATTTAATTTCTTCAGCATCTACTGTAGCTATTTTCACGATTTTTTATTTTATTTTGGGGTAACGAAACCTGAGAAATACAATTCTTCAGTCGGATTATATAAATAATCATTAGGAAATGAACACAGGGTTTATTTATTGAGCAACAAAACAATTTATTTATTAAAAATAACTCTTAACATTTAGAATGTTCATTTTCTTAGATTTTGCAGGCGGCACATAGTCGATTTTATCCTCATTTAACCCATTAACACCACCTGAAAGGCCACTCTGTAGACCACTACTTTTGAGTTTACTGTACCGATACAATTTGATTGAAAAAAAAGCAAAGCATGAAATTTTTTAGTTCTTTTAGTGCTCTTGCAGATGGTGTCACTGAAAATTAGAAAATATATGTTTTGACTATTCTAAAATGAAATTGTAGGGTAAAAAAGCCTTGAAAAAACAAAATTCGTTTCTTTTCAAAAGTTCTATTCAATGATATCAAATTTGACCTATGTTTCCATTAAAAATTCCGGAGCTAATACCAGTTTTTCCCGTTTCCCGGATTATCCGGAAATCGGGAGAGCCACCATTCGATTCCTCAGTAGTGGTTTTAAAATACACATTTTTTCCCCGGAAAGCTCAGATGCACCGTTCTCGAAAAAAAGTTTGGTACGGGTGCTCTTAAGAACCCTGTATAGAGCTAGGAATATAATACTTTTACAAAATAATATGTTTTTTAATACTCCATCCTTAGCTGGCCTATTGGGGTCTGAGACTTCCCAGCTTTGTACAGGTCCAATTTAAGCATATTAATAGTAAGAAAATTCTGCATATACTTGTATACTAACATTTTCATAAAATTACTTAAACTTTCTGTTTAAAGAATATTCAATAACTGTCACAAAAATTTTTTGTTACAACAACTTTTAGCAACTACCATACAATTTTTCTCAAGTTACAAAGCTAATAGGTTCCAAACAACACTGATATTCATCGTTGGGGTCTGAAAGGCCCCCAGTATGCTAATTTACATTAATCTGGTGAAATAGACCAGCTAAGGGTTAACAATTCCGGAAATGTGTACTAATTCTTGTTCTAACGTTGTTGAAACATTGTTTACTGTATTTATATAGAGAATTTTTTTATGAAAATAAATTACTAGCAGAATTATCGAATCATGTTTTACAAGAGTTCTACCTTTGACTTTCATGATAATTTAAAGATTTTATTGCATCCTTTTCTGTTAGAAAAGTTGTTTAAGGTTTTAGCGTTTGAAACCTTAGGAGTTCAGCACTTTCTTAACTACTGGTTGTAAATAAAGCTTACATTATACACCTTTCATCTGCATAAACGCTTCAACTTGTTATTTTTAGATAAATTTTACCACACTGAACATTAACAGTTGTTTGCAACAAAGTTGAGAATAATAAAGAAATGCGAAACTTGGAATATCCTGAAGTGAAAATTAAAAAAATTAATGTATGTAATTTTTCCTAGTTTTTTCTCCTTTAAAAAACATTGTTACAATATATATAAAGATAATAAATTTAATAGGTCCAACGTCTCATTTTCAGCTAAATTTCAAACTTTAAATTCATTTTTCTAAAAAAAGCTATTTACAAAACATATACGACAAATATCTCAAAAATGGCTGGACCGATTGATATCTTCAAATTTCACCTTATTCGATCACGTATTTCCGGAACAGTTTAAATTTTTCATTGGCAGCAAACATTGTTAACTTTAACTTTAATCCTGTATGTTTGTGTATCTTCTCTATAAATAAATGTAATAGTTTACACAAACATAAAGTCTATCCAGTTCTGTTTGCATATGAAAGACTCATGGAAAGCAAACAGTATTTGCTGAGATGCAACGTCTCTGCTTTCGGTCTTGCATTACGTGACTGGAAGTGCATAATTCAATTGCTGGGAATTTTGCTGTAACTAAACATCTTAGCAGAGAGTGAATTAAATTTTAAAGTGCGATAAGATTACGTAAATCATTTGTGAATTTTAAAGTTTATGTTACGAATTTGTGAAAACAAAGCCTTTATAACAAATTTCCATAATAACAAAAGTTTACTTTATTGCCAAAGCCCGTCAGGGTTTTTACAAGTACAATTTAATTTGTTTTCAAATTGAGAAGGAATGACAGTTATACTTATTGTTAGTCTCGGTAATTTTCTTTCTTGACATATCATTATGGAAGGGAGATAAACTCTATTTTGCAATTATGAAACACTTACCCAGAAAGATTGTTTCTCTTTTTGCAATGGAATTCTACATCTTTCAATTTGAATTTTATATCACTTTTTATTTCAATTATCAATTGACAGTAGTAATTAATTACACGGTCCTTATTATTAATAACTTTGACTTAATAATAGAAATAAATTAATTATTGTTGGATAAAGACAAAAATGATTCCTAATTTTCAAATTTCGCACATTTATATAATTTTTTAAAATAATATTTTATAATTTTCCAGTTGCGATTAATAATAAATATTTGCAACAATTCAATTTGCAATATCATCAAATTATATTCTTATTTTTTGGAAGTGTCATAAACACGTGATTATAAATTATTATTTTAGTAATTCTTCAAGTCTAATTTCGCGGGTTTAATTGAAATTATAAATTTCAACAATTTTCTATAAAAAAAGTTGAAACATTTTTAATTCAGATATCTTTGGAGAATGAATTTTGAATTCTTAACAATCCACTGTATATTAACTTGTGTGTAAATAACTATAAAAAATGAAATAGGATAAAATAGAAAGAAGGAATACATTTATTTATTTCTTCACTTCAAGGAGTACGTGATTAGGACACAACGAGGTCCCTTACCTGA